>OW240920.1:140297777-140326869 GCA_933207985.1 Pelobates cultripes | reverse complement strand
GGGGGGTTGAAGAACACTATGGGACAGGGAAAGGGGGAGGAACACTATGGGATAGGGAAAGGGGGAGGAACACTATGGGACAGGGAAGGGGGGTGAGGAACACCATGGGACAGGGAAGAGGGGTGAGGAACACCATGGGACAGGGAAGGGGGGTGAGGAACACTATGGGACAGGGAAGGGGGGTGAGGAACACTATGGGACAGGGAAGGGGGGTGAGGAACACTATGGGACAGGGAAGGGGGTGAAGAACACTAGGGGGGAATGAGAAACATTAAGGGAGGACACTAAGGTACAGGGGGACATATTTACACACAAACACACTGAATCCACTACCCACACTGCATCCACTACACAAACACACATACACACTGCATCCACTACACAAACACACACACACTGCATCCACTACCCACACAAACACATTGTATCTACTACACAAACACACTGCATTTACTAATCAAATACTCTTACTGCATCCACTACACACACACAAATATTCTTGAAAACAGAAAAAAAATATCTGACTGGCATGTATATGTCTGGCATGTCGTGCATTAAAAAAAAAAAATGTGCAAAAAAAAGAATTATGGTAAATGTACAGAATATCAGTAAGTTATTGGCATCGGCTCTAAAAAATTTATATCTGTCGATCCCTAGTTTTAGCACATTAATTTTACATTATGCATATTCACAATGCTCTTACAACAGATTATTAAAATCCACTTTAGCTCATTTAGCACTATGTAATTGTCTCCCACGTTGGAATTAGTATAGAACCCACTGATATTGAGGTACTGTGGCGTAGTTGTGGGCTTAACAAGATATGGCCATATGGTAAAACTGAATTGTTGCCTTATAAAATGTAAAACTGTATTTTTGTGTGTGCGTTGTTCCTTACTCTGGCTGCAAAACTAGACTGGCAGCTATGGTCAGCCAATTTACATTACACATAAAATCCTGAGGTGACGAAACAGACTGGCTTTGCACATATGGGGTACTTTCTGACTGAGCATATCGGAATCTTAAAAAAAGAAAGTAGTTTCTACATTTACACTTCTAAATCAGGATTCCCTTAGAAAACAACAAAACACAATATGGAGAAAGAATTGAACTTCTTAGGTGGCTCAAACACCGATGTAATTAACAACATTGTTTAAAACAATATTTCCAACGTCTGACCACTGAAATCTTGTCCGATGTAACGCTTTAAATCACATCAAATACTGTCCTATTGGGATTTTGTTTCTGAGAATGATTAAGTGAAGCATGTGGTCATGTAGCAATTATCTTAAAATGCTTTGTGATAAAATACACAGATGAAGCAGCTAGAAAAGAACTAAAATTAAAATTAAAAATAAATAAATTAAAAAGAGCCATAAACATACTTTTCAGCCTCCTCTGGTTGAAGGCTATTTCTGCTGCAGGCCTCAGCTGTAGTATGCGCAGACGCCTGGGGGTCGGAGCTACCTGCAGGGCTGGCCAGGAAGCTCCTCTTTGTTGCATTAGATATGGGTACAGGGGGCCGACTGCTTTTATTCTGTAATACTGGTTTAACTAGGACAAAAAGGATCACAGATCCCCAAGAAAAAGAGTACAATTAGAAACCAAATCAAATTGCAATAAAACAGCTGGAAGTTTAGGACTATTATGAAACAACTGAACTACACTGACAAATATATCCGTGTGTGAAAAGGATATATTACATTTGCCAGCATAACAACTTGAGGCAAAGAATCCTTTATTGATGTACCTGCTGCTATAGACCTACCTTCTTTTAATTCTTGGATGTCCCTGGGGTGAACAAAATCTGGCTTTACATTTTCAAACCACCAGAAAAGTTCAGCAATAAAAACCATTAGGTTTGGCTAAAAAGAAATAAAATATAGAAATACATAAACATTAAAGGGTTATTGAAAATCTGAAGAGATAACAATTGTAGAGCATAGTCTATAAATACCTACCTTAAGCACAATTGGCGAATACAGCATGTCTTCCATGGATAGATAAAAACATTTGTTTAAATATTCATTCGAGAATTCTCTAAGAAGCTGAATATTGTACAGGCTGTCCGCAATGGAAGTAATTTCCTTTAAGCAGATATCTAAAGAGGAACAAAAATATGGTAAAACAGAGTCAAAAGAAGAAGAAGAGAGAGAGGGAGAGAGAGAAAAAAATAAAAAATATTTATTAAAAAAAAAAATTAGGCTGTTCAGCATTACCCTTTTTAAATGCTATGTTAGGGGTTTTAGGCTAATTAACCATTTAGTATGAAGTTACACAACAAATATGCTCTTTTTTTACATCAAAAGTACTGGATGTGTTTATATGAAGCCAACGCGAGAGCATTTACACTGTAATCGAGGAACAATGTGCTTTAACTTTCAAGCTATAGTCCTTTATGCACCTTCATTGCCTTTATGGCATAACTGGTGTTTTTTTCCATGTAATTGAAGGGGAATATGATTTTATCATGTTAGCATTTCTGATAGTTTAGCAAGTAAAACTCATTTCATGCGGATACACCACAGAGCAGGGTACTAGGTTTCAAGCTTTATAGAAAGCCACCAATGAGATGCAATACCAAACACAATAACGGCAATCTTTTGTCTTTTCTGTTAAAGCAGGGACAGCAAGTCATCCATAATCCAATATCCCCCGAGAGAGGGGCAGTAGTACAGAGAAGGTTTTTGTTTGCTAATGAAATAGTCCGTTATATAGGGATACTTAATGGGCGCATTAGAACATTGAGTTTGTGATAAGTTTTTACACGCACTCAGCGCAGGTAGCAATATCCCCCCTTACCACCCCCCCAAGCACTGAAATGGCTACACTGTAATAGAAAGAAGTATACCTTCAAGTTTCATCTGCTCTGGACAGTAATAGTGTATAACAGTCAGAAGAGCTGCACCATCACTCACATCCTTCATTAAATCTTCAAGTAAGGGAAAGTACGGTAAATGCCTGTTTGAAGGATGATCTCGGCGGTAACGTACCTGAGACACACGCAGAAGGAAAAACATTTAAAAAATCCTGTCACACAATTACCGTTTCATCCAAAAAGAAGCTGTAACCAGAGAGAAAATTTAGACCAAACTGCAGACCAACACAAAAGAGGGGGTTGTGCGTCTTGCAATTGCTACGCTTAGAAGCAGGTTTAAATAGCACTGTGGATCAGAGTGGCAAACCTGTTGGTAAGTTAGTATAAAATATCCACACTGCAAGAACTGGACAAGTTCACAGATAAGGACCACTGAGGAGAAGGCAGGGGGATACCCAACGGATATAGTTAAATAATAAACAAAACCACTAATCCAACCTGTTGTGCCACTAAAGCACAAACTAAACGGAAGGACGGAGTAAGTTAGAAGGGGGTGAGGGGCAGGGAGAAGGGAAATTAGATTTCTGAAAATGTCCAACCTATGCAAACATTTTCATGTTTTAGTTCTCAAATCATACAGGAAAGCTGCCATCTTGGACACAGTATGTGCCACACACATTCCAGTAAAATGGCCAGTATAGTTTATTTCCCATTAAATTATGTCTACTCTGTCATGTTAAATATTCAAATTGCAAAATTTAAAAAGGAACCGCACTCATTTCACTGAAGATAGGGTGCTAAGGGCCAGCACAAGCCCACAAGATAGATACCAGTATTAGAAAAAGGGTCTAGGCACTCCAATGTCTTCAGGCACCTATATTAGCACATGTGGAGCTTGACAAAGACTCCATTGGGAGTCGAAACGTTGCCGTGTTCCACATGTTCTAATAAAGGTGCCGGAAGACATTGGAGAGCCTGGACCCTTTTTCTAATACTGCTGTTAAATATTCAAGGCATTATTGTGCAATAGCTACAATTGCTTTATCTCATGGCGATTCTTCCTGAAAACATTCTGAAAGCTCCTGAAGGGCAGCTTGGCTGGGAAACCAACCTGTACTAGATCCCATGATTTAAAGGGTTACTCCAATCATCCAAAGCAGCACATCAGGCTGTAGTGGTTATGATGCCGGTAGTACCCTGGTCTGGCTCCCAGTAATAGGTCAAACCATTTAGAAATGGTGTGCCTCCATAGTCCTTACATGGGTTCCCGCCAGACTCCACAGCAGCCAAAAATTGCAGCCAGCACCACTCATTGGCTGAATGCCTCGGAAAAGTGGCTGACATTCTGTGCAATGAAAGTGGCACAGAATTGGCGTTACCAGGGTCCCAGGATAAGGTGAGCATATACATAATGCATCATGTGACTATGTAATTAAAGCTGGCTGACTGTGCGGCTTTGTTGTTGTATAGTAGTCTATTTGCAGCATCTGATGCACAACATATGCAGTAGGGAGCAGACATGCTATAAAACCATGGCTTCAGTTAGGTCACCTTAAAGCGGACCTGGGTGCTGAACACAATAACAAGCTCAGACGGAGAGGAAAATTTATATAAACGTAAAATTCCTTAAAAAGAAAATAGATTGTATATATTATGTATTAGGCAATTTAATAAAATTACTGTTTTGTACAAGATGACAGCTGCCCCTTAACCTTGACTAAAGAAATATGATTTGATGACTGTCGTTTGAAACAAACACAAACTTAAACCACTACAACATAACTAACTAGTAAAACATACAAGTATAAAACCTAGTATATTCCCCATCTCCCCGCCCCTGAGGTTCTAAGTATTGAAATATTATGGATACTATACCACTCGTGCATATTCCACAGGCTCCCGCATGCAGTGCGCTAGGGCATGCATTAGGTCAGGCTTACATGTAGGAACAGACAGGGAAATGAACAAAACAAGAACACGACCGTCAAAACGTACAAATGATGATGGTTAGTCATGAAATAAAAGGAAGCAGTGACATTTTACTGAGAAACACCAATAAACAGAGAGGGGATGACGATCATTGTTTTGGCACTTTCTTCTTTTGTGTGGATATTATGTATACAATATATAAAATTTCGAGAGCAACGATCAAAAAGTGTCTGTTGCTCATACCTTTTGAGGAGATCGAGAAATAGGCTTGAATTAAATAAAATGTGACTTTCTTTTGTCTAATGATTAACGAATCGTATGTAAACAAACAAATAAAGTACGACTAGTATGGAAGTGTGCTATGGTTACATGATGATTTTACATAGATGGATCTTGGGTTTCACTTACAGGCACTAACTTCCAATACCATTTTGAAGGAGACTTTTCAGGAAGCAAGGAAAACAAGTTAGGCAGGAGAAAGGACAGTTTTGTGGAGCATGTTATATATTTGCACAAACTGTATGCTTTTTGTATGTTTAGCTAAAGCAACAGGACAGCAGCCATTTAATAGAGATAGTTGGAATTTTTCATCCCTTACCACATGCACTGAAAATGAACAGATATTCGCAAACACCTACTCTACATTGGATTTACCATTACTATGGTAACCATATATCTGACTTTCTACAATAGACACTGAGCATGCGGACTGCCTCACATAAGGAAAATTAAAGCCCACACATTAAAGGGCTAGCCTAGCACAATCAAAAACTGACTTCTTTAAAACCAAGTACTTCATTTAAAATTTTATGTTTTAAGAGCCACAATATAGATGGAACTGCTAGGGTCCAGAACCAAATGTAAATTTCAGCTTTGACACAGTTCCCAGAAGGGGCATTTTATTATTGTCTATTAGACAAAGGCTTACAAGCTGTGCCATCAATCAATAAACACTGTAAATTTAGGAAGAAGAGCTGGCCCCAGAATTCACTCTCTCGGGGTCAATAGATTAACATATACCACCAAACAAAGAAAAAAAAAAATCCCCCCAAAAATCTTTTCTTTAAAAGTTTACATTATTAATAGCTGTATCGTTATAGACATGTGCCACTTTTACATTGCAAGGTGTGCGTGTGTAAGGAAGGGTGAGGGTATAGACTGTTTTAAATCTATCAGTTTCCTCCTTTCATTAAAGAGCCAGAGCATTGTTTTGGAACGCAGTGCCTGCTTCCAGCTGCTATATTTGTATCACGGAGGACACCCAGTTGGTGCATGACGTATTCTAGATAGCAACTAAACCATTCTTTACAGAGAAAGTGCAGAGCTTTTTGTTCAGTGACCCCAGAGATCTCGAGGAGCTGTGCATCAATTATACATGTTGTTTAAAAAGCCTGGGCTTCCTCTAAAAAGTTACATTAAGATAGTGGTAAAGGAGCAAATCACTTATTTCAACACACATTGTAAATACATGATAAATGTAATGTTCTTTCGAGGAATCAATCTCCCAAACCAATGATCCAATGATCATCATTGTTAGAATCAGATTAAAGCAGCACTCAAAAAAACAGCCAACATATACATAAAATAAAGAGGGCAGTTTATATTTACTTACACACACTATAAAGGCAAGTATTGGGACACCTGACCATTACATCAACAGAGACCTTTAGATCAT
The DNA here is from genome assembly GCA_933207985.1 of Pelobates cultripes. Classification (NCBI taxonomy): domain Eukaryota; kingdom Metazoa; phylum Chordata; class Amphibia; order Anura; family Pelobatidae; genus Pelobates; species Pelobates cultripes. Next base: position 140,320,447 of record OW240920.1, on the reverse strand, counting down.
TGCATTCTAAATACATAGATATTAATGTGTAGTTGGTCCACCCTTTCAGCTATAACAGTTGCCACTCTTCTGGGCCGGGGTGTATTTACCCAAAGGCAAACAAGGCACTTGCCTTGGGCGGCACTTTCTGGGGGCGGCAAAAAAGCCGCCCCCCAATTGCCCTGGCAAATGTCTTGCCAGCCTCTTGTCCTGGGGGGCCCAGGAGCTGGCCGGGTGGCCACCTCAGGGCCCCCCCAGACTGGCAGCGGCGGAGCTTTCCGGGCTGGCCGCGAGGGATCACTAATCCTCCTGTTCAGCTCCCTCGCGCGCACCGCAGTGATGCCGGAATATGACATCATTCCAGCTCCGGCAACACAACGCGGCGCGCGAGGGAACCGGACAGGAGGATTAGTGATCCCTCGCTGACTGCAGTAACCGCCCACCCAGCAGCCCCACTGGACCCCAGGGAAAGTGCTAATCCACCCCAGCATTCTCAAAAGGTAAGGAGGCTGGGGGAGATTGAATTAAAAAAAAAAAAAAAAGTGTGTGTGTGTATGCGTGTCTGTTAGTAAGAGTGTGTTAGTAAGCGTGTGCGCGAGTCTGTTAGTAAGCGTGTGCGCGAGTCTGTTAGTAAGCGTGTGCGCGAGTCTGTTAGTAAGCGTGTGCGCGAGTCTGTTAGTAAGCGTGTGCGCGAGTCTGTTAGTAAGCGTGTGCGCGAGTCTGTTAGTAAGCGTGTGCGCGAGTCTGTTAGTAAGCGTGTGCGCATCTGTCAGTAAGAGTGTACGCGTGTCTGTCAGTAAGAGTGTACGCGTGTCTGTCAGTGAATGTGTGTGTGTGTATTTAGAAGGTGGGGCAGAGGGGAGGGGGTGGGGGAAGGGGGGTAACATTTCTGGCATCCACCAAACCCAGACTCACCCATCATATTGCCAAATGGAGAAGCGTGATTTGTCACACCAGACAACACATCTCCACTGCTCCAGAGTCCAGTGATGGCATGCTTTGCACCACTCGATCAATGCTTGGCATTGTACTTGGTGATGTGATGGGTTGCATGCATCTGCTCAGCCATGAAAACAAATTTCATGAGGCTCCAGCCACACAGTTTTTGTGCTATTAATGCCAGAGGAAACTTGGAACTCTTCAGCAATGGAATCCGCAAAGCGTTGGGGACTTTTATGCACCAGGCACCTCAGCATTGTGAATTTACGTTGTATTCCGCTTTGTGGCTAAGTTGCTGCTATTCCTAAACCCTTCCACTTTCCAGTAACACCACTTCCAGCTGACCGTGGAATCTCTAGCAGGAATTACATCTCACAAACTGACTTATTGCAAATGTGCCATCCTATCACAATGCCATGCTTAAATTCACGGAGCTCTTCATAACAACCAATCTTGTTCACAAATGTAAATGCAGACAGCATGGCTCGGTGCTAGATTTTATACACCTGTGGCAATGTGTCTGATTGAAACACCCGAATTTAATAACTAAATTGTGTGTCCCAAAACATTTGGCCATGTAGTGTGTGTAATATATATATATATCCACTTGTATGGAAACTAGTAAGTTACCTCTTTTACTGGCATTCTAACTTTCAAGGGCAATAAGAATATTGGCTGAAATAAGAATATTTCCATATACATGACCCTGGCTGAAATAAGAATATCACCATATACAGGCCCTGGCTGAAATAAGAGTATCCCCACATACAATGCTCCGGCTGCTATAAGAATATCCCCACATACAATGCTCCGGCTGCTATAAGAATATCCCCACATACAATGCTCTGGCTGCTATAAGAATATACCCACATACAATGCTCCGGCTGCTATAAGAGTATCCCCACATACAATGCTCTGGCTGCTATAAGAATATCCCCACATACAATGCTCCGGCTGCTATAAGAGTATCCCCACATACAATGCTCTGGCTGCTATAAGAATATCCCCACATACAATGCTCCGGCTGCTATAAGAATATCCCCACATACAATGCTCCGGCTGCTATAAGAATACCCCCACATACAATGCTCCGGCTGCTATAAGAATATCCCCACATACAATGCTCCGGCTGCTATAAGAGTATCCCCACATACAATGCTCCGGTTGCTATAAGAGTATCCCCACATACAATGCTCCGGCTGCTATAAGAGTATCCCCACATACAATGCTCTGGCTGCTATAAGAATATCCCCACATACAATGCTCTGGCTGCTATAAGAATATCCCCACATACAATGCTCCGGCTGCTATAAGAATATCCCCACATACAATGCTCCGGCTGCTATAAGAATATCCCCACATACAATGCTCCGGCTGCTATAAGAATATCCCCACATACAATGCTCCGGCTGCTATAAGAATATCCCCACATACAATGCTCCGGCTGCTATAAGAATATCCCCACATACAATGCTCCGGCTGCTATAAGAGTATCCCCACATACAATGCTCTGGCTGCTATAAGAATATCCCCACATACAATGCTCCAGCTGCTATAAGAGTATCCCCACATACAATGCTCCGGTTGCTATAAGAATATCCCCACATACAATGCTCCGGCTGCTATAAGAATATCCCCACATACAATGCTCCGGCTGCTATAAGAATATCCCCACATACAATGCTCCGGCTGCTATAAGAATATCCCCACATACAATGCTCCGGCTGCTATAAGAATATCCACATGGGAGGCCCCGTGATGACTTAGAAGAATTTTAGGCTATTACCTTTTGGTGACTTGGGCTTTCAATTATTTGCTGTTTTAATCTTTGCTCTTTCTCCAGTATTTCTCGCATTTTGAGATTGACCTGGGAGGAAACAGCAGCATTAAGCATTCCTTTACCACACTGCCACAACACAGAGGAAGAAAAGGATCACTTTCAATCTAAAATGTATTCTGATTAACCCCTTCACTACCGAGCACTTTTAAAATATTAGCATAAGATTTATTTGAAGAGGTGCATAATTGGCATATAAACATATCACAAAACAGCAATTCTATGTATAGATTGCTTAGCAAACAAACCTAAATATATGTACATTTACACCATTTTTATATTTCACTTATTTGTTCCTGCTTTATAAAAAAAAAAAAATATATGGGAAATGAAAATAGACAGTAATACAGTGTCATTTATCTTGCAATATTTCACACAGTCATACATGTAAGTACAGCAGCCTTTTTTTGCATTTCTTCTCACATACAGTAGATGTGACAAAAATATATAAACAGAAATTGTCAAAAACCTTGTTAATAGGAATTTGTGAGTAACCCAAAGGCATTATTAGCAGTGCATCTTACAGAATGTAAAACAAATGTCTGTAGTGATCATAATGCCCACATACAGTAAACATAGTTAAATCATATATTTCGAAAAATAAAGGTATTTAAAACTGCTATAGCAATCTTTATCAATCTCTGGACTGTTAATGCATTGCTAATAGAGAAATGGCAGAGTCCATTCACTCCTCCCTCATCTCTCTCTGTAAGAATGGTATCACTCAGTGAAACTTCCTGTACTATTTGAAAGCAGAGGATGAGCAGACATTTACAGCAACTTTACTTCTATTAGATCAGTGACTAGTGGCGTCTGGCAGATACTTTTGTTCCCCTACAGGCTGGTAATCATAACTAGAGTTTAATTAAGGGTAAGTGAGGCATTATGGACAAGATTTCATACTGGAAAATAAATGAAAATAACAATGTTTATACTTGATTCTGGTATTGAAGGGGTTACCTCACTGTAATCTTGATCTAGGGTTCCAGTCAACCACTCCTGAAGGACCATAAACTGTGCTGGATTTGGTACATTCCAATCTCATTCCATAATGTGTAAACTTGAACAGCCAGTGAGAACCGTGGATCTAGATTAAACTCATCAGTGGGTTCCCAACGCAGTCCTCTAGGTGTTCTCAATATTTTGATTAGAATAGAATAAGGAAATGGCACAATCCTAGACTTTTTGTGTACCTTCAGGACTGGGTTGGGATCCACAGGTCTAGACAACCCTATTGAAACATTGTGGACAACATATACTAGAAGTTCATCTCAGAGATTTCTTCTGGATGTCTTCTAAATAATAAACTAATTTCTAAAGAATCTCAACTTTGGGTTCTATTAATCTGACTTTCATGGATCAAGCAAGACATCTCTCTTCCAAGATGGTGTCAAGTCATCTCACCAGCAACATACCTTATATCACATGCTAACAGACAAGATAAGCGACATTACTTCCCTTTTCTCTGTGTTTGTTGTCTTTAACTCGTGCCTTTCTTTTCAGTTTGCATGCACAGTACTCACAATCTAAGTTTGTTTCTGCTAACAAGTATTGAAACAACTTTCCACTTGAATTTCAAAAAAAACTTGCTTATGCAAAATGTCTTAATGGCAATAAATAAATGGTAGCTTAACTCCCCAAATTCTAGATTTGTGAAAATATAGTAATTTCTAATTCCTTAGCCTGTTACATGAGAGTCACAACTGACCGATTTCTCTAAAGAACATTACAGGAATAAAACCCAGAGGAATGCTTTAGGTTTTTTTTCTTTAAAGGAACGCTATAGTGTCAGGAATACAAACATGTATTCCTAACACTATACTGCTGGAGAAAATATGCAAAATTGAGTTAAAAGGTATTTTACTTCTATTTTCTCCATCACCATGCTGGTCTTGCCACAGCTGGCTCCGCCTTCACGGCTGAGATAAATGTTGATGATCTCAGCCAATCCAATTCGTTCCAGTAAGAAAGCATTGGGAGGCTATTACACATGTGCCAATCAGCATCTCCTGAGAGATGCATTCAATCAGTGCATCTCCATGCAGAGCGTGGAGACGTTCAGTGTAGCACTGAACTAGAAAACACTTCTAGTGGCCCTATGAGTGACTTCCACTAGAGGTGTTATTAGGCAGCAATGTAAATATTGCATTTTTTCTGAAATGTCTGCAGGGAGAGGCTATAGATCCCAGAACATCAAGCTGTATTGGTTTTGTTGACTCTAGTGTCCCTTTAAGTATGAGAGATTAAGAATAGTCTTCAACAGTTCAAGTGTTAGTTTTACAATTCTTTAGATCAACGATGGCTAACCTCTGCACGTTACACGTTACACGTTTGAAATACAAGCCCCCTGATCCACACAGTAAACGTTTCAAAGCAACTCCTGGCTTCCCTACATACCATGGCCAATTTAGAGCTAAAACTGGCTCAGGGAGCATGTTTGATATGCTCACTACTTACATGAATTCACATCGACTCTCCATTAATCTTTGGTAAGAGGAGGACTTAAAAAGGACTGCCTCCATGGAGTAAGATTAAGCCAGGAAATACAGGATAAGGATGCATACAGACTCCTACACCGCGAATTCCACAGTTAGCCTCTGACATGCTAAGGATGCATACACACTGCTATCCTGCAAATTCCACAGTTAGCCTCTGACTTGCTAAGGATGCATACTCACTGCTATCCCGCAAATTCCACAGTTAGCCTCTGACATGCTAAGGATGCATACACACTGCTATCCCGCAAATTCCACAGTTAGCCTCTGACATGCTAAGGATGCATACACACTGCTATCCTGCAAATTCCACAGTTAGCCTCTGACTTGCTAAGGATGCATACTCACTGCTATCCCGCAAATTCCACAGTTAGCCTCTGACTTGCTAAGGATGCATACACACTGCTATCCTGCAAATTCCACAGTTAGCCTCTGACTTGCTAAGGATGCATACACACTGCTATCCCGCAAATTCCACAGTTAGCCTCTGACATGCTAAGGATGCATACACACTGCTATCCCGCAAATTCCACAGTTAGCCTCTGACATGCTAAGGATGCATACACACTGCTATCCCGCAAATTCCACAGTTAGCCTCTGACATGCTAAGGATGCATACACACTGCTATCCTGCAAATTCCACAGTTAGCCTCTGACATGCTAAGGATGCATACACACTGCTATCCCACAAATTCCACAGTTAGCCTCTGACATGCTAAGGATGCATACACACTGCTATCCCGCAAATTCCACAGTTAGCCTCTGACTTGCTAAGGATGCATACACACTGCTATCCCGGAAAGTCCACAGTTAGCCTCTGACATGCTAAGGATGCATACACACTGCTATCCCGGAAAGTCCACAGTTAGCCTCTGACTTGCTAAGGATGCATACACACTGCTATCCCGCAAATTCCACAGTTAGCCTCTGACATGCTAAGGATGCAGACACACTCCTAACCCGCGTATCATCTGGAGGGCAGAGTTGTAAAGGGCACGGAAAGAAAAAAAGAGGGGCTTGTCTACTCAATGTGCAACATATATTAATTGGCTTTTAATGAATTATCCCCTTTTGTAAAAAGATTAGCCAATATGGAGTATACACACACTCTGAACATAGTGGAATAATACCTTGTTGATCCAGAAAACCATGGCATCTTCCAGATCGTACGGCAGCTCTTTCGAGGCACTGAATGTAGAAAAACGTTTGACACTTGCAACAACTTTCTCAATGCTGATCATTTCCACGGTGTAGGCCATCATGAGGGCATCAATCATAGACATATGGGCACTCTGAGAAAATGAAAAGCATAGGTTAGAGCCACCCCAGGATCTTCAAAATGTAACGGAGACTAGCAGAAATATTTCCCTTCTAGAATCGCATGGGAACAAGTATATGATAATGCAATAGAAATCATAGCTCAAGCATTTACCAAAACCACATTGCCTACAATTCCATGAGTGTATAATTTTTCCTATTTCTTCAATGTCACACACAGCGAATGTCCATATTAAATTTCATCAGCAATCACTTCCCAAGGGGCCTAATCTCTAGTAACTAGTGATTTGATAATCTGGAACATGGCTGCCTATATCTCTTGCTGCAGCAAGACATACTTATTGGCTTGAATGTTAAAGGGACACTGTAGACATTGCAACGGCTTCATCTTTTTGAAGTTGTTATAGTGTCTGGTGTCCCCCGGCACAGTTCATTCATTCTTGTTAAACTGTTTCTAATGTGAGTCCCCAGCAGCCCATCCCCTCAGTGCTGCTACGGCTAAAGAGGAAGAATTACCTTGGATATTGACTACGCTCTTCTTCAAAACCAACACAAACTTGGACTGCACGACACCAGTTTCCAGGTTTTCATCATATTATTCTAAACACTGATTTAGTGTCCCTGGTCTCACCTCCTCCCCTCTCTGCCAGTCTCAGTTGTTGTTCCCCAGTGCTCTGTTCTTTGTCCTCTTCTATCCACCATTTTCACTGCCTTTCTCGATAATCGTATTAACTCTTTGATTTCCATACCATCTATATGCAGACTATTCTCAGATTTACCTCTCCTCCGACCTCTCGGCTGCCCTCCGAGAATGTGTCACAAACTGTCTCTCTTCCATCCTTAACTGGATATCTTGCCGTTTTCTAAAACTTAATTTTTCTAATACTGAACATTCCCTCGATCAAATAACACTCGTCCATCTATCTCCAAGCATGTCAATGAGACACCTATTACCCAACCCCTCAAGCTCACGGCTTTGGAGTTACCTTTGACTCAGACCTGCCTTTTCTCCTCACATCCATTTGATCTCCTAATCCTGTAACTTCCGCCTTAATATGTGCCTGCATTCACCCTTTTCTACCTTAAGATACAAATATGGCACTTGTTCACAAACTCATTATTTCACAACTTGACTACTGCAAGTCACTACTTATTTCCAAACACGCGCATTTACCATCTTCAGTCTGTAATGAATGCTGCAGCCAAGCTCATCTTCCTGACTGACCGTTCCTCCCACACCTCACCTCTGCTCCTGACCTGCTCCTGACATCTGCTCGTTCCCGCACAGCCAACTCCTATCAGCAGGATTTTTCAAGGTCTGCCCCATTCTTATGAATTCCCTACCCTACCCCATGCCATCAGATTCTTGCCTAGTCTTCAGTCTTTATGAAGTCACTTGAAGGGGTGACAGAGTGACTGGGGGAGGGGCTGACAGTGACTGAGGGAGGCGGTGACTGGTGGTCGAGGGAGGCGGTGACAATGACTGAGGGAGGGGGTGACCGGTGAAAGAGTGAGGATGTTAGAAACTCTTTTTTATTTTTTTTATTCCATTCCCTGGTCCTGGCTCCCTGGTAGTCCGGTCGCCTGTCTCTCCAGTCTGCAGCTCTGCTGTATCTCGTGATATGTAGATGTCAGAGCGTTGCCGTGGTAACCAGCGGCAACGCTCTGATTGGAAAAAGATCGCAAGATACAAAACTGCATGTCCCGGACGTCAGGCAATAGCACAACCCTGGTAATTTTCGGCAGATTTGCCCCCATTTTCGCCTGAAATGGGATAGGCCCATTTTTGGCTGCCGAAATTTCGGTGTATCCCTAATAACAATCTCTGCCTTAGCCATACCTTTAGTAGGGGACAGTCTGTGGGTGGCCAGGGATGCTTATTCAGAGTTAAATTTGAAAATTGTTTAACACTGAATGGAGGGACATTGCCAGTGTACTTCAGGCATTATATCCTAGTTCCTTTCCTGGTTAAATACTTTATTATTCTTATTATATCTAATTCAATTAGATAAAATGGTGATATAGTGCCTACAGAGTCCCAATAACAATCTTGGGAACATGGGAGGATGTTTATGCAATGAAATCTTCTGATCCAGGCAGGTAGGCTTTAATAGGGACTGGAGACCACAGATAAATGATATAATTTGGAGAAGAGACTATGGATAGAGTACATAATATAATACATATATTAGCCCAGTGATGCAGAGTAAAGTTAGATATGTATAGATTATAATCCATGTCTATTGCTATGAATGTGTACACAGGGAAACATTGAAACACACTCCAGGCAGAGGGTCTTAGGGTAAACTATACAAAAGCTAAGCTGGACTACATTTCCATCCAAAAATGCCTATAAATAAATGCCTATTGTAAAATAAAATAGAAAATATATAGACACTGAATACACAAATGCCACAAAAATCCACACACCACTCTTAGTCCCAAAAAAGTGAGTGTATACAATACTTGTAAATACAGGGATATATGCTGGTAGTATTCCGTGTACTTGGACCCTATAATAACATAGAACAGTACATAGTGTGAACTGTATATGATAATGGCAATAATAAAAAATTTATGGATCCACTCACGAATTTTAGAGCCGTGCCAGGCTCTGTGTTGAATGCCCAAGGGTGCCTATACAGGCTAGATGCAGAGTCTTCGCAATATCCCTCAAAGGTAGGAGAAACAGCAAAGATGATATGGAAATGAATAAATTTATTGCAAATAAAAAACAAGTTGTCTAAGAAGGTGCAAAAGGCAATACAATGTATGCAAACGCGTTTCAACTAGTTGGCCTTTTAGAGTTGGCCTTGTACACCTGCACCTACTAATCTTTATATATGGCCTATAGCTATACATCTTTGATGTGCCATACTACATTATAGAAGTTCTTATGTACTTTTTATATTCATATCTATATACACTTGTTGTTTGTAAGTCTCCTATAGTTGCCCATATGCACAATGGAAGCTGATGCTTCAATTGGGCAAACTATCTGTGAAGAGTAAAGCCGAGGAAATGAGCGCCGAAAAAAACGGAAGTGACGTCAGACGCCGGCAAGCCGAACTTCCGCCCATGTGACCGGCAGCCAGATAAGCGGCACATTTAAAGAGAATCAGCTGGATGAACTTTTTTATGCACTGAGGAATACTCTGATCGAGTTGAAACTTTGAAACTCGTTTGCATACATTGTATTGCCTTTTGCATCTTCTTAGACAACTTGTTTAGTTGTTTTTATATATTTTTATTTGCAATAAATTTATTCATTTCCATATCATCTGTAAAAAATGTAGATGAATGGATGTTCAATGTTGATTCTTCTTAATTTCTTCTTATCTTCAGTTGATTGATATATATACGTCTTTTGTATATATATTCTTGGGCCAAATGCTCGCCACAATAATATATGTCAATATTATTGAAAAGTAGTAATACGCAATCTGACTTACGGTTTCTTCAGGTTTATTCTTTGTTACGGATACATAATAAAGGATGTTACAGGATTATGGACATTCAACAGCAGATGGTAATTGCTGGACTTCTGATGGGAGAGTTACATTGTTGTACAGAGCCAAGACTCAAACCAAGACAGAGACTGAGCGACCTCGTGTCCCTCTGTTACTATAAAGATGTGCTAATACTAACGTCAGCATATAACTCTAGCCATATAAGGACAAGACCCCCGAATCCACATTCCAGAGCTCTCGGACAAAGAAAGCCTTGTGACTTATTGATACCATCTGTTACTTATGTCAATCCACACATCCATATATAATCAATAGAAACATAGAATATGCAATATTCTACATCATCTTTGCTGTTTCTCCTACCTTTGAGGGATTTTGCTAAAACTCTGCATCTAGCCTGTATAGGCACCCTTGGGCATTCAACACAGAGCCTGGCTTGGCTCTAAAATTCGTGAGTGGATCCATAAATTTTTATTATTGCCATTATCATACACAGTTCACACTATGTACTGTTCTATGTTATTATAGGGTCCAAGTACATGGAATACTACCAGCATATATCCCTGTATTTACAAGTATTGTATACACTCACTTTTTTGGGACTAAGAGAGTGGTGTGTGGATTTTTGTGGCATTTGTGTATTCAGTGTCTATATATTTTCTATTTTATACTTTGTATTTAAGGTGTTGGGGAACACTTTTTTCCACCATCACCTTTGTGCTCTCTTTATTGTGTAAGCGCCATTCACTTATCCATTTTTAAAAAAATTTCTATTGTAAAATAAACATGACCTTTTCTTGTTTCCTTAAAATGGGTCACAAATTGCAAACACTATTTACCAACATAACATTTGAATCCACAGATCAGTCCAAGTGTCTATTGGGATTGTAACTATTTTGTGGTGAGGTAGAGATGACTGATGTAGATATCACTCCTAACAAGCCCATAAAATAGACAACTTATCAACTTCCCATTCCTTATTCATTTTAGCAAGTCCTGAAATATGTGTATTAAAAAGAGAGACAGGCGACTCAGATCATGCTCACATTACAATGTGATTTCAAGGTACATGGCTCTATCAATTAATCTTTTTAGTTTAGTTAACTAATTTAAGATGCCCTCTGGCCGAACATTATTTTCAGTACCCAGTGTGGGGGAATCTATAATTTATAGACCGTATTGATTGACCCAGAGTGTTGCAATGCAGTAAACATCAATATTCTCTAACCCCAGCTACAACTGTACCCAGCACAAACAGTGACACAAGAGAAACAGCAAGACTCTCCAACACAAACAGCGACAAGACAAATAGCACAAGTCTAGATTGAAAGGTGCTTTAGAGCAGGGTCCTCATCAACCAATTGTTTCTGTAATATCTGTAACAGTCGCAATTATTACATTTTCCCCTTTAGAATATTGTAAAGCACTGCTGGATATGGTCACGCTATATAGTTGATAACTCTCTAGCAAAAATGGATACAAAACAAACAGCAAGGCTCTCTAAAACAAACAGTGATACAATACAAACAGCAAGACTCTCTAACCCCCGCACTGACTGTATGTAACACAGTAACACAAGACAAACAGCATGACTCGCTAACCCCAGCACTATCTGCACCCAATACAATCAGTGACACAAGACAAAACAGCAGGACTCTTACCCCAGCACTGACTGTATGTAACACAAAAGTGATACCAGTCCAACAGTATGACTCACTAACACAGTGACACAAGACAAACATCATGACGCTTCTACACAAACAGAGACACAAGACAAACAGCACAACTATCCTGTTTGTGAAACAAGACAAACAGAACGAGTCTCTTACAAATACAATGACACAAACAGCATGACTCTCTAACCCCCGTAATGACTGTACCTCACGCAAACAGTGATACGAGACAAGCAGCACTCTCTAACCCAATCACTGACTGCACAGAACACAGTGATACACGGCAAACAGTCTTACGATTTTCTAACCCCAGCAATGACTGTACCTGACACAAACAGTAACTAAAAACCCAAAGATTCAGTTTACAAAAGTAAATCCATAAATAATTAGGGGTGGAAAGTCTTTAACCTATTTCATATACAGATGTCCAATATGGAACTAAAGAGATAAAATAACACCCACAAGTTTAAACATGAGCACCCACAAGATTAAAATGTAAAGTTTTGTGAACTATTGGCTAAGAATTACGGGGAATAAAGCTCACAAAGGCATTGTGTCAAGGTTATACATCACTGACTGAGCTATTCACTTATGTGAGAATTCAAAGTGAATTTCAAAGTTAAAGGGTTACTCTAACCACCAGGACCACTTGTAAATTTAGAAGTGTAATGGTGGTAGGAATCAGCATGTGCAATGTTTCTGCTTGAACCTTTGCTCATACTGAGATATTGGCACTTATGTTTTGGGGGCTAGTTGCACCTCCGGCATATGTGACTTTGGAAAATCTGTTCCGGGCTGCCATATGTCAATTCTGGGCATATTATTTTCGTCATCAGATCACTGCACGCTTGCAACTGATGTATCAAGCTTTTCCTTGCTTCTCAAATAACCTGCATGGGAAAGCGTGGATGTCCCCTCCCTTCTTGGGTGCAGCCTTCCCACCTCCCAAACAGGCCTTTTTTTATTGTCCCACGTCCTAAGTGGCTCCTCACTCACTAAAACCAATATTGCACTACGAAATGATACAGAGCTGCTTAGAGTTCTGAGTTAACTAAAATATTGAACTTTTTTTTTCCCTTCATCTTTTTTATAACATTATTACAAAAATCATCCACTTTAGGGCCAGTGGGTGGGATAATCTAAAGTGCACAAGATTTCCTTTATCGAATGTGTCACGTGGTATTAAGACCCAGGAAGACAGCACAAGATCTATCCCACTCGAAGTATGATTCATACCTACATTGCTTCTGGCATTGCCCCACACCAGTCAAATCATCAAAATTATATCACCTAATCAGTAAAACTGTGTGGACATGTCTGAGCCCAGACTCTTGAATTACAAACAGCCAGAGTTCTCAAAACATGCTAAGAAACATATTTTCTGAATATGTGCGCCAGTACATTAGATAATAGCTTTGTTTAATATCGTTCTATCCAATATGGCACGCTGTAGGAATAACGAATAGTAGTTATTTGAGGCTCCATGGGCCTAGGAGCTTCCCTTTTCTACCCTTAACGCTCAGACGTGTGACGTCCACTGTACAGTGTATAGCTAACCATATAACAGATGTATATTATAATCTGTGCTTTTATACTGCCCTCAATATTTTCTGCTAATACACGACATGTGCACCCTCACCAGAACACTTATGAGGGGAACTAATGGCATATGAATTTAAAGAAATGCATAAAGCCCCTGTTTTGGTACAGACCATTTTGATTGGAGAACAGCTGAGGTCAGATTCAGACACGGGCACATCTTCGCTCTCCATGACGTAAATCCCTTTTCGAGATAAAGCCTGGATGACTGGCTGGTGTCCCTGCAAAGCAGCCACCTGGTCCCCTTTGAGAATAAGGCCACAGACACGGCAGTACAGCTCGCTGGAGAGGAGAAGCTTGATGACTGGTGGCTTAATGTGCTCTTGTTCGTACTGGTCTACGTAAAATGGGTCTTTCAGCTCCTCTGGGACATTGTCTGAAACAAAGAACAAACAAAAAAAAAAACTGTGCTGAATTCAATAACACAGGCACCTACAACACAAAGCACATCAATTCATTCTGTCTGCAGATTAGATAATACACATCAAAATAAATTGTTGACTTATCTAATTTTGTTGACTAATAATCAATTTCAGATATCAATAGGCATATACAGAAGTGGCAGTAAAAGTTTAAAAATATAAATAAAGTGATAAACTCCATTTACTAAGCAACAAAACCACTATGTCTTAATGTTAGTAAGAGCAGAAATTTTTACATTTGTCAGAGAACACGCCTTTAGGGTATGTCAGACTGACAGGCGATACAGTCACTTCCTATTTAAAGGAACATTCCAAGCTCTGTAACCACTAAAGCCGCTGTACTGCCTATGGTTCCAGGCGTGCCCAAAGCAAAAACTTTGAAAATCAAATGTCTTCAGGTTTGGCGGCATGACTGCTGCTAATGCTTCTGGATAGAGAGTATTGGATGTGTTCCAGGCTAACGAATGTCAGTTCTGTGCATATTTTGAGCCTGTTGCCAAGATGCACTGCACACAGGTGACAGACGTTCGCTGCTCCTCACTTGCAGAGAGCTTGTGTCTCCCCTTCCTCTGCCACTCCCATCCCCCCTCTTCTCTCCCCACTCCCTCCTCCCCTTCCTCGACCAGCTCACACATGCACTTTGAGTTGGTTAAATGGTAAAATCAAAGGCTTCTCTATAAGAATAATTTGATTGGACCTCCACAACGAGGGGGGTGGGGGGTGCTGAGCAGCACTGGTAGCTTCCCCGGGCACTGGATTTAGGTCAATAAAACTTCTTTTAAACCTGTTTTTTTCCATTTTTTGAGAGGCGTGGGTGGACCTAAACAACATTTAAAAAAAAAAAAAAAAAAAGTAGGAGAAACCCTTTATCAAGGATGATGTTCTCAAAGAGGTGAAGCTGAATTACAGGTGAATTTAATGACTTTACTATTGTAATTTGTTTTGCTTTTAAATATAACCCATAATTTAATAGAATAAAGAAAAGGTTACTATAGTGTATTTTAATCTTAGAGTGCCCCTTATAAAATGTCAGCATGAAATGAATATAGTGAAGCTTTTAAAGGAACACTATAGTCACCTAAATTTCTTTAGCTAAATAAAGCAGTTTTAGTGTATAGATCATTCCCCTGCAATTTCACTGCTCAATTCACTGTCATTTAGGAGTTAAATCACTTTGTTTCTGTTTATGCAGCCCTAGCCACACCTCCCCTGGCTATGATTGACAGAGCCTGCATGGAAAAAAACTGGTTTCACTTTCAAACAGATGTAATTTACCTTAAATAATTGTATCTCAATCTCTAAATTGAACTTTAATCACATACAGGAGGCTCTTGCAGGGTCTAGCAAGCTATTAACATAGCAGGGGATAAGAAAATCTTAATTAAACAGAACTTGCAATAAAGAAAGCCTAAATAGGGCTCTCTTTACAGGAAGTGTTTATGGAAGGCTGTGCAAGTCACATGCAGGGAGGTGTGACTAGGGTTCATAAAAAAGGGATTTAACTCCTAAATGGCAGAGGATTGAGCAGTGAGGCTGCAGGGGCATGTTCTATACACCAAAACTGCTTCATTAAGCTAAAGTTGTTCAGGTGACTATAGTGTCCCTTTAAAATACAAAGTGAACTCAATGTGGGGTCATGTATAGTGATGTCCCGAACGGTTCACCGCGGACTCCAGTCAGCAGACACATTCCAGCCAATCAGCAGCAGACCCTCCCTCCCAGACCCTCCCACCTCCTGAACAGCATCCATTTTGAAGCTGCATTCTTAGTGAGCTGTCCAGGAGGTGGGAGGGAGCGTCTGCTGCTGATTGGCTGGAATGTGTCTGCTGACTGGAGTCCGTGGCGAACCACGGCGAACAGTTCGGCGAATCACTAGTCATGTATAAATAATGTTGCAATTGTCATTATCTTCCCTGACTGATCTTATCATATTTATGCCCTTATGCCAGAACTCCAAGTAAAAGATAACCTTTATAATAAAGCACGAATATCAATATGACATGGTACGCTCGCTATATAAAACCATAGATAATTTTACAGAATATTCAACGCAATTTGATACATTGTGACTTTGTTTAATAAAGTTAACTTATGCTGTGTGTATAGAGGTATGAATAGTGATTCATCTATGTCTGCATGCAAAGCATTGATCAAGCTATGAATCAAAAAACAAAAATGATGTACAGCACTACAGAAAATGTTGAAACTCCATAAAAAATAGTCACAAGCCCACTGCTACCTCCCCTTCCACAGAAAAGGATGGCCCCCACTGAACGTGTTCAAGTACAATCAGTAAGGAGTGTTATTCAGTTATCTCCAATTTACTTTCTTCTCATATCACTACAGGGAACAGAGGGTTGCAAATATAATCAAGAAGAGCCATTCATAAAGTCATGTAAGACCACCATTAATTTGCATAGTTTGTAAAACTGGATGCTTCAGAGCCATCACTGCCAGTGGGTATATACCAGGAGCGGTTTTGGAAAAGAAAAAAGGTGTTTTTGTACATTGTCACAGACAGGACGTGTGGTTGGATCTAGCAGCAGGAACCTAAATTTTGTTTCACAGCTACACAGGATGGACAAATGCTGTGAAAACATACAGTGTGTCTGATTTAGCTGCAAACTGCTCAAAAGTAAAGTGTATGTCCCTGACAACCCCACAGATCGGAACAGGAGCAACATTAGACTGCCAACGTCAATTATCTAGTGATGTGTCTCAGATTCGTTCATTTGCAGTGTAAGACAACTAGTCCAACCAAATATATTTGCAATAATCTATACTGAACTACAAGTAAACTAAATATGCTAATATCGATATGTTTAGACAGAATGAAAGTAAAAATGTTGCTGGCTGTGGGACTTTCATAATTTCCAATACTAAGTAGTTATGGTAGAACGTTGCTTTTCTTAGTTAATTCAGTCAGTTGTCCAAGGATTGCATGCCATCCCCCTCTTTATATTTAGGAGCTGCTGCCTTGGGGTCATGGATGGCAGCAATTCCATCTATGTTGTCTGATGAATGGAACTGGTGCAAGGGGCTGAACTATGTATTCCGCAGCTGACCTCTCTGTGAAAATAGTGGGATGGTAGGATGGGCTGACCGGTGTCATCCATTTACCAGCCTTTTAAGAACATAAAACACTTAAAAGACCACTATAGGCACCCAGACCACGTCAGCTCAATGAGGTGGTCTGGGTGCTAGGTCCCTCTAGTTTTAACCCTGCAGCTGAAAACATAGCAGTTTCAGAGAAACTATGTTTCACTGAGGGTTAATCCAGCCTCTAGTGGCTGTCTCACTGATAGCCGCTAGAGGCGCTTCCGCGATTCTCACTGTGAAAATCACAGTGAGAAGACGCTGAATGTCCATAGGAAAGCATTGAGTAATGCTTTCATATGGGCTGTTTGAATGCGCATTCAGAGCTGACGTCGGCAGAGGAAGGAGAGGTGCCCGGCACTGGAGAAAGGCACCCCATTAGCCCAGCAGGTGGGGGCCTTGAGGGTGGGGGGGACCTAATGACCATATAGTTTGTTTTCCTGGCACTATAGTGGTCCTTTGAAGTTCATGCATCTGCTGCAGTTCCTTAAAGTTGACTATTTATACATTTGTACCTTTTATTTTGTTTTTCTAGACGGATTATTTAAATAATGCATTAAAGCCTCCCGCCGGGAGTGTCCAGTTATTCTTTGTCCATTTTCGTTTAACGGTCTCTAATACAAGAATACTTACCATGACTAACTAAGACCTTAAAAACACTATTGTTTTATTGCTTTGTAACATGATTTAGAAAGTAGAGCAGATCACAGAAGGTGGTTTTAAGCACAGCCCAAAATAATACATTTCATGCAGGTTTTTTTATAATTACAGTCAAACTTTAAAAAAAATTCAAGCTGTTTAGCTTACTTCCATTTAAAGGAAAAATTTTCAACTGACAGATTAACCTAAATCATTGTGATTACAGCCTTTTTGTCTTATCCACTTTATGACACAGCTTATTATTTATTTATTTTTTAACTCTACTATATTTTTATCATCTCGCATTACATAACGCAAGGGGCAGCACTTAAAGTGTCCAGACAACTAACACACTCATCACTCCTGTCTTGACAACCACAACCCACTCACTAGGCCTAAGTGGATTTTTCCAGCTCTCCTGATAAAAAATGTATGAAATTGTTTTCACAAAAAATGTTTTTTTTTAAATACACAAAAACTCTAAAATAACAGCACTTCTGTCTTTAAGGGACACTCCTAGCACTATTATAATTGGTGCTTATTGTAGTGGTTATGGTAAAAAGTAAAAAAAAAAACTGACACACGCCAAAGCAAACTTCAGCAAGGACATCTTAACCCCTTAAAGGACCACTATAGGCACCCAGACCCATCTAGATTTAACCCTTTTTGCTGTAAACATAGCAGTTTCAGAGAAACTGCTATGTTTACCTATGGGTTAATCCAGCCTCTAGTGGCTGTCTCATTGACAGCCGCTAGAGGCGCTTCTCACTGTGATTTTCACAGTGAGAATACGCCAGCGTCCATAGGAAAGCATTGAGAATGCTTTCCTATGGACTGGCTGAATGCGCACGCATTCAGCCGATGACGGCGAAAAGGAGGAGGAGAGTTCCCCACGCTGAGGGAGCCTGGCGGGGGAAAACAGGTAAGAGTTAACCCCTTTCACCCACTAGAGCCTAGCGGGAGGGGGAGCCAGAGGGTGGGGGGGACCTAGAGACCCTATAGTGCTAAGAAAACAAGTTTGTTTTCCTGGCACTATAGTGGTTCTTTAACCCCTTAAGGACACATGACATGTCATGATTCCCTTTTATTCCAGAAGTTTGGTCCTTAAGGGGTTAACGACAGAGGGAATTGTCCAAATAATGAAGGACTGTCAATGTCCACTACAAGATCATTTATAAATTGATTAAAGAGAAGCTGGCCCTCCTTGATTAATTAATCTCACTTTCCAATGGACCAACACTTTCACTCAACCTTTTTGGCATTAACTTATTTAAACAACTTTTTGGGGGTAGTCTTGTCCCAAAAGCTTTCCATTTTCAAGTTTAGCCGATCTAATCGCTCTTTTGCAAGCCCTACTGACATGCTTATATTTGTTTTAGGATGCAATCAACCTCTCTGATTTAAAATGTTTTAAATGCCATTTAAATATCTTTTTTCATTTGACTGAGCCGTGTAATAAGCCACGCTGGTTTTAATTTGATTCTTTTAGATTTGTTTCCCAATGGGAAGGATTGAGAAATGTACCTTTGTAGAATTTGCTTAACCCCTTAAGGACACAACATGTGTGACATGTCATGATTCCCTTTTATTCCAAACATTTGGTCCTTAAGGGGTTAAAGACCTTCCATATATATCCTCTGTGCTCTTGCCAGTGAATATTTCCTGCCAATCAGTTCGTTGTAAAGATGTACTTATCCTATTGAATTTAGTCTTTTCAAAATAAAGTATTTTTGCACAATGCATATAATTTTGATTGTGTTTTTTTTGGGGGGGGTAATTTGAAATGGTACCATATAGGATGAATATAAGTCAACACTATTAGTTATGACAAGATCCAGACAAGCATCTCTTCTAGTTGGTGTTTCTACTGATTGGGACATGAAATTATTAGGTTCAGAAACCTGTTCTACTAGTCCCTCTGGACCAATCAATGTCTGGATAATTAAAATCTCCCATGATTAACAAATCACCCAGTTGTGCAGCCTTATTAACTGGAGAGAGCAGTTGCTCTTCCCTATCAATGTTTACAGGAATAAAATCTAAATAAATAAAAAAGAAATTTAGAAATTTAGTTGGATTCCAAGTTCTGCATGGCATTTTAACTGTGAAAATCATAGTACAGTTCGCTTTTAGTGCAATAAAATACACATATTTCTGTGTATTGATGTCCCCACAAGTACAGCTATGCAACTCCCCCTCCCCCCTTGAAAAGTTACAGGGTCAGATAAAGAGCTTGCCCATTTTAGTTTTTAAACATTACAATTTGCCAGATTGGTGCTGTTGCCTTTAAGACTGTATAGCAGCCCAGGAATTACCGCCACCATGGCATATCACTTGCAAAAGTAGATAGGGTTTTCAAAATGGGGTATATCCAATCTTTTTTCGTAGCCACAAACCCTCGCCAAAATTAGTGTTCATGTTTTTTTTGTTTTTTTTTAATAATAATAATTTTTTGCATTTTTCACACATTTTGCTCTAAAACACTCATATCAGTGTGCAGCTATGTCTAACTAGTACAACCCTCGCCCCATACTTAAAGGACCACTATAGGCACCCAGACCACTTCGGTTTAATTAAGTTGTCTGGGTGCCAGGCCCAGCTAAGGTTAACCCTTTTTTCTATAAACATAGCAGTTTCAGAGAAACTGCTATGTTTATATTAGGGTTAATCCAGCCTCTAGTGGCTGTCTCATTGACAGCCGCTAGAGGCACTTGCGTGCTTCTCACTGTGATTTTCACAGTGAGAAGACGCCAGCATTTATAGGAAAGCATTGTGAATGCTTTCCTATGAGACTGGCTGAATGCGCATGTGCATTTAGCCGAGGAGGAGGAGAGCTCCCCGCCCGGCGCTGGAGAAAGAGGTACGTTTAACCCCTTCCTCATCCTAGAGCCAGGTGGGAGGGGACCCTGAGGGTGGGGGCACCCTCAGGGCACTATAGTGCCAGGAAAATTAGTATGTTTCCCTGGCACTATAGTGGTCCTTTAACAAAATAATATAATTGTGTTATAAGGTGTTGGTAATCAAGTATATACAAACTAGATACAAAACAGAGGCGGTTAGGAAGGCCATCTCGAGCTGCTCATCAAGTAAAGCCTGTGTGTGTGTAGTGTCTCAATATGTGATGTGCCAAATATATATATGCAAGGCTGCTCTCAATATTTATTTTGTGAGAGCAGCCCAGCAGGGTAAGTATGCCTCTTTAGGGCGTGCTATCCTGCACTAACGGCATTAAAGCACCTTCTTTTGTAGGACAGCATAGCACACACTAACATAAGGAAGGGTTTTTTTACAGAAGGTTCACTCCAAAATATAACAGCAACCCTTTCAGTGACATCAAATTTAGTGAATTTGGCCGAAAATAATTTTAAAAAGCATTTTGTTTCGTTAAGTTATAATGTGCTCAATAAAAAAAAAAAATACACTAAGCAATACACAGTAAATACTATATATATATACACACACACACACAAACACACACAATATCTCACAAAAGTGAGAACACCCCTCACATTTTTGTAAACATTTTATTACATGTGACAACACTGAAGAAATGACACTGCTACAATGTAAAGTAGTAAGTGTACAGCCTGTATAACAGTAAATTTGCTGTCCCCTCAAAATAACAACACACAGCCATTAATGTCTAAGGCATTGGCAACAAAAGTGAGTACACCCCTAAGTGGAAATTACCAAATTGGGCCCAAAGTGTCATTATTTTGTGTGGCAACCATTATTTTCCAGCACTGCCTTAACCCTCATGGGCATGGAGTTCACAGAGCTTCACAGGTTGCCACTGGAGTCCTCTTCCACTCCTCCATGATGAAATCACGGAGCTGGTGGATGTTAGAGACCTTGCACTCCCCCACCTTGCGTTTGAGGATGCTCCACAGGGTTTAGGTCTGGAGACTTCCTTGGCGTAGTCGTCTTGGAGGTGTGTTTGGGATCGTTATCATGTAGGAATGCTGCCCTGCTGCCCAGTCTCAAAAGGAAGGGGATCATGCTTTGCTTCAGTATGTCGCAGTACATGTTGGCATTCAAGATTCACTCAATGAACTGTAGCTCCCTAGTGCCGGCAGCACTCGTGCAGGCCCAGACCATGACACTCCCACCACCATGCTTGACTGTAGGCAAGACACTTGTCTTTGTAGTCCTCACCTGGTTGCCACCACACACGCTTGACACCATCTGAACCAAATAAGTTTATCTTGGTCTCATCGGACCACAAGACATGGTTCCATTTATCCATGTCCTTAGTCTGCTTGTCTTCAGCAAACTGTTTGTGGGTTTTCTTGTGCATCATCTTTAGAAGAGGCTTCCTTCTGGGATGACGGCCATGCAGACCAATTTGATGCAGTGTGCGGCGTATGGTCTGAGCACCGAGAGGCTGACCTCCACCCCTTCAACCTCTGCAGCAATGCTGGCAGCCCTCATACGTCTATTTCCCAAAGGCAAACTCTGGATATGACGCTGAGCATGTGCACTCAACTTCATTGGTTGACCATGGCGAGGCCTGTTCTGAGTGGAACCTGTCCTGTGAAACCGCTGTATGGTCTTGCCCACCGTGCTGCAGCTCAGTTGCAGGGTCTTGGCAATCTTCCTATAGCCTAGGCTATCATTATGTACAGCAACAATTTTTTTATTTTTTTTTCAGATCCTCAGAGAGTTCTTTGCCATGAGGTGCCATGTTGAACTTGCAGTGGCCAGTATGAGAGAGTGTGAGAGCGATAACACCAAATGTAACACACCTGATCCCCATTCACACCTGAGACCTTGTAACAATAACGAGTCACATGACACCGGGGAGGGAAAATGACTAATTGGTCCCAATTTAGAAATCTCCACTTGGGGTGTACTCACTTTTGTTGCCAACAGTTAAGACATTAATGGCTGTGTGTTGAGTTATTTTGAGGGGACAGCAAATGTACACTGTTATACAGGCTGTACACTTACTACTTTACATTGTAGCAGAGTGTCATTTCTTCAGTGTTGTCACACGAAAAGATATAATTTAAAAATTACAAAAAAATATATACCGTATATCTCCAAAAGTACAAGATAGCACTCCAGGGACTTCTAAGTCGAATGAATAAATTTTGATTTTGAGCCAATAAAAGCCAAGTTTTATTCATTCGACTTGGAAGTCCCTGGAGTGCTATCTTGTACTTTTGGCTGTATCTGTTTGCTGATAGGCACCGGGCAATTACATCAAGGAAGGTGGAGTGCATTACTATTTTTGAGATATA
>OW240920.1:140239959-140297677 GCA_933207985.1 Pelobates cultripes | reverse complement strand
ACACACACACATATATATATATATATATATATATATATATATATATATACATATACACATACATACACACATACATATATATATACACATACATACACACATACATACATATATACATACATACACACACACACAATGTTTCTCTTAACCCTGCCATCTGCCGTGCACTCTGTGTAAACCGTTCATGACCCATGTAAGTTCAGGTCTGTTCAAACATTTGCAGAACTGTTAAAGCCCTTTCCAACTTATTTACTTTTACTGGAATGTACTTATTTTGAAGGGTCAATGGTCACAAATTACCCATACACCCTACACCAACTGTACCAGACCCCACATGGAGTAGGCTAGATACTATACAATGTCCAAAAAAATAAGAAGTATTTATGGCACCAAAAAGCATGTCATAATATAAACATATATAGAATGACAGAAGTGCCCAGGATATGGCTCCATAAACACACATCCAATTATACAGTATTTTGTGTTAAATACACACTATGGTCAACAGAGCCACTAGAGCTTAATGTAGTGGTTTTGGTCTCTGTAGCATGTCCTATTCAGGCCTTTTCATATAAACACTTCCTTTTCCGAGAAAAGGCAGTGTTTATATTGTTGCCTAGGAGCATTCACTCAGACGTCCACAGGAGGAGATTCCTAGCTCAGTGCTGCACATTGTGCAGCACTAGCATTTAGCATCTACACACTTTGCATTAAGGCAGTGAACGTTCCCCATAGATGATTTTGCCGCGCCTGCACAATAGCCTCCCAATGCTTTCCTATGGAAAAGCATTAGATTGGGTGAGATCATGAAGTCTGATGATCTCAGCCATGGAGGCAGAACCAGCGGTGGCGAGTCCGGCACAATGTGGTGGATAAGAGGAATTTAAACACATTTTCACTGCTCTCACAGGAGGGCCAGGGACCTAAATAGTAGGTTTAACACTATATTGTCAGGAATACATGTTTATTTAATAAACAAGTCACATATGTTATATCCACAAATGTTTCATTTTACGTGGTGTGTTTTTAAACACTATTACTGGAGAACAGAAAACATTGCTGCGGAGAGCGTTGTAAATTTGTATAAACACTATTTGCAGATCAGAACTGCAAAGGGTTAAAATCATTAATAGTTGGTGGGAGAATGGGTTGATGAAAGGGTTGGACTTCCCTTTCAAACACAGATTGCAGATGAGAACCAATTAGCCTGGCTTATTTGCATTTTATGAATTCTCACACTGATTAAGCCTATTTATTCTTGAACACAGGCCTCATGCACATCCCAAGTATTCTTGAATTCATTCATGTTGTTAGTCTTTACCACTGCCAGTGAACATATTTACCAGCCCTTTTCTAACAGTGATCCTGTAGCCACAGATTCTAGAAATGACAGAAGTATTTGGGTTTTGAACAGGTCATCAATACACAGAGAAAATCATTAGGCTCAATAGGACAATGTGTTCAAACGGTCAAGGTCTCCATTGTAAAATACAGACTTATCTAGAATAGATGTCCAAGAAAGATTCAAAAAGATGAATTTGTATATAAAGAAAAAACAGGAAGAAACTAAAAATGCTAGTCAATAGTGTGTATTTATTCATCTGCGAGCTGTATACAAAGGGAAATTCAGCTTTTAGGGCGGGATAGACAAACTGGAAAACGAGAGTGGTGGGATATCTCCAATTCAGCTATTATGGTCTATGATACGTCACAAACACTCAAATTGACAGAATAGTAAATAAACCCTTAAAGGACAACTGACAAATTTTCACTTCTCATCTAGAGTGCCCCCCTCCCCATTATTATTATTGCCATCTATATAGCGCCAACAGATTCCATAGCGCTTTACAATATTATGAGAGGGGGGATTTAATTATAAATAGGACAATTACAAGAAAACTTACAGGAACAATAGGTTGAAGAGGACCCTGCCCAAACAAGCCTACAGTCTATAGCCACGATGCAGAATGGGTTTCCTCAGTATAGCGCCGATGTTTTATGGTGCTGGCCTGGGTTCTCCTCCGCTCCTCCCTGTCAAAGTCAGCCGAAGTGGGAGAACTAATGCGCATGCGCAGCAATGGCCACGCTCGCATTGGGTTTTCTCCATAGGAAAGTATTTTACAGTGCTTTGCTATGAGGATTTCCTCATGCATAGCCTGAAGACATACAGCATCAGGCGAACCCTGAAGTCCCTCTAGAGGTAGAGTTAACCCATAAAGTTAATTGTTGCAGTTAATTAATAACTGCAATAATTACCTTTGCAAGGTTAAGGGACATGGGACTATGTACCAAGACCACTTCAATGAGCTTAAGGGGTCTGGGTGCCCATAGGGTCCATTTAATTATATTTTATAAATAAAGTATATGGATTTGTTTAAGAAAATGTCACTTTATCTGGCGAGCAGCCATGTTGGGTCAGACTCTTATCTGACCAACTGCTGCTCAACCTAACTTGCTGCTGCTGCTGCTGCTGCTGGTCCAGAAAGAGCAATCACAGCAGCAGAAAGTTGTGTTGAACAGCAGTAGCACAGTTGGTCAGATAATAGTAGTGTGTATGTACAGTACACACATACATATACACACACACACTTGACACATTTGTTTGGAATGTAGGAGCCAGCTAAAAAAGTTAGGAGACAGTTTGTTTAAGGGACACTCTAATCACCAGAACCACTACAGCTTAATGTAGCTGTTCAGGTGCCTATAGCCTGTCCCTGTAGTCTTTTCAATGTAAACACTACCTTTTCAGAGTTTGCATTGCTGCCTACTAAGACCTCTAGTGACAGTCACTCAGGCGGCCGTCCACTAGAGTCCTGTGTCAATGCTCTGCATGGAAGCGCTGAATGTTGCCCATAGAGAAAATGCGTAATATCACATAACCATTGATAAAGGGCATTCGCCCGAAACGTTTGCAACCTGCACTTTGTACATCCAATAACTATGGTAGCACCTGGGTGTGCACTTTAAATACCAGCTGCGCATTACTCTGCTTTGGTCAATACACTGGAGGAACTACAGTGGGAATTTTTTGCGGCACGGTTGTATACTTGTTGTCTTTACATTGAATCAGTGTAGGCAGACATCATGCCTCTGCCTCTTATATAGATAGTTAACAGCATTTTTAAGGCATAAATGCTAGACAGGTGTAACATTGTAATTTGCACTTCTTGGAAATAAAGAGCAACAGTATGTTTTCACACCGATCAAAACCAGCACAAGGTAATTCACGGAAGAAACAGACATCACACCATCACTGGAGGTGCAAGGAACGTGGATTACTAAAAGGCACCACATTAATCTGTACTGAGGTCACAAGTTCCTCTGCAAAATGTTACTCCCCCTCCCCCCAAGTTCATTAAAGCTGACATTCGTGACTTTCCCCAATTGCTCCTTTACATAACTTTTCTAATAATCTAGACCTGTACGAAAACATTCATCCTCCATCCAGGCTCTGGCATGTTTTTTTTTTTTAATATAATGTATATACCATCCAAACACAGTCTGACAATATCTTTAATTTCATTTTGATATTTAAATGAGTCCCATTACTACTACCGTGTTTCCCCGAAAATACACCCTACCCCGAAAATAAGACCTAGCTGAATTTTCGGGGTGGGCTGCAATATAAGCCCTACCCCGAAAATAAGACCTAGGCACTGTACCTTTCGGTCCGGCGGGACTTCCTTCTTCTATGAGGAGGAGGAGGAGCGTTGCAGGCCGCGGCATCGCGCAACGTGATGACGACGTGCGCAGCGTCGTCAGTCTGCCTTCACGGATCTTCAGCGGAAGGATCCATTTCCGGGCGGTGAGGCACCCAGTGGTCGGACTCGGCAAGGAATCTTTGAAATGTGAGTACCGGTAGATATTTTATGTCTGGGACTGAATTAATTAAAGGGGGCGGGGGGTGAATTAATTAAAGGGTGGGCTGGATTAATTAGAGGGGGGTGAATTAATTAAAGGGGGTGAATTAATTAAAGGGTGGGCTGGATTAATTAGAGGGGGTGAATTAATTAAAGGGGTGGTGAATTAATTAAAGGGTGGACTGGATTAATTAGAGGGGGGTGAATTAATTAAAGGGGTGGTGAATTTAATTAAAGCGTGGGCTGGATTAATTAGAGAGGGTGGATTAATTAGAGGGGGGTGGATTTATTAAAGGGGGTGGTGAATTAATTAAAGGGTGGGCTGGATTAATTAGAGGGGGGTGAATTAATTAAAGGGTGGACTGGATTAATTAGAGGGGGTGAATTAATTAAAGGGGTGGTGAATTAATTAAAGGGTGGACTGGATTAATTAGAGGGGGTGAATTAATTAAAGGGTGGGCTGGATTAATTAGAGGGGGTGGATTAATTAGAGGGGGGTGGATTTATTAAAGGGGGGGTGGATTAATTAAAGGGGGGGTTCAATGTACATACCGGTACCGTAAATAAATAAGCCCTACCCTGAAAATAAGCCCTAGTGTGTTTTTTGGGACTAAAATTAATATAAGACCCGGTCTTATTTTCGGAGAAACACGGTAAAGCAATATAACCTTACAGGCCTTCTTTCTGAAGAATAAACTACACTCAGAATGTGAATAAGCTCACAGTGCGAATGACTTTCTCTTTGTTTTCTGCTTCACACTGCACTTGAGAAAGATTTGATGAAAACAGAAGGACGGCACTTCTTACTCCCAACTAGGGATAGACAGATATTGATTTTTTTTTAGAGCCGATACAGATAATCTGTGAACTTTCAGGCAGATATCCGATAACTTGCCGATATTCTGTGCATTTACCATTTTGAAAAAAAACTATTTCTAAAAGTAAATGCACAAAATATACCAGCCACATGCAGTGGATGCAGTGTGTTTAGACAGGGAAGCTGTGTGTATTTGTGTAGTGTGTGTATAGTGCGTGCAGTGTGCGTATAGTGAATGCAGTGCGTGTAGTGTGCGTATAGTGAATGCAGTGTGTTTGTATAGTGTGTATATAATGAATGCAGAGTGTGTGTGTTTGTAGTGTGTTTATATAATGAATACAGTGTTTAGTGTGTGTATATAATGCAGAGTGTGTAGTGGGTGCATTATATACACACTAAACACTCTGCATTATATACAGAGTGTGTAGTGTGTGTATTTAATGCAGAGTGTGTGTGTTTTCCTGAAGGGATGGGATATGTGTAAAATGGGGGGGGGGGAGAAGGGCATTTTTTATTAAAATTTTTAATGTTTGTTTTATTTAAATTTTTTGGCCCCCTTCCCTGCTTGTTACCTGGCCAGGGAGTAGGGATATGGCATTCCCTTGTGGTCAGGTGGCATGGAGGTGCAGTGGGGGCCGGCAGCAAGCGCTTACTTACCTTTCCAGCAGCTCCCTTCCGCTCCCTGTGTAAATCTCGCGGCCTGTATGTCGCACGGAGCGCTGATATGGTAACCCGTGGCAATGCTCTGACACCCGCGGGTCTCGCGAGATTTAGACAGGGAGCTGCAGGAAAGGTAAGTAAGTGCTTGCTGCTGGGCCCACCCAGGACCGCCAGGCTTGTAATGAGCCCGGCAGTCCTGTTATGTATTATCGGCAATATCGGTATCTTTATTGGCCGATACCGATATTGCCGAAAATACCGAATATCGGCTGATAATATCAGTAAAACCAATAATCGGTCGATCCCTACTCCCAACAACAACATAACCTCATTTAAGTTGTCCAGGAGTGTCAAGACTCCTATTTACAGTCAGAGGGTTAAATCATTTGGACACTGATTAACCAATAAGTTTAGTCTGCCTGTCAGCTTCCTTCCTATGGGGAAGACATAATGCATGCGCCGTGCTTGCTGTGCATGCACATTAGGTTACCCATAGGGCTAACATCAGAGAAGCCAGTACCAAGGGAATAAGGTGGGTTAAAGAAATGCTTCCTTATTAACCCTTAAAGTGCTGAGGGCGAAGAAATAGGTTGGGAAAAGAGGAACACTTTAGTGTTAGGAATACAGCTTTGTAGTGGTATAGGAAGGGTTTAGCCGTGCATAGAACTATGGGCACTTATTGACAGAAACACATACCTTCAATTTCCTTCAATGGAACCCCAGTGAAGGTGTTAGTTGGCCACCCAGCTAACCTTATCCTTTACTGAAGCAGAGTGCAAGGAAGCAGGGAAGCAGAGTTGCCAGGGTCCCAACTTTAGGGTTAAAACGCTACTGAATGGTTCAACCCTTGAATGTAAGAAGGTGCTCGGACACTACTGTCTCATCACAACTTAATAGAGCTTACGGTAATTTGAGGTGGGAGCTTTGATATGGGCCAGAATCTGTACACTAGCTTGGGGACCTATTCTTCATTTTTTAATTAGCTCAGAGGTCTAGCTTTATTATTACATGAAACAAAAGTAATTCTGTAAATCATCTTCATTAGACTACACAAAAGTGTATAAAATTTCCCTTTGCAAGAGAAATACCTTGTAAGGGAGCATGCAAGGATTTCAAAGCAGCAGCTTATTCAAACTATACAGAGTTTGTAGAAAACTTGCCCATCAGCCACCAACTCTAACCCAAGCGTTGTTCACAGTAAAGTTAATAATGGTCCTCTAAATGAAATACTGGTCAATATGATGAACCTGTTTGAACTATTAGCAACCCACCAATTGAGTACCTGGACCCGATTTTGAGTACTTACTAAAGAATTAAAAACTTCTGGGCTAGTATCACCATAGCCACTTGAATAAAGGTTTGTTGGTCTTGGTGCTTAGGTTTCCCATACATCTAGGCTAGTAGTCCCCAATCTCTTTTTCATGTATGTACCCCCTGGTAGCCCATTTCCATAAATCGTACCGCTCATATTAGCAAAATATTTGCAATTAATGTTGCTGTTATTTAAAATGTATACATTTTCTCTGCCAGAGTCTCTCCCCGCTTCTCCTCTGCCCCAGGCATATTGACATATATATTTATTTACACTGACACACATACAGGTAAACAGACATACAGATATGACACACACATAGATACACGCCCTGATACACATACAGATACAGACAACCTAAACACACACATACATTTCAAAATTTTAGCAACCCCCCAGTTTCCTACCTTTTTAGTACAGGAGGATGGATTCCACTGGCTGGGGCTTTGGGGAGTTAGAGGCTTGCACCTCTTCTGTCCGCCCCCTCGCAGCGCATGACCCCTACCTCCAGCGCGGCTGGGTTTGAATGAGCTGGGATGAAGCTCTGGGATGACTGGCTCTCACTTCCTCCCAACACACGACTGGACTCCTGATGGCACATGTCCATCGGGTGGCCCTAAGTGCATGGGTCACCCGACGGGCCCCTCACCTTGTGATTTCCAACCATGTGCGGTTGCACCGTCAGAACAGCTATTTCTGAATTTTTGAATTACATTTACCACAGGTTGGAAACCGCTGTTCTAAGCTGTCCCCAGATGTATTAGCACAAATACGGCCGCTAATTTCTATTTAAATATGTTTGGGGTATTTCAATTACCAACTTATTAACCAAGGACAGTTTCACCAAAACTATATAAAAGTTTCTGACTAGGAGGGAGACTGAGGGATTTAATCTGGCATTTTCATAAATTTAATTGCAATAAATTAAAAACATATGATTTATTAGTTTATAAACCAACAATAAGAACGTGTATAATAAAAAAAAAAAAAAAATAGGATGTCCCTTTTACTAGTGGAAATGGCTACTTAACCCCTTAAGGACCAAACTTCGGGAATAAAAGGGAATCATGACGTGTCCTTAAGGGGTTAACCACACCCATTATTGGCACACATCCATGCAACCTCTATAGACCGACTGTCAGTACTGTACTGCAGAGATCAGACTTTCAAAGTGGCAGTCATAGGATGCCACCTTTCCAACAACAGCTTAGCTACAGATAATGAGGTCATACAAACTCTTTTAGAACAGGACCAGCAAGTACTGAAGTACTTAAATACTGCTTGTTCTCGGTTACAACACTCACTGCACATAGCACCAAGTTGTCTCTAATAGTCAGCTCTTGTTGGAAGTATCACAAAGAGGAAGTACACCTGAAGACAATGCACAGTTCATGTCCAAAGCTAGTTATCTAAATTGGACCTTGGTACAGTAGAAGCATTCTTTGCAACAATGAGGTACTGTGTAGGGATCGTCCAATATCATTTTTTCCACATCCGATACCGATTATCAGTCAGCTTTTGGACCGATTGCCGATAACTGGTACCAATATTCTGTAAGTTAAAGTTTTGGATAAGCAACAATTTCTACATAAATCTGCTATTATCTAAACATATTTATTGTTTAATCTGCATTTTTTTTATTCTGAAAAGCCTGGAAACTGAACATTTAGAACTCTCTATTTTCTATCTCTGCATCCTTACACTACCAAGGCTCTCATCCGAGATGTCATATCCCAGCATGTCCCATGCTGAAGTCCATTAGAATACAAGAGATCAGCGACAGAGCAAAGAGAGTTACAGTGCACAAATCTCACGGTCACTCAGAGTATAATCTCCCCAGCATCTCTGATCACCACCATACTGCCAGGCACTGACACAATTACTGGCTGTCTGGAAGTGGACACTACAGCTGGCCCTGGTGGACAGACATAAGTGGATAACATTTTTGTGACTGTGGATGCAGTTTCCTAGGTTTACACTTTACACGTAATTCATAGCAAAGTCAGTATGGACCTATATGCTACAACAGTCCTTCTTAGAGCCCTAAAGAGGAGTTTAGTTTCCTTTGTGAATAATCTCTAACTAAACAATCATCTGTTTTCATAAATTATGTCAAGATGAGTTATAAAAATCTATTGTTAATAATCAGTAAATACAGATTACTATACATGTATTCAGTAAAATATTTCCTTTACAGTCAATAATTGGTCCACCCCTAGTACTGTGCTTTGCCATCTGGCAACATAACGCAAAGCTTTGCCAACCGCTGTCAAGGTATACAAGGTCCACATAAGAATAGTTTGCACAGATCAGTATTGGGGAAAAAAAAAAAGTCACTGTCCTCCACATCCTAAACACCTAGGCACAGCCCTAATAATCGAACAGGGCCCAGTCTCATTAATGCTGTTGTATCTAAAAGGAAGCAAATCCCTGAGCAATGTTTCAACATCTAGAGAAACACTTTTACATGAGAACAGGAATAATAAATAGCAGGCAGCATAACTCACTGGTAAACTAAAGTGAAAAGTTGTAGCATAACATTTACTTGACAATGCAGGGCTATGGAGTCACCACACAAAATCTTCAAAATATTATACTATATATTGTGTACTTATAATACAATTTGCACATTATTTTGGGGGTCAATTAATCCGGCAAATATGGGCCTAAACCTATATTACACGTCAAATGTATTTATTTGGGAAGGGGTGAGGAGAATGTATACGCTGGCATATACAGCACATTTAGCTGGAATCGGTACATTTTCACCGACTCCAATAACTGTTTCCGACTGAACCACTCAGACTTCCCAGCGCTGGTTGGTATTAAAGCCAGATAAATCCATCACGTTAAGCCAGTAGCCAGACATTATGCTACTCTCACGCACATACACTAAAAAGCATCAGAAAACAGAGAGCAATTCTTAGCAGGCCTGAAATGGGTGACTTGATAATATCATCACAATAAACCTGTAGTCAAAGTATTACAGGTGTTTGGAGGTCTAGATCTAAAGTCCAAAAGTTTGCTGATTTTGTCATCAAATGGGTCAGCTTTACTACTGAATAATTGGGGTGGTACACAAAAACACACACTGTATTAAAAGGGGTTGCATTGTGTCAAAATATAAGAAAAGGTTTACCTGCTGCACTGATGACATTGTGGCACTCTTGAGGAAATAAAATGTCGGCTGTACGTTGTTCTAGCCCAGATAGAGCTAATGAGATCCTTCCAAAGGAGAAGATCCGCAGCAGGGGCGGTAGCCACTTGGTGGGACACAGGTAAATTGCCAAATTGTACTAAAACAGTACTTTACAGTGGAAAGGCATTGGTGCACCATAACCACTACAGTGGGGTGTTTTAGCAGATAACTCCTGAAGAAATTAACTTAAGTCCATCACAAAACTGCCTCAGAGGTGACGTTAAAGCAACACTTTAGTGTTAGGAATACAAAGCTGTATATATATATAACACTAAAGTGTTAGTGTGCCCCCACTATCTCCCTTGCAGCACTGAAAGGGTTAAACAACTCTTTCTTCGCTCATCTTATTCCAGCACTAAAGTCCCTCTGCGCTGGTTCCACCTGCTCCAAAATCAGCGCCAAAGGGGGAACCAAATATGCATGTACAGCGAGTGCCCACACACATTAGGACTTATTCAAAGGAAAGCATTGAGCCAATGTTTTCCTATTGGGATTTTGCAAACGCTGGTAAACCTCATGCAGGGCGTGAGGATGTCCAGCATCATTTCACAGTGTCAAACACTGTGAGAAAGCAGAAAGCGCCTCTAATGGCTATGTAGTAGACAGCCACTAGAGGCAACCTTAGCACTGCAATGTAAACATGGCAGCTTCTCTGAAACTGCAATGTTTTAGATTGCAGGGATAAGGAGACAGGGACACTGCACCCAGACCACTACAATGACTTAAGGCAGTCACAGTCAAACTACTACTTGAGATCACCTTCAAGTAGTAAATACCTCTACACTGATGCAATCCCTGCCATCATTGATCCCTTGCCATGTTCCTCTAGCATATGCACTAAATGCTCACTACAGTAATATCTCAGCAACAATAGTGCACACACTGTAATAATGGCAGAGCAGAGAACTTCTGTGCGAGGGTTATCCTGCTGTCTGTTTTTACTCAACTGTCAGCATAGGCATCTTTGCCAATAAGTGACAGGTGAAAAAAGGTATAGCATTTTAAAAGTATTTCAAAATCTATTCTTTTGGCAGCACTTCTGTAAGCGCAATGTAGAGATAAAATTATATGTTCTTTAATTTAAACTAGTTTCTGTACTATGACAAGTACACTTTAAATAAGATGCATCAAGCGAGATAACATTGCTCTTAAACTGGGCTCAAAATTTCTACTCTCCAGTAAAAAGTTTGCCCTGACTGGTAGAAATTCACCCTTGGTGAGCATACTGTGGCTAGCAGCGACTAGCAACTTGAACGGCCTGGATAGTACATTTTTAATACAATCATGGAGTATAAATTATTTCATTAGTTGCTATGTTTAAAGACATCCGATCACGAACAAATCGGACAAAAAGTGAAAAGAAAAAAATAAATTCTAAAACACATACATTTGAAAAGGCATATGAACGTTGTACATATAATATTGAAAATGCAATAAATACAAAACATTATTCCAGGATGATGATATGAAAAACTAAATGATTTCTCACATTTCGTTCAGGAAATATCAGCAATATGTTTAGATATTTGCATGAGAGGAAAAAAATTAATGAAAAAAGTACAATTAACACAATGTAATTAAATCAAACTGAACCTTACCTATTCCATATGCTTTAGCGCAGATCCACTGTAAATTTGCATCAATCTTTGCCCTAAAAGAATCATACATCTCTAGAGATACAACCTCCACTGCGCAATCAGCAATGGACTCCATTTTTCTTCTGGTACTCTCTCCAGAAGCACTAACTCCAATGTCCACCATCTAGAAAATCACAGGAAGTAGACTTAGGTGACAAATATTATGCAACAAATGTAAATTTTTTTATTTGTTTGACCCATTGTTGGTGAACAATTTATTTACTAGCAAGACTTTAAGTAGAAATGCAATGAAACCACAAGCTGGGGAAAATGGGTTAAAATAACTGTCCCAGTCCCAAAATAGCTTTAGAAAATATTGAGGGCCAATGCTACAATGTAATGCAAAACAAGGGTAAAACAACCATAGGCTGATCAAATACAGTTTTATGCTGCACCTGACTGCTACTAGTCACATTTGGAAATTAACAGATTTTTGAATTTCAGGTGAAGGAGGGTCGATCCTTTGCATCACTGTTTACAAAACGGCAGAATAGAACATGTAAAGGGCTCTGTAGGCTTGCAAAGCTGGCTGCTATGTAAATGCTTCTCATTGTACTGCGTTACAAGCCATAAATTATCCCATTTATTAGGATGTAACACTGGCCTAGGCTACATCCTCCATGCACATATTCTGGTGAAACTGTGAAAAACATTACAAAAGACTGGCTATGGCTAAGCATTTAAGAAAGGCTATAAATTGCTTATGCTAGGTTTGGTTTCAAATAATCACACCTCCACATCGCACAATAGGATGGAGACACACAGAGGAGTACAATGCCTATTAAACAGACTGCTTGCTTAATTACCAGGGCCTAAAAAGGCAAGGTCTTAAGAAGTACCACTCATCTCCTGTATCCCAAAATGTTTTTTCAGAAAATGGCTGTGTAGGCCTGCAGTACAATAATTGTGTTTTGGGAGGGCTGACCTCTCTTTCCCAGACATCAAACATACAAAGGCAGCTGCTGACATGGCTAAATAGACAATCCCACCCTGTGTGGCAGCCTCCATCCCCGTAACACCACCTTACAGCTTCATTCTGATTTCAGCCCCATAAATAAATAACATGCACTTTACCATGGTGCTAAGGATATATAAATGCAATGTCCGATCCACTGACACTCTTACTGCTCTCACTCCCATCCCCGCCCAATACAATGTATTTACAGGGAAATGAATTCTGTTTAAAACTATACAGGCCTGGTGACCCCTTCCCCATTAACAAAAATACAATAAATGTGCCTCATTGTATAACAACTGATGTTATACCATATTTTAAATATTTATTTATGGGGGGGGAATATTCTATTTTTTTGTGTTGATACAGAGATTCCTGTTGAGATGGATGATAAGCTAAGCATCCTTATTTTGCCACACAGGATCCCCCACCCCCAGTTCACAGCCTTACACCTTCCTCAAGAATACCCAACACGTCTCCTTTACATTTAAAACTACAATCCAACCATCTTATAAACGCAAAATATAAATAATTACATTATAAACACATAAAGCCATACCTTTCATACTGCCAGAGGCCCACCCTGATGCTGCTCCACACAGCTATTTTAATCACATTGTTTAAAAGGCCCATTGTACCTTACCCACTTAACCCATCAGCACTTTAAATGTATCCCTCCCCATCATCTAAGCTGTCACTAACATATCTGGAATACACACACACTGTATACATGAATCTCAATGTCACTGTATTTACTTCATCCACCCCTGCCCTTATTTATCCAGTCAGCTTGGGAATAATATATACAAAGAGATCTATACACAAGACTCACAAAGCATTCCTTACTAGAGTATTATACAATGTATTCCACATCAGGCCCACTTAGTACCAAGGAAGAAATGTGCATCTCCCAGGTGAAGGACTCCATCCATGGGGGACTCACAAACACTGGAGGAGGCACTCAGAGCTCCCATTCAAGATTAATGCTTCCAGTCACTGGTGAAGGGTCATATGGCTCACCTGACAGGTGAATTGGTGAATTATTCACATGGCCTCTACACACATTGCTTTCACTCACTGATAGAGGGTCTCCCAATAACCTCACTCATATATAGCGGGGCTCCTAGTGGGTTCTCATTCACAGTAAGGACCCTCCCATTGTCAAGTAGAGGTTGAGTTTCCCATTTCCTTTACTCACAGGTAGAGGAGCACCCAATGGCCTCACTCACACCAGGGGGCTCCTATGCCTCTAACTCACAGTTAGGGGGTATCCCATAGCTCTCACTCCCTCACTAGATGTTCTCCTGTAGTACTCACTCACACTAGGTGGTCTCCCATTCCCCTTACTCACCCTAGGTGTCCTCCCTTAGCCCTCACTCATCCTAGGTGTCCTCCCTTAGCCCTCACTCATCCTAGGTGTCCTCCCTTAGCCCTCACTCATCCTAGGTGTCCTCCCTTAGCCCTCACTCATCCTAGGTGTCCTCCCTTAGCCCTCACTCATCCTAGGTGTCCTCCCTTAGCCCTCACTCATCCTAGGTGTCCTACCTTAGCCCTCACTCATCCTAGGTGTCCTCCCTTAGCCCTCACTCACCCTAGGTGTCCTACCTTAGCCCTCACTCACCCTAGGTGTCCTACCTTAGCCCTCACTCACCCTAGGTGTCCTCCCTTAGCCCTCACTCACCCTAGGTGTCCTACCTTAGCCCTCACTCACCCTAGGTGTCCTACCTTAGCCCTCACTCACCCTAGGTGTCCTCTCTCTCACCCTAGGTGTTCTTCCATAGCCCTCACTCACCCTAGGTGTCCTCCCTTAACCCTCACTCACCCTAGGTGTCCTCCCTTAACCCTCACTCACCCTAGGTGTCCCCTCACTCACCCTAGGTGTCCTACCTTAGCCCTCACTCACCCTAGGTGTCCTCCCTTAGCCCTCACTCACCCTAGGTGTCCCCTCACTCACCCTAGGTGTCCTACCTTAGCCCTCACTCACCCTAGGTGTCCCCTCACTCACCCTAGGTGTTCTCCCATAGCCCTCACTCACATTCAGTATCCCCTCACTCCCACTCGGTATTCTCCCATAGCCCTCACTCACTCGGTATTCTCACACTCACACTCAGTGTCCCCCTCACTCACCTCGGCTGAGTGTGTCAGGGTGATGGGGGTAGCAGCGCCCCCCTGCGGTTGCCCCTCACAGCTCGGATATGAAGCGGCCGCGGCCTACATGACACCCCGAGCCCTGGCTCCTGTCAGTGTTCCCGGGATCCTCCCCCGGGGTCCGGCCGCTCTCTCAGCGCTGCGGACACAGCTCGTCAGCCGTTGGTTGCCCGGGTCACCGAGTGCGCATGCGCGGCAGCAGAGCCCGGAGACAGCAGAGCGCGCGCTGCCCGACACTGCGCATGCGCGGCCACGGCCGGGGTATGGGGGGGACACTGCGCGTGCGCGGCCGGTTGCTAAGACGTTCCATATAGGAATCCTGTGTGCTGGTCTGCGCATGCGCACTGGCTCCCACCTGCTCTCTGTCAGTGGTGGAGCTGAATTAAATAAAGTGTTTTATGGAGATCAGTGTGTGTGTGTGTGATCACAAGGTTCAGTGACAGGGGCTTTGTCCTCTGCATTCATAGCAGCCACTGTCACATCCTCATATATAAAGGACTATTTACTAAATTGTCAATTCATGGAAATTAAAAGGGATTTTCACACCTTTCCCCATAATAGATTATTCAGAAAAACCCACCAAGCCAGCTTTGGCTTTCAGTTCAACTATAACCACCAAAATGTGTACATTCCCTTCGAACTGTTCATCATTATTATTATTATTATTTATAAAGCTCCAACAAATCCCGTAGCGCTGTACAATAATTCACACCGAGGTCTATTCTCTTAAAAAAAAAAAAAATTAAATTCTAAGACAATAAAATATAAATTGCAAATATTCTACTTAAATAGCTGAGCTGTGAATATAGTTGAGTTGGTGAATTTCTCCAGATCCGCCATTTTGCCTTTTCCAGTGTTAACTCACTACAATTCGGAGTTTAGTGAACTGCCAGCCTGGAGTGAACTAAAACACACAAGCACAGTATTATTATAACATATTGCATATTGTCACCTTGCATTTGTGCCTATAGGAAAATAAGTGATTTGACCAATTTAAAGTCCCCCACTTTAGCATTGTGTGTGTGTACTCACCCCCACCATTGGCAATGCCACATAGCGTTCCGTGTCAGGTATCTGGAGTACGCTACCAAATATGATGTTCAAGAACAGAAAAGTACGGTCAGTAGGACACAATTTTTTACTTTTTCCGTACACACTGTATTTGACCGAGTAGAAATTGCAATACTTGGTCATTATCCATTATAACTTTGCAGGGATTACATTTAAGCTGATCCCAGCCAACACATGGAGAGTTTACAGATTGTAGAGATTAAAGAGCAAAAAGTTTGTTAAAACCATTTAAATCCATTAATCTTAATGCTCCATGTTTTGTAATGTTCTTAATGAAGATACGATCTTTAAAAGCTGCTTCTAAGGGCTATCGATGGCAAAATATACTCGCCCTCTCATTGCACACGTCAGATACACTGGCACTGTCAAATCCATTTATACAACGTAATCCATTAATGTGTGAATTGTCAGAATTTAACTTTTTTCTTACCAAAGTAGCAAATTGGAGAAGAAAATTCAGCAATATTTTGTTCTGACATGTTACATTTTATTTGGACTCCTGACAATTTAAACTATAATGAATAACCTTGGAAAAAAAAGTTTAAATGTACATAGCAGGCAGAGTTATTCACTAAATTGTGAATTGTGAGGAATTCAGAAAAGTGTGTTTAAAATTGTAGGCCGAAAATAGCCACACTGACATTGAATTCTTGATAATATTTGATAATTCATAAATGTAATAAATCTGTGTAAGTTTTATTGCTGTGAAGCTCTGTTATATACTCTGACATATCAAAATACAGAACTTCTAGGAACGACAGAAAAGGGGCTCTGGGCCCAAAATATTGACTGTAACTTTTAAACAGGTATACTTTCTTGCCAGCCTGTTATTGGCTGAGTTATCAGAAAGACAATTTTGGGGAAATGGTTTTGTTGTTGACCCAAGCTTTGCCCTGTTTAAAAGTAATGCCTTAAAGGGGAACTGTCACTTCTCAGTATTTTTTGTATCATGTTTATTCATCCCTATATCTAACAAATATGTGTTTCTGACATGTCAAAAAAAATTAAGTGTAGTAATCCACACCTCTTTGGCGTGCAATTGGGCACCTCCATCTTAGCTCCCTGTTAATCACTATAATTCGCTCTGCCCTTTACACCTTGCACAGTCAGCATAAAGAAAAGCAGACATAAATAAGAGAAATTAAACAATGTTTATATATATCCTCCTCGAGGCTTTACCTAGTCTGAATTGAATTAAAATGTAATTTGTCTTTAAAATAAATTTTATTTATAAATGTAAAAGAGCAGTGGATTATGGGGTTATCCTTGGTATACTGCGCTACGTCTGTAGGTTCAGATTATAATATTTTAAGAGAAAACAGATATACGTGCAAACATAATTGCAGAGATACAAAGTTATTTTGTTGCCAGACAGGGTTCCTTTAAGGAAGGTTGACTCAGGCAGAACGACGTTAAGTAATTAAATTGAAGAAGAAAAAAAAAAAAATGAAGCATTTACTCTAATGACATCATTAAAATTATAGTGATAAACCCATAACCTATCCACAGTCATCGAGAACCAGTTCCTCTAATGTAGTTAGCGATAATAACAGGAAACTCTGAGACCAGAGGCTCATGTCATGAAAACAGGATTGCACTGGACAATATATTAATCAATCGCCGGCACTGAGTGCTATATGTATTTATCTCTCCAAAAATTATTTTGGTGGTTGTAAAGGATATATGTAACACAAGCATTAAACAGCAAAGTGATGCTCCAGGTTAGAACTGACTCATTTTTTTAGTAATGTGTTATGTAACTATTGCAAAACAAAATGCCGCCTGGAGTCATCGCCCCACCGGGACCTATGGACTGGCTGGCCCTGGAAGAGAGGTCTCACTAAGCCAGAAACTGAAATGGTCATAACCCTCACTTCATTTTGATAATATTGCTGACCTCATTCTTCAGTGTCTAAGCAGTGCCTTGCGTACACAACAAAGGTTTCTGGGAGTTGTAGTTAAATTGTCAGATTTCTGCTGTAAAAATAAAAAAAAGCTATGACGTTAAGTACAACAGTATTTTTTGTGCAAAAAGGGAAACAATGCAGATTGGGAGACATTATGGAGTAAAGACTAATAGTTATTATTTTTACTTACCCAGAGTCATTTACTGCAACCAATCCTACACACCGCACCTAACTGGCATGGCTGCCAGAGTGTCCCTTTAAAGGGTTACATACTTTGAAGTGGTCATGGTGCTTGGAGTTTGTGTGTGCAGCATTTCACTTTGGAACGCGGCACATACGGAATTTAATCCCTTTGTTACTGTCTGGAGGTGTAACTCCACCTCTGGCAGCGTGTGGTTGGGGCTACATTAGCCATCTAATGTCAATTCTAGGCATATTCCTGAGTACAGAATTGCATTCATTAGTTGAGAACAGTCAGCTAACGCTATCAACCAATCATTGGCCAACTGGATTGGTTTCTGGCATCGTCCAGCGACGACTCTGGTAAGGGGCCTAACCATTGCTGCACGCTTTACCACATTACCAGGAAACGTGGGCAGGCTACTCCTGGTATTAGCGGGCTGTAGTAGGTTTGATACTTGTAATAAGGTGCATTAAGGGGTATTAAATATGTAGGGGTTTATTCACTAAACACTTTTATACCAAAATCGAAAACCAAATTGATAATTTGGCGAAAACAGTCGAGCTGTGACTGTAGGTGAGTTGGAGATTTTATTTTTTTTAATTAGCACTTTTTTCCTAAATTGTTCTATTAAGTTTCCAATTAACTACAATACAAGAACAATATCCATTATTCTTCCCTTATTTATAAAGCTACAATGTGTGTCTTTGAATTAGATCAACATAGCAGACCCCCTTTAAAATTAAACTGCTATTACGTACAGTAAGCAGGAAAATAGCAGTTTTACAGTAAAGCAATATATTTTATTTAATCAGTTTATTTTTTATAAATTGAAAATGACCGCCTTTAAATCTATGACAGTAAGGAGTATAGTGACATTTTCTCCGTGATTAGTTTTGGGGTACAGAGGGGAGATAGGGGGCAGTGCTGGGAGGGTTTTATTCCCTAAACAACTGAATTGAAAATGAACTGCAACATTTAGGCAAACACATTGAATAAAAGCAAAAACAGATTGGCTATTTTATCTAATTTTGTTTTACAATTCAATGTTTAGTGAATAAATGCCGTCGAGGACAGCAAAGCATCCATTGTCTGTTACAGCTACAGAGAACGGCAGGCTTCAGGCCTTACGACCTATGTATAAGGATTCTCTAGACCTGTTTGTATCCAAGTGAACGAGCATGGCTCCCGTCTCCATGGCAACAAGCGATGAATGAATCATGATGTCCGTCTGATGTGACATCACTGTTTGAGATCGGATAATGAAGGATTTTGAAAACATAAGCAATAATGTGCAGTATGATTGGAGGTAGGAGTTTTTACCAGGAATTGGGGGTAAAAAATAAATGTACATTATTTAGAAGGTACGAGAGATTTCAATGCGTGTTCTGTGGTTTTCTTTGCTAATTAAGAAAGGACATAATGTCTGTGACAGCTTATTTTTCTTTTCTACTCCCCCTGACTCATGGCAGCAATTTTCTATTGACAATCTGGCTGTTATCTTAACCCATTGGCTATCACAGAAACCGGCCCAGTGTCAATGTGAAAACCTATTTATTAAAGGCTAAGCAGAGGAGACTAGTCAGCATTGTCTTGCTAATTGCCATACATTCTGTGCTGGGGGATGGGAAAAGGAGGAATTTGGGGAAGATGGTGACGGTGGCGGACGAAGATATGGGGACACATGGGGTATTAAATGAGGCGGGCAAAGATCAGAATGCAGGAGATGAAATGGGACAGGTGCGATAGCAAGAGATATCACTCTAGAGGGTATGGCGGTACAGAAAATAAGAGGGGTAGAGTAAAAATGTAGGTTATGAAAGGATTTCTAACCATGGAATGAGTGAACGGAATAGAATGTTTTTCGGAAGTGTTCAAGGTAAAGACGTATGATATTGTATTCTGACATAAGGTCGTCAACGATCAAGCTGATATATTGACATGAAGTGGGATTTGCCCTTAAAGTGTAACTATCACATAAACATTTCTTTCCATAAGGAAATTTAAAGCAGTAACAGAAATAGAATCATATAAATCTGAGCAAGCTATATTTTAGGTTTAGCTGGAATTATCATCTAGTCAGATTTGTCAGTGGAGGCAGCCATCATGGAATTGCATCATAAATCGGAATGTTAGTGACAGGTATCGATTTTAAAAAATTAAATTAAATTGCTGCAGCGTTCATGTGATGTCCGCAGCCAATCAGAGCCTGCGATTTACAGAATGGCTCCCAGCATTCCAATGCGCAGGAAACAGCTCTTAGAACTCTGTGATGTTGCTGTGTGCTGTACATGTCTGAGATGGGTTGAAATTGCACCTTTTAGCCCCAAATTGCAGAAATTAACACAATTCTCCAGCTGAGCTATTATTTTATTATTTTGGCCTCACACTTGCAATCTACTTCCTAATTCTCCACAATACCCATTTTAGTGAACGAACAACAAAAATTATGAGTGTTAAAAAAAATAATGTAACGAAAAATATAAATTTAAAATTTGCGGAAAAATTCAGCGCCAGGAGTATCACAAACAATTAGCGTAACTATGGTCTTATTGTGATTAACACAAAATATTGATACTTCTACACTTTGCAATGTTGTAATGTGATTAAATAAATGAAATCCAGTTTGATTGGATGTGACGCTTTCCCTTTCATTCCGTATTAATGAATCCAGCTGCATTGCTGTAACGATTTTATTTATTGACGAGAACTGCGTGTCTGTCTTCCCTTGAGATAAGGTAATTCGTCTTCTGTGACGGTTTCTCCCCGAGTATCAAAGCATGGGTTAATACGGAGCACTGCAGCCCTGCACGGCTGCTATTGTGACCATGCGGCCTGATCATTGGCTGTCTGGGTGGAGGCTGTGCCATTATAGACCAGCCAAGGCCTGTGA
Organism: Pelobates cultripes; assembly: GCA_933207985.1. NCBI lineage: Eukaryota > Metazoa > Chordata > Amphibia > Anura > Pelobatidae > Pelobates > Pelobates cultripes. The sequence continues at coordinate 140,277,037 of OW240920.1, read as the reverse complement.
ATATTAAAAAGCATGCTGTGATCAGCTGAGACATGAACACCAGCCATCTGCTTGGGGCATGTTTTATCCGTCTGACAGCTCATCCCCTTTGGGTGTAAAGGGATGTCAGTGATCTGGAACTGGAAAGGAAAATAGGGACATAAAACTAAACACATTTATTCACTATGCTGGCCTGGATTAGCAAATAAATTACATAATTTACAGCAAATTATCAGTATTTTCAAAAACACCTGACTTTCACCTATGTATTTGAAATTCAATTGTCAGAGCACTGCAATAAACTGAGAATATATCACTAGTGCATGTATCCATTAAACAGTTTCCGGCACTGAATAGGTGAAATAAATTGTACACCATAACAGCCACATTTGAGAAATAGCGGAATTTCACCTATTCTTCTATACGTTAAAGGGGCACTTGCTGTAGGCACCCAGACCACTTCAGTTCATTGAAGTGTTCTGGGTGCAATGTTCCATGTCCCTTAACCCTAAAGTGGTAATTATTGCAGTTTATGAGAAACTGCAATAATTACCTCTGAGGGTTAACTCCTCCTCCAGTGGCTGTCTGCCAGACACCCACTATAGGGACTTCCGGATGCTTAGACGACTTTTGGTCGCCTAAACGACGCTGAACGTCCTCACACTATGCATGAGAACCTCCAGCATCACTGGAATCCCAGTAGGAAAGCATTGATTAATGCATTCCTATGGGAAAATCCTAATGCAAGCGCGGCCATTGCTACGCATGCGTAATAGGTCTCCCCCGCTGGCTGACGTCGGCGGAGGAGAAGCATGGGTGGAGCCTGACATCAGCACTGGACCCAGGTAAGTGACAGAAGGGGTTTTAACCCCTTCAGCGCCACAGGAGGGTGGGCGCGAGGGAGAGGGGCACTGTAGAGACCTATAGTGCCAGGTAAACGTCTTTGTTTTCCTGGCACTATAGAATCCCTTTAATTGCAAAATGAAGGACAAATCAAATATAACTGTTACTTAAAGGATAACTGTAACTTCAAAAATATTTTTTACTATAATAATCCTTTTATCAAGGGTAGATATGAAATAACTTTGTTTTGTTGTTTGTTTTTTTTTTTTTTAAATGAACTATGCGTAAATAAATAAAATGAAAAAGAGAGAAATACCCCATCCCATCCTTTAGTAAATGACAGGATCCTTTAGCCATCTACATGCACCTTTGGTCAGACAGTATTTGAAAACCACCAGATTGGTTCCAATTAATCAGCGCTGACAGCATTGATACAAAGCTATACAGTTTCACGATTGTTCTGCAAACAGACACCATAAAAGGATAAAAGGTGGAAAAAGGGTTGGGGGGATTTTCACTGATGCTGTTGAGTCAGGTCAGGTCCAAAAAGTACATTTCGTAGCTTCGTTTCTATGAGATCTGGCTGAGTAAATTGTGTTGGCTTATTGCCTCTTTAATTTCATCCTAAAGCCGCTTCTGTCTACTCTGTTCATTCAGTTTCAGTGTTTTGATTTTAAGTGGAATATGTTCAGTTACGTTGTTGTTGATCACTCTCGTATAATGTACAGTTTGCCGTGTGTGATGACGTCACCAATATTTCTGAGTTCCAGCTAATTTAGATTTGAGAGGCTGGTGCCCCCCGGCCTTCCCATTCACATCTTAATCACTGAGATAATGAAACCAGCTGATCCCCAGCTGCATTGTGACAAAGCATTTTCCCATCTGGGCTGATTTCCCACAACACACATACAATCCATCCAACCACAGTGATCTCATTACTATCAAATACACCATGCAGATTATAGGCTTCCCCCCTCATACTCTTTATATGGATTGATTAGACTCCTTAGAACGGCACCATTCTATCTACCTACCTATTGACCAACCTGTCTATCAATCATAGAGCATAGATGTTGCTGGGAAGTGGTTTTGAGGGCTGATGACCCAGATGTGAGGATATTGGAGATTTTCTAAATAATAGTCTGTAGTATAGAGCTCTTCCAGGGGGAGGGGGTGGTAAATGTCAGGAGGGGGTTGTTAAGAGAACAGAACTTTGCTGCACCCCCCTCTGTTAGTTATGTAGGATGGCAGGATCACGTTGAATACCTGGCTGTGCAACCTGTGTTGGTTTCGAGCTAGCCTTTAATTTAGACCCCGGAGACCACCTGAATCACGTGGTCTATGGGTGGAGACATAACAGAGAGGAAGGGGTATTTTACAATATCCGCACTTTTCAACTTTTCTTTTGGGCTCAAGCTCCAGGTTTTTGTAGAATCTAGCAATGCTCCTGTTGTATACTTTGTATCGATGTACCGTCAGACACCACAGCAATAAAACTCACAGTAATGTACAGTGTGACTTATTGTATCATAGAAAACCACAGCAATAAAATAGTTTGTTGTGTGAGTAACACAAAGTTCCACAAGAACCCACAATATTGCCATCTCACATCCAGGACAGCAGTGTGGGCAGGTAAGAGCGCACTGGCCCACAGAAGCAGGTGGCCAGTCTGTTTAACTGGGGAGCCAACACCAGAGCCAAGGATATCTGTGGACCCGTCGAACCTGATGAATTGCTGGCAGAACACACAAAAGGGAAATGTTTTTCACCTTATAAATAGGATCCCAAAACATTCTGCAACAATGTGATGTAACAAGGGCTGGCTGCCTTCCTGCAGGCAAAGGTGTAAACAACAAATTAAATACGACTGAATTCTATTCTATTGAGTAATAGTGGATTAATAAGTATGATGAGTCTGTCTGAATGGATTTATTTTGACACCAGTGTCAGTCAGTCATCACAGAGCAGCCGAGCAGGTAAATCGACCAAAAGAAATTGGGACATATGATGCTATTCATTAAGGTGCAGTACCAACACAGAGATGTGGACATCCAGTTGATTTAAATTTTTAACAGAGCTGTTTAGAATAAATATAAATATACATGTTGCTTCTTTATAAAAACAATGTTAAAACTCCCTTACATTTACAATATGGCTTCAGGAAACAAGTTTTCTGGAAAAACGAGCAACAAAATTAAGAAGGTGAGGTACAATGTAACAAGGAGAATGGAAGAGTTTAGGTATGGAAACAGTCTATTAAAGATTAATCTGTTAGGGTAACGTTATAGCCACAGTACATACTGTGATAAGGTGAATGGGGTGGTCTGTGAGGGAGTTTATATTTCGACTGAATTGTTCAGAGAGGCCTATGATTTTTAACCCCAGGGGGAGTGTGTGTTTCCGTGTGTATGTAACCGAAATTAATAGTTATGGGCCCCTGGGTGGAGCATTTGGAGAGCAGGGTGGGCCAGTGCTCCATTCCGCAGTTTAGCTGTTTTCTTGGGAGACTAGGTACAGGCCAGGGTTTTTGGACTGTCTCCAACCCACTGCTCAGCTGCAGGTAATCAGCTGCAGCAGTGGGAATAAACCCCTCCCTGCTAGGCAGGTAGGGGAGAATGTTTGTTTCTCTCTGGAAGGGCTGGAAGCAGCAGGCTGACTAAACACTGGAGTGCTGAGAGCTGACAAAGACACTAGGTTGGTGAAACCAATATTATTTTGATATAGTTTAACCCCTGAGAAATAGGGGATCTGAAGTTGGTTAGTGCTCAGATGAGCTAGGTTGTTGTTTATAGGAATTTTGTTACATTATTGTTTTTTTCATTTACTGCTGTCTCCTGTGTGGATTTACAAATAAAGTGCTTGGAATTAAGTTACTTTTAAAGACTGTGCATGTTTGTACCCAAAAGGACCATGCTAACTGCAGACAAGGATCACAATACTTTGAAAATGTGTTCCTAAAATCACTAATTGACACTAGTAAAAATGTAGGACCATATAAATTGACTCAATTTTCAGAACTTTGGCCCGTTATAAAGAACTTCCATTGTTTCACTTTTTATATCGTTCTTTTTTAAAATTAAAGTAGTAATAAAAAGCAAAGGTAATAGACAGAGTATAATACGTTGATAAAACTCAATTTAATATTCTGGTGCTTGCTTACAAGTACCTACATAACGCTGCTTTAACCTACCCATCCTCCCTAATACACAAGTATGTCCCATCGAGGGAAAAAATACAGAGTGAGTAAGCGCTATATAACACAATAGGCAGCAACCCTTAAAAGAGGGAAATCCCTCAAAACCCTTTAGAATGTTTGGAGAAATACAAAAATGGAGGAACAAGGGCTGCACCAAGTAAGATAATGGTGGTGAGACAATGTCTGGAATAAAGGATAAAACGGCCAAAGGGTAGAACAATGTTCAAATTTCCACAACGTAAGAAGATAGGAATAGTCCTGATATGACGACCTCGCTTTGGTCTAAAGTGCTTATTGCAGAGGGTGTGTCCGCATGTGGCGGTATAGTAACTTCGTTTACATGAAAGACAGAGGAGAGAGGCAACCAATAGTGCAATATGTCTGGTCCAGTGTGTAACTAGTATATAATGATAATATTAGACTCACATTTGCGAGAGCTATGACCAGCTCTGGCATGAAGGGCGTATGGGATATAGTGGGTTACTTCCTTCAGGTGATGTATCCAGCACTCCGAAAGGGGGTAAAAAGAAACAACTGATAGTGCTCACAGGTATAAAATATCAGTGCTAAGTAATATATAAAAATAGTACTCACAAGTGTAGAGCAGACACACTGCTCTATGATGTCAACGTTGGGGGTATGATCCCCACCTAGGATTTATTGGAGTACAGAGAGTTAAAAAGCCAGGTAAAACAATAAAAGTATATAAAGTGTATAAAAGATGATTGGCACAAAAAAGGTGACCTAAAGATCTTTAAAGGACCACTCTAGGCACCCAGACCACTTCAGCTTAATGAAGTGGTCTGGGTGCCAGGTCCAGCTAGGGTTAACCCATTTTTTTTATAAACATAGCAGTTTCAAAGAAACTGCTATGTTTATAAATTGGTTAATCCAGCCTCTAAAGCCTCTAGTGGCATTCTCATTGACAGCCGCTAGAGGCGCTTGCGTGCTTCTCACTGTGAAAATCACAGTGAGAAGACGCAAGCGTCCATAGGAAAGCATTATGAATGCTTTCCTATGAGACTGGCTGAATGCGCACGCAGCTCCTGCCGCGCATGCGCATTCAGCCGAAAGAGGAGGCGGAGAGCTCCCCGCCCGGAGCTGGAGAAAGGTGAGTGTTTAACCCCTTCCTCTCCCCAGAGCCCGGCAGGAGGGGGTCCCTGAGGGTGGGGGCACCCTCAGGGCACTATAGTGCCAGGAAAACGAGTATGTTTTCCTGGCACTATAGTGGTCCTTTAATAGAATAAAATACACAATATAAGATTTCCATAACGCGTTTCGTCCAAAAAAAGACTTTTTCAAATGGAATAAAGCATATTACCTGGCTGGTGTACTTTTTATAGGGGTGGAATTTAATTAGAATTTGTGCCAAAATGGTGCAGCCAATCAACATAGAGTACAGTAATATACTTTACAAAACAGAATTAGATGCTATGTATGCAATAACTCCTATCTTAATACAGCACTAATAAAATATATAAAAAACGAGGGTAGCAAAGGATAGTTAATAACTAATGAAAAAAGACATGTGACGCGCAAATACGCGTGTCATAATAGCTTTGCCGCATGGGAAATGTAGTTCCCAGTGGCACAGGCTTAGTAATAACGGGTCGTGGCCATTTTGGAAAGGGGCAGGGCTACCAGCGCTCGGTTGAGGGCGGCTGGGGACTAATGTGAAGGGAAAGGTAATCTATGCACACAGTGCCTGTGCCTCACATCAGCTGTGACACAAGTTAAAATAAGTGGTGTATAATGCCGCACGGCCATGATAAAAACGGACCGCGGCCATCTTGGAGGGGGCAGAGGGTGGAGCATTCGGGCATCTTTTGGATGGCAAGGAGTAAATGGATAGCTATTACCATAAAGTAGCTGAAATACACTATGCAGGCTATATAGGAATAGCTGGCCTGCATAGATGTAAGCTAGGCTGGTAAAATCCATCAGTTATAATGCAGGCTAGTACTGATATATAGACATATAAATATAGTACCAGATATAATAATAAAAAATATATAATTATAATGGTGAATATGCTATAATGCTATCATATAATAAAATTGTCATAAAAAAAAAACAAAAAACACAGTATGGCATAGTTAATAGGTTAAAGCGTATGTGTACATTATAAATAAAATCAGATCATAAAAAGTTATGCAGATCAAAATCTGCATTGAGACCTTGGGGTATAAGGTTCTGTAAATTATACACCCATTCCATTTCTGTTTTCCCTAGAATGTTTGTTTTTTATGTCTCCACCTCTCCATGGGGTGGAACATTTTTTAATACCGATACATTTGAGTAATTTTGGGTTATTATTGTGTTTAGTAAAATGTTTGGATACTGAGTGAGTCTGGTATCCATTTTTAATATTTCTGCAGTGTTCGCTTAATCCCGTCTTTAGGCACCTTGTGGTCATTCCAACATACTGGAAGCCACATGGGCATTCAAGCAGATAAATAAAATCTTTTATCGTATATACATTTTTTGTCCTATTAGACATAAATTGCGTGACTTTGGATGGTACGGAGGGATCCGTGTTCCTACATTCTACACAGTGTTTACATTTATAAAATCCCTTGGTCTGGGGAAAGAAGGAAGGGGTGATTTTTTTAGAGGGTTCCTTAGTGAAATTTTTTGTTAAGATTGATTTAAAATTTGGTGCGCCTCTAAAAACTATATTGGGGTGTTCTGGTAAAATGTGTTGGAGTATTTTGTCGTGTTTGAGTATATGCCAATGTTTTTTTATTATCTTTTTTTTAATGCCAAAGACCTACGTCTATCCTCTGTCCGTACTCCCACCTCTGATGCTCGCCTCCAAGACTTCTCCAGGGCTGCACCTCTTCTGTGGAACTCCCTTCCTTTCTCCGTTAGACTTTCACCCAATCTCCGCTCATTGAAAAAAATCATTGAAAACTCACTTCTTCAAGAAAGCATATCAGTTAAACTGTTAGAAGGCTTTTATCCCCCACCCCCATGACTCCTCGCAAAAAAGAGGAGGCAGGACCTCCCAGAGACCAAACCAATATACTCGTCTCAATTCCCACTGAGGGTAGTGTCCACGCAAAGTCAGATTTGGGGTGAGACAAGCAAAAAAGAGTGGAATTGTTTAACTCTATGAAAATGTCTCAAGTAAACCATAATCTGGCAACTTTCTCCGAGGTTCCCTGTGAGGATGCCACAAACAGCTCCAGCAATCTGATCTCCTCCACTTCAACAAGCCATTGCCCAACTCTCGTAGGTTTAGGACTTCTCCAATGAAAGTGCAAAAGATCCCTTGCAGCATTAATCAGATGGCATAACAATGCAGTTTTAAACCGATTAGGTGATAAGTCATGGTGGAGTAAAAAAACACTTCACTTTCGTAACCATCAGACGTTAAAGTTTTTTCACAAGATAAAATGATTTTCAGAATTTTGGCTAAGGCTCACAGCTGATCTGTGATTATAGTGGAACTGGAGATTGTTCAAATATAATCATTTCTGCCTGATGTGATTTTCGGTTTACTATAATATTTTGCGGATTTAAACCAATTAGTGTATTATCCTAAAGAGAAAGCGGCTCCTTCATCATTTCGTTTCACTATTTCCGCCCTCTGACCTAACCCTGATGGATTCCCTGCGAGCTAATACAAGCGGAGGCGATGGCTCCTATCAGCCTTTTCCTCTTACAGCATCAACAGAAACGGATTGTGAAATCGCCTGTTTATTGTCCAACTCTCACAGCGTGCCTGTATGTGTGTGTGTGTGTATTTACACACGCTGCTAGGAGATCCAAACATTCACAGCAATATTTACTAAACTAAATGGGCGCAGATTCAGTCAGTTTTAAAGTTTAGACCAAAACAGCTGAACTTAAAATGCGGCTGCCCTGGAGAATCTTCCCAGTTCGGCTTTTCTAGTCTAACATTGAAAAATTCCCTTTGAATTCCTGAGAACACATTTTAGTGAAGTTAAAGGGAACTTGGCATCCACAGTCGTGCTTTTAACAATTCACATTCAGGTGGGTATGTATTGCATATTATATATTACATTTATAGACTGAGCTAGGGGAATTGCCAGAAAGTGTATTTATTAAAAGACAGGCAGATGTTTTTATTAAAGTGTCAAATTTAAGGTTAAAATAGCCAAACCGGAAAAATTCTCAGTTAGTTCTGCTTTCAGTTCGATTACTTTGGTCTTCAATTTGAAATCTCACTTTATTGAATAACCCTGCAGCCATCTTGCCTGCAAATAACACTATCATGCATCCAACAATTCCTGTGTCATTTGGAGGCAGACTGGCTGCTCCATGCCTCCGAGTTAGTCTCTACTGCCATGCCCAGGAAAGAGCAAATTATTAACTTGATTAGAAGATAATTTAAAATAACCATGGTGTTTATTTACTAAATATTGAATCAGCCTCTTCCCTCCCATGCCCAACATATGTCTACTCTGCTCCACTGGTCAATCACTCTGTCTCACACAGTGATAGTGTGAAAGACCACATTATACAGGAGCCCAAACTGTACAGTGCTACACAGTAGTAGGGTGGATCTGTAGGTAGGAGGAGCTTCAGGCACATTGCAGGGTGTATGTTCAGGCTGCAATATCATTATGTAGTGTCCTCATAAGTTTCATATGTTCTAGGAAATCCTGTGTATATTTTTTCCACCCCTCACATTATGCATATGCATACGTCCCAACATTTCAAATGGACAAAGAGTGACAATTTGATTTTAGGGTTGTGGCCAGGGGCGGGGCTGTTCTGAGAAATTGTAGGTGACTTACTAATAATTTATACAATTAAAATGTAAATTTAGAAGAAGTACAAAGTATCTTATTTCCACAGGCTGACTTTTAAACACACAGTTTAAGAAATACAACATTTTATTCTAAAACTTGTAATATTTGCATTTGCCCATAACACTTTAATTGTAGTTTAAAAACACATACATGGGAGTATTATTGCTGTGGAGCTCTGTTATACACTCAGACACATTACTGGGAGTATTATTGCTGTGGAGCTCTGTTATAAACTCAGTCACATTACTGGGAGTATTATTACTGAAGAGCTCTGTTATATACTCAGACACATTACTGGGAGTATTATTGCTGTGGAGCTCTGTGATACACTCAGACACATTACTGGGAGTATTATTACTGTGGAGCTCTGTTATACATTCAGTCACATTACTGGGAGTATTATTTCCGTGGAGCTCTGTGATACACTCAAACACATTACTGGGAGTATTATTGCTGTGGAGCTCTGTTATACACTCAGACACATTACTGGGAGTATTATTGCTGTGGAGCTCTGTTATACACTCAGACATAACAATATGGAGCTTCTAGACAATAGGGACTGTCCCTCCTAAATAGGGTCACTTGGGATGTACACATGTATATCTATCATTTATGAGGGGGATCTTTTATTATTATTATTTTGGTTAACAAGTCTTTATTGAAGCAAATATAGTTTCACATGTACAATAGGACAATTGCTACGAGTGTGAGACACGCAGGTCTCAGTGAATATAAACAAAGACGCAGGTAAGTATTAGGTATTCAGTAATCAGTATTACATAAAAATAAAAAGGAGAAATATAAGCATCTATCAGGGCCTACAGAACATCACAAAATATAATGCAGTGGTAGTCGTACCCTTCAATGATCAGCTAGGTGCGGAAACCGCGTTATTGTTATCATCCCTGTTTTTTTCTAGCAGGTTCGGTTATATAGGAGGCATCTGAATTGTAGATGTAGGAACAGAACTATTATTATCTCCATTTATATAGCGCCAACAGATTCCATAGCGCTTTACAATATTATTAGAGGGGGGATTTAACTATAAATATGACATTACAAGAAAACTTAAAGGATCACTCTAGTGTCAAGAAAACAAACCCATTTTCCTGACACTATAGCATCCTTGGGGGACCCTCACCCTCAGGGTCCCCCTCCCGCTGGGCTGAAGGGGTTAAAACCCCTTCAGCAGCTTACCTTAATCCAGTGCAGGTGACCTCCCCTCCCGACATCAGCTCCAGAGTGGAACGGAATGCGCATGCGCGGCCAGAGCTGCGCGCGCATTTAAACAGTCCATAGGAATTTCACATCCAACGTCGCAGAAGCGCCTCTAGCGGCTGTCATGAAGACAGCCACTAGAGGTTGGATTAACCCTGCTATGTAAACATAGTTTCTCTGAAACTGTTTACATGTGAAGGGTTAAAACCTGAGGGACTTGGCACCCAGACCACTTCATTGAGCTGAAGTGGTCTGGGTGACTAAAGTGTCCCTTTAACTATTCATCTTGTGTATATTCCTTTGGTCAGACCGAGTACTGGGAAGTGGGACATAATTTGAGGCATGAGATCTAGGCTGTGGCCAGGATAAGTAGGTTTGCATATATATCCTTCCCCATATCTCTCATAAACTCAATGTTGCTATAGGAAAGGACTCTCAAAATAGGTCTATAACTGTGTCAGCACCAATATTAGCGGTTGGCTCCTAAGTATCCGGTTGCTCTGTCCAGGCCCATCCATGTCATCGCCTTCTGGGTAGGCAGTAGTTAGAAATAAATAGGTCAAGAAGCAGTAGGTAACAGTGTAATACAAGATAGGTGAGCAATGCGGTAAGGGGGGACATATAGGCAAGCTGTGGGTCGAACCCATTATTCTAGACCCTGCAAGTCATTACCCGCACCCCCGACTAGCACAGCATCTGCCCATGCCACATACCCAAACCAGGGCCACCACAGATCTGTGTGTTTTGCGTCATTACCTACCAGAGATGCCTGCATTGCTTCCGCTGAATGTATTTCCCCCACCCTTCCTAACCACTGCACGATCGCATGGGTCTTATCTTGTTTCCACAGGGCAGGTATCAGCGATTTGGCTGCATTTAGGACGTGACGGTAGATGGATTTTTTTTTAATATGGCTAATGGGGACAGGGTAGCATGTAGAAGAACATTTTCTATCTAGAAGTATTCCCGAGACCTTGATTTTGACCCAATTCCCCAAATGGTTTTATTTGGTTACAATCCCACCACAAGTTTCTGATTGTCCCTTCCGCCTCTCCAGCATGTGCTTGGCACTGTGGGGTACACCCTGTACAGGTATTCAGGCGTTCTGTACCAAGAAGAGAGTAGCTTGTAGTTGGTTTACTGGTGCCTACTGCTTACCTAGCTTTTATGGGATAATATTAGGAGCTTCTCCCACTGTGCGCTATTATTATTATTAATTCTAGTTTTGGAAAATGAAGATTTAATTCCTCAGTGATTCCGTAACTATTTGGCCTCTATTATAATTTGAATCTATTAAAGGGATACTATAGTCATCATAACAACTAGAGATATTGCATTTGTTCTGGTGAGTAATCATTCTCTTCAGGCTTTTTGCAGTAAACACTGTTTTTTTTCAGAGAAAATGCAATGTTTACATTACAGGCTAGGGATACCTCCACTGACCACTCCTCAGATGGCTGCTAGAGGTACTTCCTGGGGTAGTGCATGCAGACACTGAACTTTCCTTATAGAGATGCATTGATTTAATGTATCTCTCTGAGGAGATGCTAATTGGCCAGGGCTGTGTTTGGCTTTTGCTGGCTCTGCCTCCTTGACAGTCTTAGCCAATCCAGTGCTTTCCTATGTTAAAAGTATTGTGATTAGCTAACACCACTTCTGATGATGTCAGCGAAGCAGTCAAGTCAGGGGCAGAGCCAGCAGCAGACTGAAATAAGGGTAAAATTTTCTATATTTAGATGGCAGGGGGATTATGGTTTTAACACTTTTGGGTCAGAAATAAATGTTTGTGTTCCTGACCCTAAAGTGTTCCTTTAAAATAAGATTTAGTTTCTTGTGAGCTCAATTTAGTTAAAAGGGACACTCCAGGCACCCAGACCACTTCTGCCCATTGGAGTGGTCTGGGTGCCAACTCCCACTACTCTTAACCCTGCAAGTGTAATTATTGCAGTTTTTTTATAAACTGTAATAATTACCTTGCAGGGTTAATTCCACCTCTAGTGGCTGTCTAGTAGACAGCCACTAGAGGGCACTTCCTGGTTTCAATGCTTTCCTATGGGGAGCGCCAATGCGCATGCACGGCCGGGATCAGTCTCGTCCACCATCCGACGTAATGCAGAGGAGGAGGTTTTCACCCCTTCAGCAACAGAGGATTGGGGGTGGGAGGGAGAGGGGACCTGCAGTGCCAGGAAAACAGATTGCTTTCCTGGCACTAGAGTTTCCCTTTAATACAGTTATTACATTTCAGACGCATCGAAAGAACCGAATTGACACAATATTAAATGGCTGCTCCAGACTTGACATTTAAAAACCAGCCCACTCCATTCAAAATTTCAAAGAAAACAAATCTTCGATACATTCACAGCGATTTCAGCTGAGGTGCCAGTTCCAAATTGAATTTTAAATAATGGCAATTTACTCTTTATTAACCAATCTTACAAAAATTGTGGAATTTCAAAAACATTTTGCACTTACTGAAATGAATAAAAAATATTTATTTTTTAAAGTGTCTTTAAAACGGTTTAATGATGCGGAATATTCAGTTGCATGATTTACGTTTATGTTTAATCTGTATGAGGGAGATCATATCTGACCCTGACCTTTAAACTAGTGTCATGTTCAGTCTAATGAGATTTAAACTGGGTAAGCCTAACCTCCCACTGACCAATAAATGCACTCGCTCAGCACTTCCCTCTTAGCAAAAATAGACACCCCCACCCTCTCCTCCATCTCAATCTATTCTAAGGGCCCAAAGCAGCAATAAAACGGTATGGAAGCCTAGCACTGTTATTACAAAGCTGTATTAATTCAGTTCTATATTACATTTTGGAAAAGTTAATCTTCGCTCTCTAATCACTCATGCAAGTAACTGCCCACTAAGCTCCTCTCACTTTATACTCCCATACATTCCTGATCTGGTACACGGCTATCCACAAAACAGTGAATTGTACACCAAATTGCACCATTCAAGCTGTGACTAAATACAAGAAATAGTTTATATCTCTCATTGTAATTCCGTTGTCAGTGCTGAATAAGCCCACACCAGACTTATTTATCTGAGCCAGAGGACCAGGTTAACATAGTGGCGGATGGCGTTGCAGCTTCATGACCACGACCTCTTCCTAATACATTCACCATTTTCCACTGCCCGGGCTATTTACCAAAATCAGCTATTAAAATACAAATGGTCAGCTGGTTATCAAAGGACTGTCAGCGTGCCAAGTTAAGCACATATATCTTTATGACAGTAACCCCCTCTAAACGCCACCGATGTCCCACGGACACATGCTATATACACATGGAAACCAATGGAATGTTCCTGCAGATTGCTCTACTTTTACAACTTTACCCTTAGAAACATAGAATGTGACGACCATTCGGCCCATCTAGTCTGCCTAGTTTTCTAAATACTTTCATTAGTCCCTGGCCTTATCTTATAGTTAGGATAGCCTTATGCCTATCCCAAGCATGCTTAAACTCCTTTACTGTGTTAACCTCTACCACTTCAGCTGGAAGGCTATCCCATGCATCCACTACCATCTCAGTAAAGTAATACTTCCTAAAATTATTTTTAAACCTTTGCCCCTCTAATGTCCTCTTGTTGTGGTAGTCTTTCCTCTTTTAACCCCTTTAAGGACTGAGCCAGTTCTACAAGTTGTGATCAAAACAAAACGTAAACAAAACCTTGAATTTGCGCTATATGTCTGTTCAGGCGTGATTCACCTCTTTCATATTAAATGCACCCACACTTATTATATTTAATTTTGTTCAGGAAAAATCAGGACTTTCATGTCACATCAAATATTTATATATTAAACAGAATTTAATATGACAAATGTAAAAAATTAGAAAAATGAAGATATAAAAAACAAAAAAAACCCACCATTTTTGAAGTTCTGTGTGGCATTTTAACTGTGAATGTCACAATACCTGTTACTGAAATAAAATGCACATATTTGTATTCAATAAAGTCTCACGAGTAAAATAGCACCCACCAAGTGCAGGTTTTATAGTGTTTTGGAAAGTTACAGGGTCAAATTTAGCACATTACATATTTTAGTTAATACACATTAAACTTTGCCAGACTGGTTATGTTGCCTTTGAGACCATATGGTAGCCCAGGAATGAAAATTACCCTTATGATAATTACCATTTGCAAAAGTAGACAACCCAATGCATTACAAATGGGTTATGTCCAGTCTTTTTTAGTAGCCACTTAGTCACAAACACTGGCCAATGTTAGCATTCTAATTTGTGTGTGAAAAATGCAAAAACACAGATTTGAACGCTAATTTTGGCCAGTGTTTGTTACTAAGTGGCTACTTAAACATTCTGAACATACACCATTTGCAATACCTTGGGTTGTCTACCTTTGCAAATGCTATGCCATCATGGGGGTAATTCTGGGCTACCAATCTGGTGATTTTTAATGTGAAAAAATGGAAATGCAAGTTTTATATTACACGCTGTAACTTTTGCAAACACCATAAAACCTGTACATAGAAACATAGAATGTGACGGCAGATAAGAACCATTCGGCCCATCTAGTCTGCCCAATAGTACATGGTGGATACGGTTATACTTGAGAGACTTCGCTGAACACAAATATTAGTGTTTCCAAACATTACAACTTATCACAACAATTTTATCATTGTTGTGATCGGTTTTACGGTTTTGAAACACTAATATTTGTGTTGAGCGAAGTGTCCCGAGTAAAACAGAACCCCCCCGTGTACAGGTTTTATGGTGTCTTGCAAAGTTACAGAGTTACATATAGGGCTTACGAACCATATTCTCTGGACTTTCTGCCTGCATTGTCAGGCAAGTCCCTCAAATAGTAATTAATTAAATGTCTTAATCATGTAAAAATGTTATATAAATATACAGATGTATTTATATATTTATATATAAAAATGTATGTTTGTGTGTATATATATATATATATATATATATATATATATATATACACATACATACATACACATACACACACACTTTTCTTTTAAAATTAAATTTTTTCAATTTTCTTAATTATTTTTATATATAATTAACTATATATATATTAATATTAAAATACACTTAGAATTATGTGTGTGTGTATGCATAAACGATTATTCATATGATCTAAGAACGCTTAATTTACCTTTTTTTTAACTTTTAAAACTTTTTTACAGGCAGCAGGGGGACAGCCTGAGGTCATGCAGTCCTCCTGCTGGCACTGCATGAGCTGGCTATTCCGGCCATTTGATCGCAAGGACCCTGCGATCACATGGCCCTGGAGGGCCGGATCGTGCAGAAGGAGGCTGCCTGGGCAGGGACCCGGTAAATCCTTTTGACGGCGGGGACGTTCTATGTTGCCCTCCGGCGTTTAGGACAGCATAGAACGTAGTCTCCTCCTTTACAGTGTTGATTCCCTTTATGTATTTAAATGTTTCTATCATATCCCCCCTGTCTTGCGTATTCTCTCCATTGTGGGAGAAAATGTAGAACCCTGAGACACATTATCCGTCCTGTTAATATTGAGTCAGGTCCTTGTTTTTCCAGCCATTCAAGTAGCTTGTGACATCCACACAGTGCAAGTTGCAATATAGGGGCGTGATAAGGGAGGGAGGCCAAGACAAGTGATGTATTATTGCACGAGAAGTGACTGCTAAGCTTGGCACTCCAGCTTTGTGAAAACTACATTGCCCTGAAGGCTGGAGTATAGGTTGAATATCTAGTATAATAACTAGTATTTATATAGCACCTTT
Source organism: Pelobates cultripes (assembly GCA_933207985.1). NCBI lineage: Eukaryota > Metazoa > Chordata > Amphibia > Anura > Pelobatidae > Pelobates > Pelobates cultripes. Next base: position 140,261,273 of record OW240920.1, on the reverse strand, counting down.
CTCCCAGTGGGACTCCGTTTAAGCTTTTCAGCGTACGCTCTCGAAATTAACCGAATCGGCAACGGAATAGTAATAGCCGATTATTATTATTACCCAATTGACGGTACTCATTTTATCAACCCTGGAAGGATGAAGGGCTGAGTTGACCCTGCAGGGATTTGACCCAGAGACCTTGCATTTTTGAACAGGCTGTGTAGTCAGGGAATTTACCAACTGAGCTACCTCAAGTCGCTACAAAGTGGTGGTTTGTAAATAAGCCCCACTGATTTAAATGAATTTGTCCATTTTATGTCACCGTCAGCCCAAATATGCAAATTCAACGCTATGATGGATATGCTCATTTGCATATGAGGATAAACAACAAAGTCACAAAAAACAAACAATCAACAGAAACGTGTGTGTTTTTTTAAATCTGATCACATTTACAACATCATTTTATCTTCCTTGGTCTCATCCAGATGAGAATATGTTTAAATATGTTCAAAGCATTAGCTTCAGTTGGTTTTACAGAGAAATACTAAAATCACTGGGTTTGATTTACAGCTGCAGGGAGGAAGACTGAGTAATGTGCAAAAATGATACAATAAAGAAAATGCCACTTGGTGTTAAAGGATTATCCACGTTAGTTGGCTGGCTGAGAGTGACTGGAGTTGCACAGATTATTTTAGTACCAATAAACTGATATACCATTTTAACTCGCTGTTTCAACTGTGAAAATGTTTTATATTAAATTGAACATATCATAGGAAAGTTTCCTTTGCATTAAAAAAAAAAATCTAACAATCTCACCATCATTGAAATGGCAGTGCCTCTGTTTGCTATTTGGCAAGTGCCTATTCATCAGTAATGCATACAAACGTATCAAAGATATTATTGATTACATTTGAGAATGTTAATAAAAACTGTAAAAAGAGCAAGTGTTTGGGGTAATAATATTTTGCTGCCCATTTATAATCTAAAGTTCTTTAGTGCTTCCGCAGCAGATAAAACGTTTAATTTTCCCACCATCAACACATCCGTAGCGAACTCCTTTACACGTTACAAATTTACAAAAAAACACCCTGGTATAAAATGTATACTTAGTTTGAAATCACAATCCAAGTTCCAATATTATTTCGGGAGTCTCACTGCGAGCAAATACACTCTTTGTGAGGAGAATGGAAAATCACTCTCTAAACATTTTGCAGAGTGTAGGATTTTCCTAATTATTATTGTTTTGAAAGCTCCAACATATGTCATAGCCCAGTATTAACATTCAGAAACTTTCCATTTGCCTTCAGTATTCCCTGGTCACTTTATGTAGCACTCAATCTGTATCTTGCAATTGGTTTCTAAACCCATTAAACAATACTCCTCAGGATATCTAAACAGATATTCATCAGTTTACAGTTTAGCATTAATGTTAAAAAAATAAAAATAAATGAAGTGGTAAGACTTAGATGGTGTATTAGGATTCCAATGGATTAAACACAAAGGGAAGGATTCTCCCACTCTTTTCTATTACATAATAGATCATATATATCTCCTATATATGGATTCTCAAGAAAAACAAATAGCTCACAGATTTGTTTAGTAAACCGTGATTTGTCTGGAATGTAAAGAAAATTAAAAACATTTTGGCCAAAATTAAAATATAGCGTACTTAAAGATTTCAACCAATTTGGCTTAAAATATCAGAATTAGGGGTGTGTGGCCTGACTGCCATACTGATAAGTCGCACCTCGAGTGAGCTCCATGAGAAAACTCAGTATTTTTGCTTTCCTACGGGCGGGTTTGAATGTACGCTCGCCTTTGGCCGCGCATGCGGCTCCACTCGGAAGCTAACATCGATGGAGGAGGAGAGGTCACCAGTGCTGGATTAAGGTAAGCAAATAAATGGTTAACCATTTATTCACTGCAGAATGGGGCCCTAGTCACCTAAATGCTATACATATTTGTATTCCCAACGCTATAGTGTTCCCTTAATTTAAATCCCAATGAAAACCTTTTAAGTCAAATTGAAGCCTTTTTTAATCCTCAAAACTTACTGATGCCTCCTCCTAACCTCTTGATAATGAGCGTGCTGCGCATAAAAAGCGTCTCCCGTTACTTATTGTTCAAATGTAATTTTCTCAGTTAAATGCCAGAGTACATTAAATAAATAAAAAAAATCTAAGTTTAGCTCACGGCAGCAATAACACACTGTTCCATCAACAGGAGTTTACTGAACAAGTTCACAAATCTTCAATCGCCGTTTACCAAGAGATTACACTCAGAATGGTGTGGCAGACAAGGCAAAACTGATGAAACAATAATCAAGTTTTTAATTTTGAGTTGAAGAATTTTTATAGATCAGCTTTTTTTTAACTCTTTTTTCCACTCAGATTTAATTCATGAAAATTCTGAGTTTAATGTAAAATCCTGTGAATGTGTGCTTAAAGATCTGTTCACCGTGATGCATTTGAGCTCGATCCAAAAGGCTCTGGGAAGTACAAAGGGAGGGGAGTGTAACCTTTCAAAATAAAGACTAGCATAACTAACTAAAGACTATGCCTCCAGCATACCAGCTGGAATGTCATTGAAGTGGTTATAGTTTCGGGACTCCCTTCAGTATTTAACAAGAGGGGTCCATGGTCACCCAAAGCCCTGCCCCACCACACGTCCATTTAGCATAAAAGTCTACTTACTGCATCCAACTATCTCAATATTTAAGTTATAGTGCCCTCTCAGCTAAACTGTGCTTTGTGCTAACATAAAATGCCTTCCAAGTAATCTTGCTTTGCCAATGCATAGATCATTCATGGTTTCAGTAGCCAATACAGTGTGAACGTAAAATCCATGTAGTGATTAGGAGTATTAGTATCAAGGTTCCAATAGCATTGTACAGCACTACTGAACTTGCTGGTGCTATATAAATAAAATAATAATAGCAGGGAAGCTATTGGTTTCTAAAAGGGTGGAGGGGGTTGGCGATTTTGATGTTCTCACATCTTGCTAGAACCAACCCTCAATAAAAGCCTCCGTGACTTGTTTAGTTGAAACATTTCACATTTTAGCCATGATGCTTGTTAGCAAATAGGAACCAGGTGCCGAACATAGATCTTACAGAATATTGTCAAAAACTTCGCTATGATTCACACAGCCTTGGCAAGGCCACCGTGGAATGGAACAACTGCCAATAAAAAAAAAAAAAAAATGCTAAAGATCTGCATAGCTTTACTTTAACAGCACGTCTCAAAAATCAAGAATATTTTAGACCAAATATGGTGAAACTCCTTATACACAAATCTCTGAATTTCAACTTGTTTATGCTCTGACGTGCTTGAAAATTTCACAGGGGTCTATGATACTGGATGTAAAAAGCTTAAAGAATTAAAAAGAGAACGCAACTACAGGGCTGCGTGTTTCAACCATGTCGTTAAAGTATTAACTAAAAAAAAAAAGAAAGCATTCGTTTAAGACGGGTACCAATCACACATAACTGATGAAGTCAAACATGGTAGATTTAATGTTCTTGAGCTGCTGTATTTTCCATGACGAGGGGACCTACCTAGCACTTGTGGTGGGATTGTCTAAAATGCAAACGACGCAGGTTTCCTCTGTAATAGAAGGTTGTGCTAAAATTGGAGTGTAAATAACCAGAGGGCACAATATTGAGTTTTTGTCCATTTTCTGTGTTCTCTTATATTCTGTTTACACTTTCAATAAATACAGGAGTTCCCAGCATGAAAAGAGAAAATCAGAAATTATTAAAAACAATCCAAAATTAATACAGCCCAAAAGGTAGCGATACATAAGATGAACAATCACAAGAAAACAACAAAAAGATAAAAAGTGAGTTGTAGTCATTACACAGGGAATAGTGGGAAAAAATAACAAGGGAATTACAAACCATATTCCAAAAAAAGCCAAGTTTGGAAAAGAAAATCAGAGAATGTTTTTCTCCAGAAACTTAGCAATTTCCCATTCATTTTGCAATTCCTTTGTTAATTCTCTTTAGTGAATAAACCCAGTATGACTGCCTATATCAAGGGTTAGTGATGACTTAACATGGAGCTACAGAGATTTCCCATAATGCTCACCCAGAAAACGACTTGGCAAGTCCACCAACATCTGCAGTGCCTTGATGTACCGGCACAGTACTAAGGAATAACCCGATATGAAACCAGCATTCAATATCCGCCACTTTCTCTTGGCATTTAGATCGGCCTGGTCCTTAAGATCACACACAGAGCCAAGATTGTATTATATCACATTTTTCAAATGGGTTTGAATACATGATTTTACCAAAGGCAGCTTTGTTGTAGGTCCAGGGGCAAAATCCTGAAATCCACAACTGTTTTGTGATCCTGACGACTGAAGAGGAACAAACACGTGGCTTAGGATTTATTGGGGCATCAGGCTGCGGTACCCAATACTTTGGGAGACTACAATATTTCTTTACATCGAATTATAGGATATAGAATTCAATCCTGGGGCCGCATTTCAAAACCCCAACGATATGATAAAACTGCAAAATCATTGCCATCTTGGTGCCAAGATAAACACATCTGCTTAATTTAATATTCTACTACACTGGGAATCAAACTTGCTTAAAAGTCTAGTTTTTTTACATAATTCTCACTTTGTACGCTAAATTACAGGATCGTTCTACATCTGCATATTTCACAGCTTAGAAGAATCTTGGCAGATTTACCAAACTATAAAAAAAACTTAAAACTTTAGAGCCTGCCTGGAAGAGAATTGCAGGATGTGCAGTCCAAGAGTGGCTTCCAGATCTGCTCTGTAAAGTAAAAATAAAATTTCCAATCAGAGTTAAAGACACGCGCACACCAACACACTCCTGAGAAGAACAACACAAGGCGATCAGACTCTCTAAAACCCACCAAGGAGTTTGTAAACCCTCCCCACACACAGATAAAATCCCCGAGGTTATGGGAGACATTAAAAGTCGTTCCCTCTGGGAGTGCAGAATCCTACGTGCGATTTAATGTTTGAAAAATCCTAGAGATTTGAAGCATTACAGGTCCTGTCTCAGGGTCGTTCATCCACTGAGTGCTGTTCAATGGGTTTTCAAGCATATCTTCAAAAGCTAAAGAAAAAGAAAAAAAGATAATACGAGTAATAAACAAATCAATGTTAAATGAACAAAAATATATAAATAATAATATTACATGGGACTGGCAGCATCTGCAGTGAACCATCTCTAGAACATGAATCGCAGGAATCTCTCAGTCAATCCTTCTAATCGTTGCTTTGCCTAGAGTTGTACATATCCATCCCAGCAAAAACAAGCTTCCTTCATCGTATACCAGGAACTAATTTACTAAAGTAATGTTTCTGCTTAAACTGTATACAAGGCACGAAGGCGTATTGCATAAGAACAAACATGTAGCACAAACACTGAAAAGATGATTGCACCACCACCTGGACATTTCCCGAAGGAAAAACTAACATCGACAGTGAACTTCCCACTTTAATAGGAAGGTACTTACAGGAACTCTGCGGTCACCATAACAACTTGATCAAAATGAAGTTGTTATGGTGCCAGGAGGCCCCCGGACGCTCTGTTACATTATTCTTCTGGAACTGTCACTAGTCTAATACTATCCTTACCTTTTTGTGTCATTTTATCCCACTCCCTCTAGCATGTAAGCTCATTGAGCAGGGCCCTCAACCCCTCTGTTCCTGTGTGTCCAACTTGTCTGGTTACAACTACATGTCTGTTCGTCCACCCATTGTAAAGCGCTGCGGAATTTGACGGCGCTCTATAAATATCATAATAATAAATGCTTTAACTGGAAAGGCTGCCTCCAGCGCCGATCTCCAGGTACCACAGTAAAACAGAGTTACAGAAAGTGATGAATGTCGCCAGGCAGGGGAGCCGCAGACTGGCTAGAGTGGTTGTCTGAGGTTTTAAGCCAATCAGTAGCTCCCCATTCACTTTTTTTTTAGGAATGGGGTGCAACTGGCTTAGAGCATGGTTTAACCCCTTAAGGTAAGAGAGTGTCGGACTTCCTGGCTCCATAATAACTTCATTTAGATTACTTTCTTATTGTAACCAGAGTGTTCCTTTAAAGAAGTAGCTTGTTGGGTAAGATACTTGGGCAAAGTTCACATTTTAAGTATTTTGATGTGAAACAGCCAATCACATTACCAGTTAATAAATTTGAACCAAACAAGGATTCTACGTTCTAAGTTTTTCACCAAGTTAGTTATCTGTGAGAGCAGTGTCGATCTACTTACCTAACAGTGTTTTTGGATTAGTTAAGCCTAGCTGCACTACTGGGTTATCCAAGATGGCTTGGAACAGAGGGCTCGTGGTATCGATTCCTTTGTCTAAATCCTCCGGTGAAGGTTTCTTGTCTCCTAACAGCCACTCACACTGCAATAAAACACAGCCTGTTAACAAGTTATTGCTCTTTCCTAAGCTTACTCTGCGACAAAACTGCTGCCCTCTATAAATGTATCAATCACATGCTGCAAGAAGGTAATGAAATGGAATGCCATGGAGTTTGTTTCTCAAAAGAACACTCCGAACACCTAAAGCACTTTAGCTCTTTAAGGAGGGATCACAAAGGGTACTCCCCTCCCCCCTTCTATGTGGGGCATACCATGTTCTCATCATTACCGTGGGTGCTGGACTACTAAATCACATCTCGGGGCTCTCTATCAAATAGAGTAACTTGTAAGAGGAAGCAGGGAAGATAGATGTGTGACGCCAGGAAACAGATCTCCTGCTCCACCCGCTAGATCACAAGGGACTACAATAAAGATGAAGTGTCGGCAGATGCCTCCCCTGATTTCATTTTCTCTTTATTTTGGGTCAGGCACAAGCAAATCAAAAATACAGCATCATGTTAAAGTCTTTACATGCTGTATCCTTTTTCCATTATTTCAAAACAGAACAAACAATATATAAAACCGTAAAGAACATGTCCAGGTATATGTTATTTTCAATACAGGAACACATGAACCTGCTGAAACACGGGAATCCCCTTGTTATTCACGGAACCGCATGTCTCATTATACTATGTTTACATAAACCTGAAAGAGCTTCCCAGAGGTATCAGAAAGGGTATCTACGCACACCCTCATTGTCCTTTAAAACAAGGAAGAACAAAACAACCACCATAAACCAAAAAATGCACGAGAGTGCAGCGTTGACATCGGCTCCGGGTGCTGAAACGGACTCGCCATAACAATATGATTGTGCCCGCGACGGACAGGTTCAGGTAAGTAAATCTCGCTCCTTTGCCTGCTCCTGCAGCCTCCGGACCCCCAGCAGCGATGTCACCATTGTGGGTTTTTACTCTAAGTACATTGTTCACCAGTAGTGGACAGCTCTTTTTAACCAGTCAACTCCATTAGCTTTCCAGAAGGAACTAGAGATGTAGGCTCTGTCTTAATTATGATCCTTTTATTTTATCTTAGAGGACCTGGGTATATGGGTCTCCTGGACAAAAGCCAGAGCCGCTAAATTGAATCAGTAACTGATTCAGCAATGTCTAAGGGAGCGAGGATCTGGTATTTATTGTTTTCATTCTTGCCCATGCACCCACCACCCATGCTGTAATTTCATGTACATATGCGTCTAGGTAGGTATAATCCCCACACCTGTACACCGTTATACACAGCTTTGTACAATGGTTTACATTATGCACTGCCTGTTTGAGACACAGGATTTTTTAAAAACTTTTTTTTTGTTTCGGTCTCAAAATATTTAACCAGGAATGCACACTTGCTTTTTACACACGTCCAGGGTTCTAGATGTTATTTTTAATATTTTAGCGTTGGTAAATAGCTGTAAGTGTGCAGGTAATTGTTTGCATATACAATGAGATTATAGGAATAGTAATAGCAGTCCTCAGCACTGCAAGGGTTTTAAACTGTATTTTCCATGATTCTCCACCAGGAAACTCTTCCCAAACATCAATTAGCCGGAACCTGACACAGAATGAATTATGTACAATAGATGAAACAGATTTGTCTGCCAATACTCACTGCTGCGTCTTGCTGATTGTTATTCACACGCAAAGCATCTATAACCTCTTTTTCATCGAACCCCATCTCCATTAAAGCTATGACAGCCTACAATACAGAGAGCAAAATGTGAACAGTTACAAAAGGCACAGAAAGCAGACCACGTTTCTTCCTGAGCAGGATCTGAGAGGTGCGTGGTAAGATGGTTTATTCACTAAAGTGAGAATTTATTGGGAATTCAAAGTGATATTCCAATTGGAAGCAATTCTCACTTCAGTGAATAACCGGTTTGTTTCCCCCAAGTTGTTAGCACAATAATGCTTTTAATGACACATTATAGATCAATGGAAATCATACCAGACCTCCAGCTATTTATAAATAGACCCAAATCTTTGCCTGACAAAAAAAAGGCACAGGCTTGTTGGAGTTGATCTAATTAACCCAACTCTGATCAAAACTCTGCAATCTTCCTTTCAGATTTTAATTCCTGCTCTGAACTGCCACGCAATCCCTAAAAACTTCCCATACTCCCAGCCTTCAGAACATGAAATAGAATTCCAAGAAGAGTCTTTCTGCAGGAGATCCAGGTTCCTAGAACTTGGTTAATTCCCTCAAATTGATCAGTGAAATATCAAAACTTGGCAACGCTTGACCGGGTTCCACTTACACGAGGGTCTGGGCGGAATTCTCTTTTCCTGCGTATCTTCTTAAATATTTCTGTAAGCTCATCCTTCAGGTCCTCGCCAGTGGCCCCTTGGCTTGATCTTGACTCCGCTTCACTGGGTACAGTGCCCCCTGCTGCTTCAGAGGAGCTCTCGCATGGAAGAGGAGTGTCTACTGTGGGGTCATCCGCATGTTCGATCAGCCACTCCATGGCCTGTGTTACCGACATGCTGTGAAATAAATAGAATAAACAGCATATAAAAAAAAAAAGATGGCACTCAAATCTAGTGAGTGCAGGTTCTAAGTCCCTCCCATTGGTCCTCAAGCTACATATAAAAACACTATTACAACTTGGAAACATTGAAACTATTCCATTCAAAAGTGGACCTGGAAACATTTGACCTTGACTGTTTTAATTCCATCAGAAGATCGTTGACTCGAAGACATTGGAAATGCAAGATTACTGTTAATTGGTGTAACAAACCTTCATGGTGCTCTTGAGGAATTTAACCCATTAAGGACACATGACATGTCATAATTCCCTTTTATTCCAGAAGTTTGGTCCTTAAGGGGTTAATTACAACAACAACAACAACAAAAAAAGAAAAAAAAGAAAATCAGGTAATTTTTATTTAAAAAATAAATAAATAAAAATTTGTCAAGAAGAGGCATCTATGTTTATGGTTTTACTGCCCTCTTGTGGTTTCCTTGAGAATGCATGCAGGGAATTATTTTTTATAAACTACGGTAAATAGAAGTGTAAGCTACCCACTGATTTAAACGCAGGGCTTTGACGGCTCTGCTTTCTGGAAATCCCATCTCGGTTAACTGTCTCAAGGCAATTTCATCCACTCGATCCTCCTCATCTTCATCCAACATGGCTGGAAAGACAGTGTCAGAGTCATAAGAACATAAAATGCATTGAAGTCACATCTAGAAGTGCTAGACAGATATTTATGGATATTCCAATTGAAAACAACAGACGCTTGGGGATTGGCTGAGACTTCAAACAGTAAGTTTTTATGTATTATCTATATAAAAGGAATAAAAAAATGAAACCAGATTGTCACCCGCTAAACAAATAACTTCTAAATGCATGAATGTGGTTTCCCAAAGGAGTAAGTGAAGCTTAAAAGGACAGTAAATCTGTGATAAAATCCTGGATTCCATGAACACATCTCACGCCGCAGATCTTTGAGGCTTTCTGGGTCCAAAACAAATAAGACTGGGCAACTGCTGCTTGAAATGTCACAGTTTAGCAATCTGCTCGACTGAGGGCAAACAAAGTGTATTAAAGCTGCTCTAAAATTAGTATAAAATCTCTATCTTTACCAATATACTTTGTCTTAGTATATTTTCTACACCTAACAAAACGTGAGAGAAAGCAGAGCTACTGCCATCAAGTTTTGTCATTTCCACCAGGAAATATAGGAAAAGGGCAGTGTCTATGGTCTTGCAGGACCCTCCATAGACATCAGTGTTGTACCCTTGCGTAAGCCTGAGAATGCAAAACGGATGTGGGCTCCTAGGACATGAAGCACCAGGAAGTGAAGAGGACTGGCAGGAAAAACAAGGCGGCGGCCACAATTGCCATGTTCAGGTACATAAAACTCACCTTTCCCTGACCCCACTGGCCACCGATCACCAAGCAGAGCAGTTACCGTCAATGGTCTTTGCAAAATATGAAGAGAGCTGCTTTTAAAAAAACACTATATATTCACCAAAACAACTTTAGCTAAATGAAGCAGTTTTTGTGTATAGATTATGCCACCAGTCTCCCTGCTCAATTCTCTGCCATTTAAAAGTTAAATCACTTTGTTTAAACTGCCCTAGCCACACCTCCCTGCATGTGACTTACACAGCCTCCCTAAACACTTCCTGTCATCTAATGTTTACACTTTATTGCAAATTCTGTTTAATTTAGAATTACTTATCTACTTTTCTATTAATATCTTGCTAGACCCTAGAGTAGACACCTGTATGTAATTATGGTACAATTTACAGAGGAAATAAGAACGTTTAAAGTAAGTTACATCTAATTGAAAATAAAGCCCTTATGTTTTCATGCAGGCTGTGTCAGTCAAAGCCAAGGTGGGTGTGGCTGGGGGTACATAAACAAAAGTGATTTAACCCATAAGAATTGAGCAGCAAGACTGCAGGGCCATGATCTATACACAGAAACTGCTTCATTAAACTAAGGTTGTTTTGGTGACTATAGTGGCTCTTTTAAAAAAAAAAAAAAAAACACACAGACTTTGCAAAATTCCTGAAAGTCTGAGAATTTTATTGAGTTCATTAAATGAAAACATCAAGCACCATAACCACGACAGTGCCTTGGCCCCTCCTAGCGTAACTAGTCAAACCGTCTGTCAATGGTTTGATAACTTACCTGGGATCTGCTGATTACCATTTACCTCCTCCTGAGAACAGGAATCTCTCTGCTTCCAAAGATTCAATAAAAGCTACTAACATGAGCTCACAATGGAGGAACTGGCGCATGCACGTCAAACCCCAACAAACTGTTTGAGCCCTTACATGGAGAAGGGGGAGTGGAGTGAAGACGCACAAAGGCATGCTGTAGTGGTTATGGTGCTTGAAGTGCTCCTTTAACACAAACTTGCTTAATTGTTATTAAAAAGAGTGGAGTTCTAGCCAAATATACAGGGTGAGACACACTTTCATAAATCTCTATAAAAAAAACATACAAAAACAAAAAAAACCACACAGAACAATGCCCATAATGTAATGAAATGTAGGCCTCACTTATTTGAATACTTTCATATTTTCTCTCCAGAGTGCATAAAAAAAATCCCAAGTTAGTAAATACGCACCATTGGCCTTTTTAAATAACTCAACGGCGTCTGGGTTCAGCGCCAGCAACTTCTGCGCAACTTCAATTAATGACACCAAGATTTTCCTAAGCTCAGTTTGAAACTAAAAGAAAACAGAGAGGATTATTAAATACTCCAAATTGGGGAAATAAAATGTTTGTGGTAAATAACAGAGGCTTTAATTAATATGAAAACTATAAAATAAAAAGTGAACAAGTCAATTAAAAAACAAAACACTGTGTGTGTGATTCTCAATTCATTAGGTTTATTAAAGGAAACAGGGAAATGGTCGGTGTGTGATTCTCAATTCAATACTTTTACTAAAGGGGCTTTTTATAAAGGTAAGTGAAAACAAAGTTGCAAATTTAGGATAACATTAGCAATTTGGGACTATATTTGAGCTAGAAAATTTTATAAAATTAAATACCTTTTACCTAAAAGTGTTAAATTAAATTGTCAATTTACTAAAATTCAGTGTTAAGAGAATAAATCTCTAGAAAATGTATTCAGGTATCACTACAATCATCATAATCGTCATTCTCCGGTAACGAGTTTTATCACCCTGGGTATTGAAGTGGCAGCTGACAACGCCAAGTGTCCCCTGCACCTGCCAGTCCACCAAGATTAATGACAGGTCTCATTGAAAAGTTTGTAAGCTAGTAACTTTGACCGGAGAATGACAAACTCTACCTCGGCAGGTTCCCCCGGATCCATCGGCAGAGCTTAGTTCCCACATTGTAATCCATTAAAACAACAATTCATGGCTCAACTGAAGACGGGGAACAGGCTGTCAGATTCCTGCATGATGTCAGTCTGTCATGGGAGCTTTCTCTGACTCATACAGAGCCCTGATTGGAGTAACCAAAAGACCAGGAAGAGTAACATTTGGTACACCAATCACAGCTCTATGAAACACTTTCACCCACCCCTAATTTCTTCATTCATTCTCTGGCTATCTCTTCATATAAAGCTAACCTCATCTATGCCCAGGATGCTGCTCCTCAAGGAGGACGTGCTTCCAACCGTTGCACACTAACCTGACCGCTGCCAGCAGAGATGCTCCCGTTCAGTTGAGCGCTGTTGTCAGACTTTCCCCATTATAAAATAATCTTGCGTCCTGCGTTCATACAGAGCAGCCCTTACCTATAAAGCGCTAAACAACTCTAGTCTCGGTTACATTTAAATTTGTAGCTATGCCCCTTCTGGTAACTTTTTCATGTCCGCTGCTTGCACACCTACTGCTAACTTGTGCGTGCAGGACTTCTTGCAGATGTCACCTTTCCTTTGCAACAGCTTGCCTACCCGCATTAGACTCTCCCCTACCCTTCAAGTTTTTAAGAAGTACCTCAAAACACATCTCTTCAAGAATGCGTATGGTCTCCCAGAGTAACTGCTATGTCACAAACCTGCCTCTCTTGCTCTTAAAAAGGGCCGCACGCCACTCCTGTTTTCTTCCCACCTTTTTCCTAGTTTGCTACCCCCCTCAATGCCCTTCTTATTGTTTGTTATAGCCCACCTCCTCTAGACTGTAAGTTTGTTGGAGCACGGTTCTCAACCACCTATTTTTCCTTTAACATTTTGCAATTGTTTCATTTGTTAAATGTCCCCCTTTTATAATATTGTAAAGGGCTGCTGAATAAGTTCACAATGTATAAATGTCAAAAATAATATTTAACTAATTCGAACATCATGGGTATCCAAGCATTTGTTCTTTCAAAGTGTCAGGAGGTATATTTGAGTAGTTCAGGCACCTGCTCCCACAGCTCACTTTACAAGTATATCCATGTAAATATATAGGCCAAACAATCTATAAATCAGAAAAATTTGCAGCTAGGTTTTCAGGTCAGCCACTTAAAATAAGAACGGTCGGAAATGTATATAAAATATTGATAAGTGAAAAGATTAATCTATTCTCATAGCGGATACTACTCACGTCTCGCATGTTGTGTTGCGTGACAGTGCGGTCTGTGTTGCGAGCAGGAAGAGAGGAGGTGGCCTTGAGTATTGCGTCTTTGTCCGGAGCATTCTGTTCCTGCTTTCTCTGTGAAAAGCAAGAATCATGACTTGTACTCAATGAATGGGAAACTCGTAGAGTAGGAAAGAGGACTTTGGTACAAATATGATAAGAGCAAAACACTTACACTCAGCTGATCTTTTTAAAATTAGTTTGGCAACTTCTGCAAATCAAATATTTATACACAGCCTATTCTTATTTTTAGCAAAGAGGGACGTTACCATAAGTCTGTTCAAAACATATGGCCTGTTCCCAGCACAGGGGAATCCTGGGAGCTAATCACTGATCCCACGTTATGATTGGTCACTGGTACTACCTGCATTCTAAAGCAATTTATCAGTGTTTGCGGATTTAGAGCATGCAATGCATTTAGATTATAGGGCGTTTTTGGATCGAAAAAAACTCAAGACAAAATAATTAACTGTTGGGTTTATCATTTTAAAGCAACGCACAGACATTTATAGAACACAGAACCAATATATGACGGTTTGTGTCGCAGCCACTACAATATTATAATGAACGATACCTTTTCCTCAGCCGACACTTCGGCCATCTTTGGCGGTGGAGGTGGCGCTCTCTTTTTAACCAGTAACAAGACATCTACAGGAGAGAGAGAAGACACAATAAAAGAATTAAAATGTTAAAGTAAATACAATAAATTCACGCTTGCCAACAGAATGAACACAATAATTTAAAAGTTTGCAAAACTATATGAAACAAATGTAAGCAGACATTGTCCTGAATGCTTATTTATAAGATTGCCTAAATTGCTATGAAGAAATAAAAAATATATATTATTTGCTAAATAATAACGATTTAATAGATATTCAAGTAGCAGACAACCATGAAGGTTGGGTGAGTCAGGCATTAAATGCTGAAAAATATGTTCTAAGAGACAGATAAAAGTATTATGAAAGAAAATGCTAAGAAAAAATAAACAAAAACAACTGCTGCAGATATTTATAGAATTTTTACAGCTTATGTTCAGTATATCCATTCTCAAGTAGTTTCATTTATGAAAAACCAAGAATGAGGCTACTCAATTAATCAACAGAAGCCACATCCAACCAAGTCTGCTTTGAGCCAAACAGCTTTCTTGATGATCTGGGAGCTATGCGAGAATGTATTGATATATACAGTACTCTCAATGAAACCAGGTAGGACAGGGAGACTAGCTGGAAGATCTCTTAAAATGCGTTCTTTCTATAAAACAGAAACAAGGTGGTGCAGTGATCATCCCAGGACTGGAATGTCACACAATAGAATAATCAGACCAGAGATTAAAATTTCAAGTCCTACATTACTAGCCAGGCCGTAAAAGTTACTTGCCACTGAAGGATCCATGGTACATTCGCCAGGGCTAAATTTTGAGCCTTGATTAAACTGCATGCCTGACTAACCAACATGGCTTTTTATATATAGTTTGTAACAGAACTGTCTTAGAAAATGCAATTACCTTTGTCCTGAATATTCTCTTCTGCAACGGTCTTTGTGTCGGACAACACACGTTCTGAAGAGGCGTGGATCAACTTGTGATGAGTTAAGGTTTTAGGATCTTCGAAGCTGCCATGGGTGCACTGTGGGACAATGCATATGATTAGAGGTTAACATTTTAGCTTAATGTGAAAGGCCAGGAAGGAAACAATATTAAATGTTATTCTCAAATTCATTTCAGGATATCTCCAAAGAACAGAATAGAGAATAATGGAGGACTAGTCTGTTCAGAGACCAAAACAAGCAGAAAGAAAACACTCTTACATGCCAAAATGGAAATGGGTCAATATTCTATCAGTGAGGGTGGTGAACATAGAGAGTGGCGCATACTACTCCTTTTACAATCTACTTTTTCTACAGGAAATTTAACTCTAGTGTATCTGTCACCCTTGATTTTAAGAACATGAATACCCACTAGATGGCGATAGTGGATTGATCGAGGGCCAGTGGTTCCCAACCTTATATTTCACTTGTGTACCCCTTATATTAACGAATAGTTTGTAATTAAGTGGTCTTGCATAGCAAGACCACTTAATGTTATCTCACATATATATTATTATTATAGCCAAATTTACCACCCTAACTCCTCCCACAGTTTTTACACTACATCGACAGTAATATACCGAAACGTGCGGATTGTTCCCGATTGGATTGCTATTACTTTGTGGAACGTTTCGCTGAATGGTTCACGGAATATCGTCGTTCTTGTGGCGAAATTGGTCCCATAGGAATGATTGGCGGAATGTTCAAAACTAGAGTGGGAGCTGGCAAAAGCTGAAAAATCAGGTCATGATTTCTAAACTGCCACCACTCCCTTATTTTCAGGCCCACCTACACAAATCTTATATCAAAACGTTCAGCTATCCCTGCTGCCACTTGAAATGTCCACGGCTAAGCCATAGTCCCGATAGTTTTCACAATATGACCATTTGTTTGCAACTCACGCCGTCCATTGACATTCATTGAAACTTCACTCTACAAATCTCAAATTTGAAGTGCAATTTCTAAACTGCGACTGTGCCTTCATTTTTTGTAAGTCTGGGTCTTGTGATTCTCACAATATAAAGCTCTTCGCTGTAGGATGTATAGTTTTTAAAATACGACCATTTGAAAATGGCAACCACCAAAATACTCTAACCTGTGTCAGGCTGGAGCAGCAAGTGATGTCATAGACAGGGCCTTTTGTACACCTGCTAATGTTTTTATAAATGTATGGTTTAATGGAAAGGTGAAGCACTTTGGGCAACAACGTTGCAATTAAATGTGCTATATAAATAAATAATAACAGTTGAAATGCATTTGTCACTCTATTAAGCTTGCCATGTGCACTTTTTAAATTTGATCAATCAATTGGTTAGTGTAATGTTTACTATCCTTACTCACTCCAAACACCCCACACAGTTACTCCGCCCACTCCAGTTGTAGACTACTGGTGGAGGCAAGAACAGTTCACACAATTTCCCCAGAAATTGTAGCTTTTCTAGTTAACATAGTTGATGTTATTTCAGAAAGTATATGTTTTTCTTTGATCCATCTTTCCAGCTCCTCTTCTGCCTGAGGCTCTCCCTGCGGTTGGCTGCACATGAACACGTCGATAGCGGTGACAATGCTTAAGTATGAGCTGTGGTCTGCAATTATTTTACTTTAAGGCAAACAGACAGGATCCTTCCATGCACTGCCTTAAGGCAAACATGGGCCCGTGCAGGTAGTGCATGTCAATACATGACGTGCCTACGCGCCCTGGGTCGGAATCCTACTCTCTATCCCTCTGGTCCCTCCTCTCCCTCGAATAGCAACGTCGGGCCCTACGATTGCTGTCATCATGTCTGTGTCTATGGCTGCATAACCAGAAACAAAGTTATTTAACCCCTAATTGGCAGAGAACGGAGCAGTGAGACTGCAGGGGCGTGATCTATACACCATTAATCTAAAGCGTTTTCTATGCTTATAGTATCCCTTTAAATTTGAACATCACATTTACCATAACAAAAACCATTTGTACACTATGTCAAATCGACAATGCTATACACAAGTGTAGTGTCTCAAGTTATACCTTCCGTGGTGTAAGCTGGAGTCTGCATACAGAGATACAGCACATTGTTATTGCAGGTGGAACTCCACCTCTGGAAGCAGTTAGCTAGCTCAGAACAAGAGTTCCAGGATGGTTAATGTTAATTCTGTGCATAATAGGCATCTGTCGTCAGAATAACATGTTGGTGACAGATGACCAATGATAGCATGCCCCCAATCCCCTCCAGGAGTCACTCACCCTGCAGTGAAGGGAAGTGGTGTGCCCAAAGGAACATCAGGTTGCAGAGATACAAGTTAATACTTTCTTTATGATAGGGGGGCTTACTTCGTCCAAAAATATAGTTAGGTTTTTTTAGGTATGGTTATTTGGTATGGTTTGGGTGCCTATAGAGTCTCTTTAAGAACAAGGCAAATTCTTATTATGGTCTGAACAATGTACAGAAAAGAAAAAAAAAGCCAAAGCTCTCTGAAGAGAGTATTGAGAATGTTTAATGACTCGAAACTATTTCGGAGTAAGAAGATGCCTTTTTCCAGCTCTGCGGATTGCCTCCAGCAGCTTACTACATTTCTTCTACTGTACCTTCAAAATTGCTTTTAAAGGGCTTGGAAAACACTCTTGCGAGGCTGCCAGAGTCTTTGCTGGTTACATCAACGTCCTCTGCCATTTGCATCCCTAAAACCAGAGCACTTTCATACATTACGTAGAGTAAGATACTTTGCTACTCAAATAGCTCCCTGCCTGTGCCAACAATGATGTCAGCCGTGAGTACTCTTCCCAAAAGGCTTTTCTGATGGACTCCCAAACTTTCAAATGGCATTTCTGGTGAACGTTGTAATAAATCCTCCTAGCTCTCAGAGATACAGGGAATATGATATCCCCCGTCTCATGGCAGAAATTCTAGTAAGCGTACTTTATAAAGAGCCATTCTAGAGCATAATTCTAGAAATTTAAACCATCGAAACACAGCACCCGATTTGCTCTCTGTACATAACTAATACAAAAAAGGAGAGTCCTGCAAACAAACTAAAAAATAACCGACAAATTATCCTTATATTTTTATCATTACACTATTTTCAAATTTAAAATAAAAATATTAGATATATTCAGAATAAAAAGAAAATCCAAAATGATTGAATAAAAGAGTACTACTCCCAATACCCCTTCAATGCATGGATAGGTTAATAAATCTAAATATATTTATATTCTAAATAAAATAAACCAAAATATTAAAAATATTGAAATACATAAATAAATATTCGTGTGAATCCAAATGATGTCAGACTGCACTTAATTATGTCCTCATAGAGTGGTAATATATACTATACCTGTGCAGAGTATACTATAAGCAGAGGTGCGGAGAATTACACCAGAAGATACCATGTTGTTAAAGATATTAGTTCTAGTTCAGTAAATGTGTCTAAAACCTCCAGTTAAGTGAAAAAACACAGCTGCTTCACTGAGAGTTTTATTACTTTATTAATCCGGCGTTCTAACGACTATAACCAATAAACACTCATTGTCCAGCCTGCTGGACAGCAATGATACGCTGAATTGCTGGGGGTGGGCAAACACAGCACATACAAGCAATCATTGCCAACCAAATTGAACTGAGTGTGCACAGCTCTTGGGGTCTGGAGTATCCCTTTAACCCCTTAAGGACCAAACTTCTGGAATAAAAGGGAATCATGACATGTCACACATGTCGTGTCCTTAAGGGGTTAAGTTAAAGGAGGCAGTGAATGCTGTACCCTTGTGGGGTAGAGACTACGCCGAGTTATCCTAGCAATGAAGGCTGAATAGGAACGCGCTATAAATAGTGAGGAGAAATCGGAGCGGCTTTGGTTTGGACTATTAATAACACCGTTTCAGAAAGCACTGCATTTAAAAAGCAGAAAACAAAAACAAAAACCTAGCAGGGGAGTTGTGACATATAGAGTCCAGAGAAGCGACAGGGGCCCTTAATAGTCAACAGAGACAACCAAACAACATTCAGCTCTCCAAAACAAAAAGTCATTTCAAAATCCCTAATGATGGAGTAAAAGGACACTAGGCCCCATCATGTTAAAGATTTATACCTGTATATAGTTTAAATGTCATCCTTGTGTCCAGAAAGCAGCCAGTTACTAAAAGAGACACAAAACGTCAGGTCTTGAAATGCTGGTGATCCAAAACTTGCTTTTTTGGTCTATTTTATTTGCCCTCAGAATCAAAAGGATACTGGGAGTTTTAGTCTAGTAACAATGATTAGTTTCTGCTGTTAATTGTTTTCATACTAAGTTTATAGGATTACTAAATACTTCCTAATCATGCAACACCACTTACATGGCTGCCTGACATCAACATTTCACAACTAAACAAAAAATAAATATATAGCGCCGACATATTCCGTAACGCAACGCAAAGCAGTGACTGTGCTGACATTTTCCTTTCCGTTTACCAAGATCTTCCTGGTCTCATTTATACAGTATATACAGGTAAGGTTGAAACCGTGAATTGGGCAGAGAATAAAAATAATGAGACCAAATCAGCTGGTCTGGAAAATGCCTGCTTTAAAGAATTTTTTTTTTGGTATGAATATTTTCACTCAG
Source organism: Pelobates cultripes (assembly GCA_933207985.1). Taxonomy (NCBI): domain Eukaryota; kingdom Metazoa; phylum Chordata; class Amphibia; order Anura; family Pelobatidae; genus Pelobates; species Pelobates cultripes. The sequence continues at coordinate 140,241,689 of OW240920.1, read as the reverse complement.
AATTGGCAATTTCATAGTCAGTGGTCCAAATTACACAGTTTAGTAGATTATCCTAAATAAAAACAGGTTGTAGGCCATTTAACTGTATAATATGTAATTTACTTATCAATTTCCTGATTAGTAAATACAGGTTTAAAAGCGCTCTTGGCACAGCTTTCGGAGTCCTTATTAAAGAGACAGCGATGGCGTTCAATGAATCGTCACTAAAATCCGAGCTAAAGAATGAGGATGCAGCCCATGTCCCCGAGGGATGTAGATGCAGAGTCTATTCATTGGGAAGACATGTGACCGTGTCATGATATAGACCAGAGTGTATACATTACAGAGAGAAACATTATACACACTGCCTTGGCTGTGCTCCAACACAACTTTGCACAGTCACATGATCAATGTAAAATAATTTCAAGAACACAACGCTCCAGGGGTTTATTCCACAAACTGGGAGTTGTGGAGATATGACGTGTATAGCTATTTTTAGGCAAAAATAGCAAAGTTGGATATTATTTCCAATTTTACTATTGTGGCCTAAAATCCTCAATTTTCCACATTAAATAGTCAGAGAGCTTACACTCTTGCATCCACAGTAATGGCGAATGTATACAGCGCAGGGTATCTATACTGTAATAGATGTGGGCTGTGTATACATTGTATACATGCAGCTTACATGGAAAGGCAACACGGTATACTAAGCAGATCTGGCTGATATACAGTGTGTTAAATAGGTGTATATACTAGTTGCACTATCGGGGATTTTTCCAATGGATTATTTAAATACTCTTACATGTAAGCGTGGTTTATAAAATGAGAGTTCAAAATAGGGGAAAACTAAACATAAAAAGCATTAACCTATAGTCCATAATATAAAGCCTGCTTCCAAAAGATGGAAACCCTAAAAACGCAGCATCTGACACAGACTCCCCATGATACAATCCAGGCCTACATATAACCCCCCCTTCCCCCCCAAAAAATAGACCAACCCAAACACAAATAGTCCCGCCCCTGAGGAGGGAGAGCACACATGGCCCAATGTCAGAAATGGGAAACCCCCACAAATAGGCAGTCACAGTCGTCGTATATCCCCCCAAAACAAACTCCATGATATGACAGGTCTCCCCTAAACATACAAGTGAAATGTCTACCTCCATGCAGAACCTGGTGGAATCTCTCTCCTACAGGCTGTCCTTGAGGATAGATTTACACACCATATTCACCCCCAGTCTATTAGGAGGGGCTCCCCTCTCATATTACACACTGAGCAGGGATCCGAACGTGTACACACAGTCCCCTCAGCAGGGATATATAGATATACATATACACACTCCCACACACCAGCAGGGTCCCCGTATTTGCACACCCAGCCCCTGAGCAGGGGTCCTACCATGTAAATATACACACCCAGGCCCTGAGCAAGGCCCCTTTCTATAGACCCAGACGCTAACCCCTTTATACACCCAGCCCCTGAGCAAGGCCCCCCTCTATATACCCAGCCGCTAACCCCTTTATACACCCAGTCCCTGAGCAAGGCCCCCCTCTATACACCCAGCCGCTATCCCCTTTATACACCCATCCCCTGAGCAAGGCCCCCTCTATATAACCAGCCGCTAACTCCTTTATACACCCATCCCCTGAGCAAGGCCCCCTCTATATACCCAGCCGCTAACTCCTTTATACACCCAGCCCCTGAGCAAGGACCCCCTCTATAAACCCAGCTGCTAACCCCTTTGTACACC
>OW240920.1:140187276-140234067 GCA_933207985.1 Pelobates cultripes | reverse complement strand
TGATCGGGCCCCTGAAGATAATAGGGCCCATTGGGTGGCCCTAAATGATTGGGCCACCTGATGGGCCCCATCAGCGTGTGGGCACCGGTGCAGATGCACCGGCGGCAGTTCCGCTGATCCACGTGGGGCCCGGGCGGCCAAGCCCCCCCGGGCCGTGACAATTGTCACGGTTGTCATGCCCTGATGGTGGCCCTGCTTACTTTCCCTCAACCCCTTTTGTGTCTCTTACTTACTTCTAGCCCCTTATATGTAATTTTCTCCCCCAGCCCTTTTGTGTGTCATTGTCCCTTTCCCCAGCTCCTCTGTGTGTATCAGTGTCTTCTTCTCAGCCCTCTCTGTATCATTGCCCCTATTGCCCAGCTCCACTGTGTGTTTTTTGCCCCTTTCACAGCCCCCCTTATTTGTCTCTTTCTTCTGCCCCATCACCTCTGTATGTCTCTTTCCTCTCCATGTGTCTGTCTCTTTCTCTTTCTCCACAGCCTCTCCATGTGTCTCTCTCTTCACAGCCTCTCCATGTGTCTCATTTCCTCTCCCAGCCTCTCCATGTGTCTCAGCCCCTCAATGTGTCTCATCCTGCCTCCATGTGTGTCACCCGCCCAGCCACTCCATGTGCCTCATTCCCCCTCTATGTGTATCACTCCCCAACAGCATGTGTCTCATCTCCTCCAGCTCCTCCATGTGTCTCATTTCCCCCCCCCCATTTATCTCATTCCCCTGAGCCTCTCCATCTGTCTCATCCCCCAGCTTCTCCATGTATGTTCATATATGAATATTCATATATCCTAGTAATGTTGTCACTCAGAAACATCTTGATGTATATAAGACTGGTTTAAACTTATGTTATTTATACTGTAGAAACCCTTTTTGTCATCACTTCCGAGATTTAGGTGACACGCAAGAATATAGAGCAATTGGAACGCAAACGTCATTGAGCCTGAGAATGACTACACAACGCCCACTGGACCACCAATGAGGAGGACACCGCCTATATAAAAGACGGACTAGGGAAAGGGGGGGAAATTGTAATGCTTGTAACTGTATTATTTTGTCTTTGTTTTTATTGTGGCTACTATTATATTGTAGTAGCTTTACATACCAGGAGGTCCCTGAAGAAGTTCATATTGAACGAAACGCGTAGGACCTGGTATTATTTTACTACTATATTTTTAAATAAAGCAATATTTTTTTTCTACCTATCCCGAGTCCAGCTCCAGTACCTGTGGCAATAAGGAAGTGGATTTAGCCCCCCATTGATCGGGGGAGGCACCCTTGGGCAAGCTATTTTCATTTATTTTGTGAGTTATACCTGATATGCGCTTTTTCTTATGTGTCAACAGTGTTACACTATTACTAGTTTGTTTTGTAGATTCACAGCTGTATCCTCCACATTGTTTGTACCTATCTGATATTATAAGGGACAATTACTGGGATGTCCCTGGAGGAAGCTGTAACAACTGTCTATTGAGATAAGTGTTTTTCACCATCTATCATTTACATTTGATGTGGGTGAACATTGTTTTTGTATTTGTTTGTTTTTTAACACAGGTTGAGGATCTTCTGCTTCTGTCAGGAAGTGCTCATTCAGAGCACTTCCTGTCCGACCATGATCCGCTCGGCAACAGAGCATGCAGTGACTGACAGGAGTCAGATGTGTGCTACCCCTCTTGCCAGTTACCCGAAGACGGCGTCCCCCAGACCGGGGCTGCCGTGCACCGGCCCTGAAGTTATGCCGGTACACAGACACAGTGGGTAGGCAGTGGGCCCCCTGCTCCTCAGCTGCTCTCTGTGCCCAACCGCTCATGCCACCATTTTTAAAGGGCAAGTACAATAATCCAGGGGCGTGGGGCAAGCCCATGCTTGCAATCTAAGTTTTGTTAAAAAAAAAAAAAAGCTATACCTTGAAAGTCATTAAAGGATCCACAACATTTTGTCATTGTCATAATAAAAGGGCATTATAAGGTAAGTAATGTATAATTTTACCCCTAGCCCCCAAACCATAACCTCTAGCCTCTCACAGGAATTGCTACCACAGACCCCCATCCTACCAGGATTGTTTTTTAATTGACACATTTGCTCTGCTGAGTGCCAAGGTGTCACGGTAGTATACCCCAACATGCAAGAATTGTCCAACGAGAGATAAGATAACAAGATACGTCTTACCGGGCCTTAGAATGGCCAGACTCGACATGGACAGGAAAAGACAGAGTCAAGAATGAGCCGAGGTCAAGGGAACAGAGAGACAGCGTAAACAAGAACTAGCCAAGGACTGGTACAAAGGAGTCAGGAAACCAGTGAACAAGACAAATCAGGGATAAAGAGAAAAACGGAGTCAGGTACAAAGCCAAGGTCTATCACGAAAAAAACACTACTACACGAAGCAAGCACTAAAGGGAACTGAATCAGAAACCACGATAGGGCAGGGAGCTAAGGGAAAGGTGAGTATAAATACCTAATAGTTTAATTTGATTGGCCCTTGTCATATCCACGCCCCCAAAACGTGAGTGTATGGGGAATGTGGAATGACATGGGCCAATGGGAGACTTTTTTTTTTTTTGGCTCCCACTGTCCCTTTAAAAGTGGCTCCCAGTGCCAGACGAGTCACGTGGCCGCTTCTCGCGGTCAGTGCACGCCTCCCCGTCGGAGGACCTCGCCCGGCCCCTGGAGAGGGTAAGTACCGCTACAGTACCCCCCCTGAAGACATGCCCACCGGGAGGGGAGGAACCGGCCTGGCAGGAAAACGAGAATGGAAGGAGCGCAGAAGGCGAGGAGCGTGAACAGCGTCAGCAGAGATCCAACTGCGTTCCTCCGGCCCATATCCCTTCCAATGCACCAGGTACTGGAGGCGACCCCGGAGAAAACGAGAGTCAAGCACGGCAGCCACCTCAAATTCCTCATGACCCTCCACAGAAACAGGAGGAGGAGGAGGAGGAACATAACAGGTATAACGGTTACACAGGAGCGGCTTCAACAAGGAGGTGTGAAAGACATTAGGAATACGCAGGTTACTGGGAAGATCCATGTAGCGGAGAGCTGGTCTTTCACAGGTTAACTCCACTAAAGATCCCAGTCAGGCTCAGGAACAAGTAATAAAATCCCATAGAATAATAATCACAGCAAGCAAGGTAATCCACGAATATCCCAATACGGATCCCAATGACTGGACGACACACAGCATCAGGAGCAGAACTGAACTTTTAATCACACAGCGGCCTTATAAAGCATTCTCCCATGCAAGGGGGGATTTACAGTTATTAGTACAGTGTCCAATCATACCGGAGTAACCTCCCACACATCTCCTCCCCTTAGCCTGACTCATAATCCCCTTATACATGACACAAATTCCCTGGGTTTCTGGATGTACCCCTAAACCTAGGGGTACCCCTTTAAATATTACATCCCCTGGTAGCCCTGATCTGGGTGAGAGACATATCCAAAAATCACCCAGATTGGACCAGGGGTTCGGGAAATTTGTGGATGTAATAAAAAGACCGACCGCGCTGAGGGGACCACCTGAAATTGGTTCCATGAGTTTTGGCCCTGCGTTCGGTCACGGAAGAAGGGAATAAATTGCACGAAAGGCTTATGCTATGGAGACTATGGAGGGTTCGCATAAATCCCCTTGTTCGGGTGTTTCTTTCTACCGAACGGGTGGCTGTTCGGTAGTTTCAATACGAATTTAGGGCAGTGTGGAGGTCTCAGCGGTGTCTGCCTAGCCGAGTGTCCGATTTGGGTTCCAGGCACCAGGTTCGGTAGTTTCACTCTCATAATGACTGGAGTGATTCTACCGAACAATCAGTCGAATGCTGCATACATTTTCACATACATGGATACAATTTAACCGAATGCATAATAATAACTGTAGTTTTTAGGACAGCCCAATGCCATCCGCTACAATCCAAGGCATAAGAAACAGGATTAACTTTATGCAAGATATGAAAAGGACCGATAAAACGGGGAGCCAGCTTCATAGAAGGCACATGAAGACGGATGTTACGAGTAGAAATTCAAACCCTATCCCCCACAACATAGGATGGAGCTGCTCTGCGATGTTTGTTAGCCTGAACCTTTTGACGAGCAGCAGAATCCACCAAAGAACGCTGAACCTGCTCCCAGGTAGTACGTAAACCGGCCAAATGCTCATCCAGAACTGGCATGCACGTTAAGGTGAATGCAGATGGAAGAACCACAGGATGCCGGCCATAAACAACTTAGAAAGGGCTTCCGGGGTCCAGACATGAGTATTACCATCCTTTTTAGTCATTCGGGTTATAGGCGCTACAATGGAAGAAAACCCTTTAATAAAGCGCCTATAATAATTCGAAAAACCAAGAAAACGCTGAATGGCTTTCAAACCCTGAGGTAGAGGCCGTTCCATGATAACAGAAAGTTTCTTGGGATCCATACGAAAACCCTTAGCAGAGATTATATAACCCAAGAATTGGACTTCGGATTGATCAAACGAACATTTTTCGAGTTTACAATATAGACCATTAACAAGAAGAGCTTTCAAAACTAATTTAACATGCATGTGATGAGTATGCAAATTGGGTGAATATATTAATATGTCGTCCAAGTACACGATTACGAATGTGTGTATGTACTCTCGTAGGACATCATTAATAAACTCTTGAAACACTGCTGGGGCGTTACAAAGAACAAAGGGCATCACTGTATATTCGTAATGACCACTTCTAGTATTGAATGCGGTCTTCCATTCATGATCCTTTTTGATACGTATGAGATTGTATGCACCCCTAAGGTCCAGTTTAGTAAACACAGTAGCTTGTTTAAGCCTGTCAAATAATTCCGTGATTAAGGGTATAGGGTACGCATTTTTGATGGTGATTTTATTTAGGCCCCTATAGTCGATATAAGGTCTTAAATCGCCTTCCTTCTTCGATACAAAGAAGAAACCAGCCCCTGCCGGAGAAGAGGATCTCCTTATAAATCCCTTTTGTAAAGATTCTTTAATATATTTCTCCATAACAAGATTTTCTTGAGGAGACAAAGGATACACTCTCCCTTTCGGAAGGCAAAGCGCCAGGTAGCAGATTAATAGCACAGTTGAAGGGTCTGTGAGGTGGCAACTTTTCAGCCTCCCTTTTATCGAAAACAGACTTAAGAGACATGTACTGAGGAGGTATAACAGTAGACACAGGAGGAATACTAGGAACATTAATAGAATTCAAAGGGGTGATTTTAACAATACAAGACTTTTGGCAAGCATTACTCCAAGATACTATTTGTCCTGACTCCCAGTCAATAGTGGGATTATGAGAACGCAACCATTGATACCCTAACACGAGGTGAGAGGAAGGAGAAGTAATGATCTGAAACCGAATGGTTTCTGAGTGTAACAACCCTGTAGACATATGCAATGGTTCAGTTTCATGTGTGATAACTGGGGAGCATAATGGTCTACCATCTATGGCCTCAACGGCCAAGGGTGTCTTCTTCTCTCTAGTGGGTATGTTGTTTTCCCTAACAAAGCCGGAATCTATAACGTTCTCGGCCATACCGGCATCAACCAGGGCTAGTTTATTCCCTGCTGTTTTTTTCAAGATGCAAGGAAACAGGGAGAAGCAATTTATTAAGAGGCAAATGTGGGGACTCTGATGTCACACCCAAGGCCTGTCCCCTATACGGTCTTAGGTGCGATAGTTTTCAGGACACACGGGACATTCTTGTCTCATATGGCCCTTCCTACCACAATAAAGGCAAAGTCCCTCTTTTCTCCTATATAGTTTCTCAGCATCAGTGAGTTTAGCAACCCCTAACTGCATGGGTTCCTCCTCTGATCCTTTGGAACCCTCAGGAGTTTCAGCTCTAGGTGTATTAAATGAAACAAAGCATCTGTTCCTAGTCTTGATATATAGCCTGTCACGAATCCTATTATCTATATCGATGAGATAGTCGATAAGGTCTTCTAAGGGTACAGGAAGATCCCTAGCCGCTACCTCATCCAATATAGTTTCAGATAGACCTTCCATGAACGCAGTAGTAAGCCCATTGTTGGTCCAATCTACCTGTGAAGCAAGGGTCTTAGGTGCGATAGTTTTCCGGACGCACAGGACATTCTTGTCTCATATGGCTCTTCCTACCACAATAAATAGCATAATCAGCGACAGACTTAGATCCTTGCTTAATTCTCATTAACGCCCTGGCGGCATTCTTTGACCTTTTAGTTGTATCAAAGGTTCTACGAAAAGCCATAAGGATACTATTGAAATCATGTACCATAGGTCCATTAGCCTCCCAAATAGGATTTGCCCACTCAAGTGCTTTATCAGTAAGTTGGTGCATAAGAAAACCCACCTTAGATCTATCAGTGGGAAATGAACGTGGATACATCTCAAAGTGGAATTCCACTTGATTAAGGAATCCCCTGCATGTCTTAGCATCCCCTCCATACCTAGGTGGAGGGGTTAGATGTGCAGAAGCATTAGGCATAGTAGATGTGTCTGGTACAGGGGGTACAAGAGGAGCTGGTACAGGTACCGGAGCCGTTCTGGATAAAAGTGGCTTGAGCCATCTGATCCATACAGTGATCCTGTTCTGCAAATCTAGCCTCATGAGTAGCCATCTGTTGTCCTAAAGCTGTGGGGTCCATGGCCCTATCGTAATGTCACAGTAGTATACCCCAACACGCAAGAATAGTCCAAGGAGAGACACGAAAACAAGATACGTCTTACCGGGCCTTAGAATGGCTGGACTCGACGTGGACAGGAAAAGACAGAGTCAAGAATGAGCCGAGGTCAAGGGAACAGAGAGACAGCGTAAACAATGTGGAATGACATGGGCCAATGGGAGACCTTTTCTATTTTTGGCTACCACTGTCCCTTTAAAAGCGCGCCCGCTACGTGCGGTGCGCTCCCAGTGCTAGGCGAGTCACGTGGCCGCTTCTCGTGGTCAATGCACGCCTCCCCGTTGGATGAGTCGCAGGACCGTGCGTGGTGGGGAAAGAGGACCTCGCCCGGCCCCTGGAGAGGATAAGTACCACTACACAAGGCCCGTCATCTCCCATATTCATAAGAAGCAGAGAGGGGAATTTAATTTTTCTTTCCTCGAGGTGGCAAGTGATTTCTGTGGGAAATGGAATATTTTCCAAACCAGCTTTATTTTCAGGAACTAAACTAAAAGGATTTACCTGGGTTCAAACAAGAAAATCCTATTCACTTCTGAATAAATTTATTAAAAAGTTACTCTGCGCATCATAACCACTTCAGTGATTTTAAGTGGTCATGGTGCTTTGAGTCTGTGTGGGCAGTGTTTTCGCTTTAAAACCCTTCTGCAGCTCGAGTTGTAACTCCTCCTCCGGCAACATCATTAGCTAGCCTGGAACTATATTTTTCAGCTGGCTAACGTCAATTCTGTGCAAATATGTCACGCATAGTGTGCCATTCATTCACAGTGGTCAGCTGATGCTACGAATGGCGGCGGGATCGACTACTGGCTCCTGCAGCGGCCACCAGCAATGAAAGGTGCCTCAGAGCCCCGTAGGGACCCAGGTAAGACAGCAAATCATTCCTAAACAACTTGCTCCATTACCGCGTGTTAAGACACCTCCCGTGTCTTTAAGCCAAACCGCCGTTTAGTAAACCTTCCCCGGCTGCAGTACAGTCTCTGTTCGCTTACTCTGTAACCCACGAACCAAATGCAGGGGAAGCGGCAATCTCCCGATCGAAATCCACGAACGGCTCCAAACTCCCGAACGGCAATATACGAACTGCTAGGAACCGTCGAACAATAATATCCCCAAAGCGGCTTTCGTTCCATCCAGCAGTCTCTAACCGTGAAGAAGAAATCCCCCCAATAACGAGACAGAAGCTCCGCATTGAGGGTCAAATAAGATCTGGTTTTACTGTGGGCTACCTGCCCGTATTTATGCAGGTCTCCCACCTGGTGGACACTCCCCTAGGGGACCAAATGGAAGACTTAAATTACAGACAGATAGAAGGACATTTCTGACATACAGTCACATCTCTTACCCACAGTGCATTCTGATTCCCTCCCCTCTGTCCTGGAGTTAATTACCAAGTAACTCAATTAACTCCAGGACAAGGACAGTCGCCATTTTAAACATAAAATAATAAAAGACATAAAAATGCATAACTACATGAAAACTGAACATTTCCCATTCGTATTACATGTCCCCAGATAGCCTGGATCTGAGTGCATATTATTGGCGAATAGCGCTCAGATCCCACACACATAGTTCAATCGCCATGGAGTCAAAGTTTTTACAGTCTTTCGGTATACGAATGACTCCATGGGAGGGCTATCTGGGTTAAGTCTTTTGTATGCTCTCAATCTCCCGAACGGCCGGTGTTCGCATGCTTTCGTGGAGGCAGCCAGGCGTTCCCTTGTTTCAGCGGTGTTCGGCAGAAAAAGTGTCCGTTTTCAGTTCCATAGAAATAGAGCCAAACACCGCTGGGCGTTCGCATGATTTAAAATGGCCGCTGCCTCGTGGTCGACATACGAACGACGACCACCCTGAGTTCGGTTTAATTGAGAAGTGTCTGCGGTTAACCACAACATTATAATGGTGATCACTTCGTTAACCTGCAGCACACTCCTCACTTGGGTGGCCGTTCGTTCGGCAGGTTTTGTTCGGGAAAAAGAGTCATTCGAATGGCTGGGCTATAGAAACCAGCCATTCATACGAACGGGGACAAACAGACGAACGGGCAAAAATCCAGCAGACAGATGGTTCTGTCACACGGCTCCCTCCTTGTGGGACACTCCGGCAGACCCGGCTTGACCCTGTGGCGGGTCAACTTGGGGATGACCGGACTACGAGGTGATGGAAACGTCTGTTTGTCGTGACAACCCATCTGCATTTCCGTTTAGCTTACCGGGTCTGTAGCTGATAGTAAAATTGTAGGGCTGTAGTGCCAAGCTCCATCTCAGCAGTCTCCCATTGTCTCCTGAGACCCGGTTAAGCCAAACGAGTGGGTTGTGATCAGTCACAAGGGAAAACTCTTGCCCATACAAGTAGGGACTTAACTTTTTCAATGCCCAGACCAAAGCCAAACACTCCTTCTCCACTGCCGCATAACTCACTTCTCTGGGTAACAACTTTCTGCTGAGATATGCGACAGGGTGCTCTCCTCCATCTTCCCCGACTTGGCTCAGCACAGCCCCCAGTCCATACATGGAAGCATCTGTATGGACGAGAAAGCGTTTGTTAGGGACTGGGGCAGCCAAGACAGGGGCATTCACAAGAGCCTGCTTCAGTGCCTGGAACGCAGCTTCACAAGCCGGAGACCACAGGACCTGCTTAGGCAAGTTTTTCTTGGTCAGATCTGTCAGGGGCTTAGCGATAGCGCTGTAGTCAGGGACAAAACGTCTGTAGTACCCTGCCGTCCCCAAGAAGGCCAATACCTGGGTCTTAGTAGTAGGTGTGGGCCAGTTAGCCACTGCCTCTACCTTGGCTGGCTCCGGTCTCTGGCTCCCACACCCCACTCTGTGACCCAGGTACTGTACTTCAGCCATACCTAGATGACACTTTTCTGGCTTCAATGTCAGGCCAGCGGCCCTAATCTTATCCAGCACTACCCCTACATGTACCAGGTGTTCCTCCCAGGACCCACTGTAGATCGCAATGTCGTCCAAGTATGCACAGGCAAATTCTTGGAAGCCATCCAGGAGTCTATCCACCATCCGTTGGAAGGTAGCCGGTGCATTTTTCATCCCAAAAGGCATGACCTTAAATTGGTACAGGCCAAATGGGGTGACAAATGCCGACTTGGGGATAGCATCCTCGGCCAGGGGGATCTGCCAGTAGCCCTTACACAGGTCTATGGTGGTCAGATATCGCCCCCTGGCAATACGATCTAGTAATTCGTCTACCCGGGGCATTGGGTAGGCGTCAGTGGTGGTCCGCTCGTTGAGTCGCCTGTAGTCCACACAGAACCGGGTGGTCCCATCTTTCTTTGGCACCAGGACTACAGGCGAGGCCCAAGGGCTGTCGGAGTGCTCGATAACCCCAAGTTGGGTCATCTCCTGTATCTCCTTCCGCATTCCTTCACGGACTGCTTCAGGGATACGGTAGGGGGGCTGTCGTAACGGGGTCTGTCCAGGGGTCTCTACCTTATGCACAGCTAGGGTGGTATAACCTGGTTCCTGGGAGAACGTCGCCTGCTTCTCCCATAACAACTGCTGCGCCTGTACCCTTTCTGTAGGGTTCAACCGGTCCCCTAGCTGTACAAGGGTAGTAAGGTCAGTCTGGGAATCCCTTTCTAATAGATCTGGAAGGGGTAAGTTCTCAGAATCATCTGCAGCTGGGGCACATACTGCTGCAATATTCTCAGGTCTCTCCTGGTACTCTTTCAGCATGTTCACATGAAAGGACCGCTGGATCCTCTCATCTGCACAGCTGGCTATCAAGTAAGTAGTGTCGCAGATCTGCGCCACTACCTTGTACGGGCCCTGCCAAGATGCCTGCATCTTGTTGGCCTTCACAGGTTTAAGCACCAATACCTTTTGCCCAACCTGGAAGACCCGCTGTCGGGCACCCTGATCGTACCATCTCTTCTGTCTCCCCTGGGCCGCCTGGAGATTCTCCCTTACCATCAGGGACAGTTTCTCCATGCGGTCCCGGAGTTCCAAAACATATGGCACTATGGGGATCCCTTCCTGCTCCGTCTCCCCCTCCCAGTGGCCTCTAATGAGATCTAGGGGTCCGCGGACCCTTCTCCCATACAGCAGCTCAAAGGGGGAGAACCCAGTAGATTCCTGGGGCACCTCTCTATAAGAAAATAATAGATGAGGCAGGAATCTCTCCCAGTCTCTGCAAGTGTCTGTAAAGGTCCTCAGCATCTGTTTGAGGGTACCGTTAAAGCGCTCGCAGAGACCGTTAGTCTGTGGGTGGTAGGGTGAGCTAAGTAACGGCTTAATGCCGCACACCTTCCACAGTTGCTGGGTGAGCACAGCGGTGAATTGGGTTCCCTGGTCGGAGAGGATCTCCTTAGGGAACCCGACCCTAGTAAAAATTCTAACCAGGGCATCAGCAACCGTCTCTGCCTCTATGTTAGACAGCGCTACTGCCTCTGGATAGCGGGTGGCATAGTCCACCACGGTAAGAACATACTTCTTACCGGATGGACTAGCCCTGGCCAGTGGACCCACAATGTCAACGGCTATGCGGGCAAAGGGCTCCCCTATAATAGGCATCGATAATAGCCTAGCCTTAGGGTGGTCCCCCCGCTTTCCTACCCGTTGACATGTGTCACACGTGCTGCAGTACATCCGCACAGCCTGGTTAAAGTTTGGCCAAAAGAAGTTCTGTGAAATCCTATAGGCTGTGCGGCGGGACCCTAGATGTCCAGCTAAAGGAACATCATGCCCTATCCGCAGAATCTCCTGCCGGTACTTTGCAGGTACCACTAACTGGCGATTCGGCGGAGTGGCAACACTCTTCTGGGAAGGTTTAGGGATCCTATACAACCTGTCCCCCACCCACTCATACCGTTCCCCATCTATTCCTTCCTGCCCAGCATCTGCAGTGTCCTTGTATCTTTGGAGGGTCGGATCTGCCCGGGTTTCCCTCCCAAACTCCTCTGGGGAATCCCAGCTTAAGGGAACCTGATCTGGGGTACCAGTCGGGGAAGGAGATCTTACCTGGGTCTCGTCAGCAAGTGGGCTGGTTCCGGCAGCACGGGTCTGGGCACGGGTGGTCACTGGGTTCACGTCTGCAGGGCCCATCGGAGCATAGGCTGAAACCAAAGGGGCCAAATCGTTTCCCAAAAGAACATCGGCGGGCAAGTCCTTCATCACCCCCACATCCACATGCCTAGCGCCCACTCCCCAATCCAAATGTACTCGGGCAACAGGTAAGCGAAACACGGCACCCCCTGCTACCCTTACTGCCACAGTGTCCCCAGTGTGCTGATGCTCTGAGACCAAGTTCTTTTGGAGCAGTGTCATCGTAGCTCCTGTGTCTCTCAGCCCATTCACCACTCTGCCATTCAGCTTCACAGTTTGCCGATGTTGCTGGCGATTATCCTGGTGAGCTGCTTGCACTGGGTCTGCCTCGTGTAGAATGCCCCAAAATTCCTCTTGCTCTAGGCAGTGAGCAGCAGGCTGAGGTGGGCGCTGGTTTCCATTAACTGGTCTCCTCCAGGACTGAGCCTGGTTGGCACTGTTTAGTGGGCACTCAGGACGCTTGTGCCCCAACTGCTTGCACCCATAGCACCGGATGGGTTGGGAGTACTCCCGGGCATTAAATCGGGCTGGTTGCATATAATTGTGAGCTGGTGGTGCGGCTGGGGTACGGTGTACTGGGGGTTGGTAGACTGCAGGAGCGGGTGTTACTGCTGGTCGATACTCCAGCCTGGCAGGGGCTTTAGCAGCTGTACCATCCAACTTGCGGGCATCCGTGTATTCGTCTGCCAGACGGGCAGCCTCGGGTAGGGTAGAGGGTTTTCTGTCTCTGACCCATTCCCGGACCCCAGCAGGTAGTCTATCAAAGCAGTGCTCCAGCAGGAACACTTGTAACACCTCCTCCCCAGTTACCGCTTGGCATCCAGCCATCCAGTGGGCTGCGGTACGATGGACTCTGCAGGCCCATTCCACATAAGAGTCCCCAACCAGCTTGTTGGTTTCTCTAAACCTCCGCCTGTACGCCTCTGGGGTCACTGCATACCTGGCTAGGAGCGCCTCTTTCACAGCCCGGTAGCTGGTGATCTCCTCCTCTGGGATGGCCCGAAAAGCTTCACTAGCCCGGCCAGATAATTTCCCAGAGAGGATGGTGACCCATTCATCTGCAGGTACCTGATGTAGCGCACACTGCCTCTCAAAGTCTGCCAAAAATCCATCAATCTCTCCCTCTGTTTCCACAAAAATTTTAAATGCAGCAAAAGGTACCTTCTTTCTGGCAACCACATTATTGTCATACGGTACCTCTGCTGCTGCAGCTCCTCTTTCCCGGGCCGCCTGTTGTGCTGCAACTGCTGCCTGCACACGAACCACGATGTCAGCTGAGGGGTTGGGGCCAAAATGTGCCAGCCTTATTTGTACTGCCCGGTTGAATTGTATTTCCTCGGGTGTTAAATCCAAGGTACTGGGCACGTTGACTCTTTCCATTCCCGTTGCTGCATCCATCTCCATTAGCAAAGCAATAATCTCCCGTTTCTTTAAATTGCTTGCTGACCTTCCTCGGCGTTCCAATATGTCCTTAAGTGTAGCACGCCTTAATTCCTCGTACTGCATGTCTCGTAGCTGACCTCCAATGCTGTAGGATTCATCCCGTCGCTTGCCACCAATTGTTAAGACACCTCCCGTGTCTTTAAGCCAAACCGCCGTTTAGTAAACCTTCCCCGGCTGCAGTACAGTCTCTGTTCGCTTACTCTGTAACCCACGAACCAAATGCAGGGGAAGCGCAATCTCCCGATCGAAATCCACGAACGGCTCCAAACTCCCGAACGGCAATATACGAACTGCTAGGAACCGTCGAACAATAATATCCCCAAAGCGGCTTTCGTTCCATCCAGCAGTCTCTAACCGTGAAGAAGAAATCCCCCCAATAACGAGACAGAAGCTCCGCATTGAGGGTCAAATAAGATCTGGTTTTACTGTGGGCTACCTGCCCGTATTTATGCAGGTCTCCCACCTGGTGGACACTCCCCTAGGGGACCAAATGGAAGACTTAAATTACAGACAGATAGAAGGACATTTCTGACATACAGTCACATCTCTTACCCACAGTGCATTCTGATTCCCTCCCCTCTGTCCTGGAGTTAATTACCAAGTAACTCAATTAACTCCAGGACAAGGACAGTCGCCATTTTAAACATAAAATAATAAAAGACATAAAAATGCATAACTACATGAAAACTGAACATTTCCCATTCGTATTACATGTCCCCAGATAGCCTGGATCTGAGTGCATATTATTGGCGAATAGCGCTCAGATCCCACACACATAGTTCAATCGCCATGGAGTCAAAGTTTTTACAGTCTTTCGGTATACGAATGACTCCATGGGAGGGCTATCTGGGTTAAGTCCTTTGTATGCTCTCAATCTCCCGAACGGCCGGTGTTCGCGTGCTTTCGTGGAGGCAGCCAGGCGTTCCCTTGTTTCAGCGGTGTTCGGCAGAAAAAGTGTCCGTTTTCAGTTCCATAGAAATAGAGCCAAACACCGCTGGGCGTTCGCATGATTTAAAATGGCCGCTGCCTCGTGGTCGACATACGAACGACGACCACCCTGAGTTCGGTTTAATTGAGAAGTGTCTGCGGTTAACCACAACGTTATAATGGTGATCACTTCGTTAACCTGCAGCACACTCCTCACTTGGGTGGCCGTTCGTTCGGCGGTTTTGTTCGGGAAAAAGAGTCATTCGAATGGCTGGGCTATAGAAACCAGCCATTCATACGAACGGGGACAAACAGACGAACGGGCAAAAATCCAGCAGACAGATGGTTCTGTCACACCGCGCAACTGGGCTACGGTACTCCTGACATACATTTAAATATATGATAAGAACAGACCAAGAGCATAAAGCAGAGACAGAGAGAAAGAGAATTAAAAAAAATTATTTCAGCACCCTGGACAGAGCTGATATTCTGCAAATGCATTCAATTCACAAGCAGGAAAATGACTGATTATATAACTATAACAGCGCCCCCCCGCTGTCCAATTCATATGCTGCAGGATTTCTCAATGATTGATTAGTGATTGCCCTCTTGTAGCATTTGAATTCAATACACGTCTGGGTAGGACTTTTCATGCACAGCCCATTAATACGAACAAGCGATGCATGGAAAGTATGGTGGATCTGGCACCCCTCCCACCTATCTGATATTATTAAAGTATATCGACAGCGTCAATGGCGACCTCTTGAAACATTTTGGTCGAAGTATAATAATTTGCAAGATATATTTTATTAAAAAGAAGAACTGGCAATAAATTTGCGTGTACCAAGACGATATTTCCTCTCCTGTTCTTCATTTTACACCATTGTTCCCACTAAGCATTTATTAAGCACTGAAACAGTTGATAATTCAATGTTTATCACAACCACACCCTACATTGTGCATTGGAGGAAACACAATAGCTAAGCACAGGATATGATTATCCTAAGGATTCCTTTTTTTAACTGTGTCAATAAGACTGATCGCACAAAATAATGCTTAGTGGGAACACAGCAGCTCACTCACTGCAGCTGATGCACAAAATTATCCTACCAACCCAGCGGTGGGTGAATGGGACACTTGCCACTTTAGCCCTGTATTAACAGATCCTTTCACACAGGTTAATCAATCGATCCATATAATTTATGAACTGCTGCATCCGCGTTTTACAGAAAACAGCAGAGTGTGCAAAAAAGAGCAGCGTGTATTGACGTTGGCGAAC
The DNA here is from genome assembly GCA_933207985.1 of Pelobates cultripes. Classification (NCBI taxonomy): domain Eukaryota; kingdom Metazoa; phylum Chordata; class Amphibia; order Anura; family Pelobatidae; genus Pelobates; species Pelobates cultripes. The sequence continues at coordinate 140,218,712 of OW240920.1, read as the reverse complement.
CTCTATCCTTCGCTGCCTCCGACTATGTTAAACCATCACTTTTGGGGCGGTAGGAATGGCAGCATCTGGGCAGACAGCAGGAGCTGGTCAGTGCCAGACTCAGTATGTGCCCGCCTAAGACAAAACGCAGTTGATGAAAGTGTTAATGGCTAATTATCCGGATCATGCGGTGAGAGGCGCCGACTGTGTGTTCTGGTGCAGACACTAACTGGCCTGCTGGAAAATCAGCATAAGGGGAACGTATGTCGTTTGGGTTCGTCTGACGACAATAAAACACATGCTAGAAGCACTTTGAATCTGCTCGTTGGATTGTAAGTGATACAGTAAATGAATGCACAGTGCCAGGAGCAGGATGCAATCGTTTACACTCACAGGACGGGAGTGATTATTTTTAGTGATTCAGGTATAAAGCCTTTACTATAAATTGTACTTCCTGCAATTATAACATGATGGCTAAGACTGATACTGCAGATGTTTGTGGACTACAATTACCACAACGCTTAGCCAGCCCTTTGATGCGCAACTTACTGAAGGCTGAAGGTTGCAATATTTGAAAGTGTACCTGTGATTGTACACAAATTGGCCTTAAATAAAGCGTGTTTAATTTCACCTGTACATTTTGCTAGAAGAAAGCATAACAAATTTTAAGATTTGTATTTGGTGCCCTTTAATGTTTGGGCCCTCCCAGGGCCAGCGCCACAGTAAGGCGAACTAGACATTCGCCTAGGGTGCCGGCCTGCTGGGGGCACCCACCGGGATGTTTCCTGGTGGGCTCCCCCTGTCTTGGGCCGCAGCGCTGGGCTCTGCCACTAAATGCCCGTGACTGGAGGAGAGGGGGACGGAGCAGGCAGGGAGCGAGGGAGGCTCTTCTTGCAGCCTCTCACTCTTCCCTCACGCGCATTCTGTGATGCTGGGAGCCGGGAATATGAAATCATTCCAGCCCCGGCATACTAAACAGCGGGCGGGAGGAGTGAAGAGCTGTCACACACTGGACCCCAGTGTTTGACTCTCAGTGAGTGAATGTATGTGTGTGTGTGTGTCAGTGAGTGACTGCCTGTGTGTATGTGTGTGTGTCTGTCAGTGAGTGAATGTATGTATGTATGTATGTCAGTGAGTGGTGTGTGTGTGTGTATGTGTGCCTGTCAGTGAGTGTGTGTATGTATGTCAATGAGTGTCTATGTGTGTGTGTGTGTGTGTCTGCCTGTCAGTGAGTATCTGTGTGTGAGTGTGTATGTATGTCTGTTTTTTGGTCAGTGTCTGTGTGTGTGTCTGTCAGTGAGTGAATATCTGTCAGTGAGTGTGTGCTTGTGTGTCTGTCTGTCTATCTATCAGTGTATGTCTGTCAGTGAGTGTCTGTGTGTGTGTCTGTCAGTGAGTTAGTGTATGCATGTCAGTGTGTGTCTGTCAGTGAATGTGTGCGTCTGTCTGTGAGTGAGTGTGTGTGTGTGTGTGTCTGTCTGTCAGTGAGTGTGTGTGTGTCTGTCAGTGTGTTTCTGTGTGAGTGTGGGAGTGTGTGTATGTCAGTGAGTGAATATCTGTCAGTGAGTGTGTGCTTGTGTGTCTGTCTGTCTATCTATCAGTGTATGTCTGTCAGTGAGTGTCTGTGTGTGTGTCTGTCAGTGAGTGTGTGTCTGTCAGTGAGTGAGTGTATGTATGTATGTCAGTTACTGGTGTGTGTGTGTGTGTGTGTGTGTGTATGTGTGTGACTGTCTGCCTGTGTGTGTGTGTGACTGTCTGCCTTTGTATGTAAGACTGAATGTGTGGCTGTATGTATGTTACTGTCTGTCTGTCTGTCTGTCTGTACTTGTGTATGTGACTGTCTGCCTGTAATTGTGTATGAGTGTGTTTATCTGCCTGTAACTGTGTATGTGTGTTACCGCCTTTACTGGTGTGTTTCTGCCTGATCCTGTGTATGTGACTATCTGCCTGCGACTGTGTGCATGTGGTGGCTTTGACAGTGTATATGTATAACTGTGTGCATCTGACTGTGGGACTGTGTGCACATAACTCTGCAAAAATAAACACCTGAATTCACACATAGGCCTAAATACATATTCTTATCTGAATTAAACACCCATCACACACAGCCAATAAGCCCAGCACAAATATCACATACAACCAATACACGCATATCACACACAGTTAATACACCCATAACAAATATCACACACAGCCAACACATTGTATACATATCACACACAGTCATCACACCTATCACATACAAAGACAACACAAACATTACATCATATTATAGTGAGATGTATTACAGTGGAGCTCTGGTATATAAAATGGACATTACTCTGTTTTATAGTTAGGGAGCTCGGTGATACACTAATAGGCACATTACTTAGAGTTGTATTGTTGTGTAGTGTATGTTCTTGTCACAGAGCTCCACATTAGTGGGAGTTTAATTATTGTGGAGCTCTGTGATAAATGGAGAAGCAGTGCATTATTCCAAAGAGGTCAAGGTAAATAAGTAAAATCCAGAGCTCCAAAGCAAAACCACTCACAGTATTATGTGACATACGTAGTCTGCTCCTCTGTAATGTAAAGGAGGCATTCTGGCACTTCCGGCCTGTACTTCTGTTGGCTGTGTGTGTGTGGCTGTCTGTCTGTGTGTTTGACTGTCTGCCTGTATGTGTCTATGTGACTGTCTGCCTGTGTGTGTGTGTGTGTGTGTGTGTTACTGCTTGTTTGTGTGACTGACTGTATGTGTGTGTGTGTGGCTGTGTGTGTGTTTGGCTGTCTGTCTGTGTGTTTGACTGTCTGCCTGTGTGTGTCTACGTGACTGTCTGCCTGTGTCTCCGTGTGTATGACTGTCTGCCTGTGTGGGACTGCCTGTGTGTGTGACTGTCTGCGTGTGTGTGTGTGTGCTTGTCTGCCTGTGTGTGTGTGTGTGACTGTTTTGCATGTGTGTGTGTGTGTGTGCTGTGTGTTGTGGCTGTCTGCCAGTTGATTTGTTGTGTCTGTCTGTCTGTTGTGTGTTGTGGTTGGGTTGTGTGTGTGTGTGACTGCTTGTGCTGTGTGTGTGTGTGTGTGTGACTGCACCTGTGTGTGTAACTGTCTGCACCTGTGTGTGTGACTGTCTACCTTTGTGTGTGTGTGTGTGCATGACTGTCTGTCTGTGTGTATGTGTGTGACTGCCTGTGTGTGTGTGTGTGTGTGTGTGACTTCATCTGCCTATACATGTGTGTGTGTGTGTGACTGTCTGATGTGACTACCTGTGCATGACTGTCTGCCTGTGTGTATATATTTGACACCTCCTGTTTGACTGTCTGCCACATGTGTGTAAAACTGTCTGCCTGTGTGTGTGTGTGTGTGGCTTTGCCTGCCTGTGTGTGACATGCCACCTGTGTGTATATGTGTGTGACTACCTGTCAAACTGTCACCTAGTAATATGTATGTGTGACTTTAGGTATGTGACTTCAATAAATGTCTGTGTGTGTGTGTATGCGTGTACTTGTTTCACTGTAGTGACTGTCTGTGTGTATGACTGCCTGTGTCTGTGTGTGTGTGTGTGTGTGACTGTCTGCCTGTATGTGTGTGTGTGTGTGACTGTCTGCCTGTATGTGTGTGTGTGTGTGTGTGTGACTGTCTGATGTGACTGCCTGTGCATGACTGTCTGCCTGTGTGTATATGTTTGACTGCCTCTGTTTGACTGTCTGCCTGTGTGTGTGTGTGTGACTGTCTGCCTGTGTGTGTGTGTGTGACTGCCTGTGTGTGACTGTCTGCCTGTGTGTATGTGTGTGACTGCCTGTGCGTGACTGTCTGCCTGTGTGTATGTGTGTGACTGCAGGTATGTGACTGTGTCTGTGTGTGTGTGCGTGTATGACTGCCTGTGAGTGACTGTCTGCCTGTGTGTATGTGTGTGACTGCCTGTGTGTATGTGTGTGACTGCCTGTGTGTGACTGTCTGCCAGTGTGTGTGTGTGTTTGTCTGTCAGCCTGTCTGTGTATATGTGTGTGCCTGTCTGTGTGTGTGTGGCTGTCTGCCTGTGTGTATGTGTGTGGCTGTCTGCCTCTGTGTGTGTGTGTGTGTGTGTGTGTGTGTGACTGTTTGTGTGTGTGTGACTGTCTGCATGTAAGTGTGTGTGTGTGTGTGTGTGTGTGTGTGTAAGATTGAATGTGTGGCTGTATGTATTTTACTGTATGTCTGTCTGTCTGTACCTGTGTATGTGTCACTGTCTGCCTGTAATTGTGTGTGAGTGTGTTTATCTCCCTGTAACTGTGACTGCCTGTAACTGTGACTGCCTGTACCTGTGTGTCTGCCTGATTCTGTGTATGTGACTGCCTGCGACTGTGTGCATGTGGTGGATTTGACAGTGTATATGTATAACTGTGTGCATCTGACTGTGGGACTGTGTGCACAAAACTCTGCAAAAATATACACCTGCATTCACACATAGGCCTAAATGCACATTTTTATCTGAATTAAATACCCATCACACACAGCCAATAAACCCAGCACAAATATCACATACAACCAATACACGCATATCACACCCAGTTAATTCACCCATAACAAATATCACACACAGCCAACACATGGTATACATATCACACACAGTCATCACACCTATCACATACACAGACAACACAAACATTACAACATATTATAGTGATATGTATTACAGTGGAGCTCTGGTATATAAAATGCACATTACTCTGTGTTTTATAATTAGGGAGCTCGGTGATACTCTAATAGGCACATTACTCAGAGTTGTATTGTTGTGTAGTGTATGATCTTGCCCCAGAGCTCCACATTACTGGGAGTTTTATTGTTGTGGAGCTCTGTGACAAATGGAGAAGCAGCGCATTACTACAAATTTTTATTCCAAAGAGGTCAAGGTAAATAAGTATAATCCAGAGCTCCAAAGCCAAACCACTCACAGTATTATGTGACTTAGTCTGCTCCTCAGTAATGTAGGGGAGGCAGTCTGGCACTTCTATTGGCTGCAGACCATAAGTAGCACTCTGCCTAGCTCGGGATAATCAGAGTGCTGCCGCAGATTACCACAGGACACTGCAAGTCCCTGAGCTTGCGAGACAGTTACGCATGGTCTGTACCCACTGGAGGGGCAGACCAGATTCAGATCAGCATGCCTCTCTCCCAACTAGGTAACAACAGGAAAGGAGGAATAAATATTTGTTTTTAAATCATTATTAATTTAATAAATGCCCAATACAATCACTACACTCCTATGCACACACACTATACATGGATGGGGGGGGGGGGCATTGTGAAGATTTTTCGCACAGGGCGCCTAAAGGCCTAAGGCCGGTCCTGTGTGTATTGAGTACCTGAGATTATTCAATTAGGTGTAAATGGCAAAAACAATTGCGCTTGAATATTGCCTCTTTATACCATCTACATTTACTGCAAATTTAACATAAAACCACCAGGGGTCAGTCACATCCTGTCCAGGATTCCTGCAAAATGTTTGGCTTTTATGAATTTGATTTTTTTTGTTGTGCTTCACATACATATCTGGAGGCAAGAGTCTAGTTTCTACAAACGTCTTCAGCCAGTACATTTTGTTATAAAGCGCGTCTTTTGTATGTTTGGGTTCTGCTCTGAATGGATGTAGTGTATCAGAGTATGCATGCAGTATGAGAGTGCATGAATACATTGTTTGGATAATGTATGCAGTGTGAATGGCCTGCCCTGAGTCCGCCTACAGGGCCCGCCACCCATTTCACCGCCACATGACAGGCACTTGTTTGTACGGGATATAAGGTGGGCATGGTCGGTGCAAGACTATTTTGCCCCCTAAGTAAGACTACTTTCTTAAGTTACTTGTCTTGTACCCCGACCCCTCCCCCCCTCAAAAAAAAAAACATTTTAAAAATTGCCAACTTTGTGTGTCTCTTTCTTCTACCAGTCCATTTCTGTGTTTTTATTTGTCCCCAAACTCGAGTCTCTTTTTCCCCTTCCCCAGCACCTCTGTTTTTCTTCCCCCCAGCACCTTTGTGGGTCTCTTTCTTCTCCTTAGCCCTCTATGTGTCTCTTCCCCCTGCCAGTTTGTGCCTCTTTTCCACCCCAGCCTCTTTATGTGTCTCTCTTCTCAACCCGGCTCCTCTGTGAGTCTCCCTCTTAGCCCTATGTATGTCTTCCCAAGCCCCTCTGTGTGTATCTGTCACCTCCAGCCCTCTATGTGTCTCTTCCTCCAGCCCCTTTGTGCCTCTTTCTCCACCCCAGCCTCTTCATGTGTCTTTCTTCTCAACCCAGCCCCTCTATGAGTCTCTCCTCCCCCCAGCCCTATGTATGTCTCTGTTGTCTTCCCAAGCCCCTCTGTGTGAATCTTTCACCCCCAGCTCTCTGTTTACCTTTTTGCCCCTCGCTCAGCCCTCTGTGTTGCCCTATAGCAGTGATGGCAAACCTATGGCACGCGTGGGGAGGGGGCCGCTGGTTATCTGCAGCAATGCAGAGTAGGCACCTGCCTGCCCGAAACGGCAGGCACCTACTCTGCTTCCGTGTCCAGAGGCAGGGGGGAGGGATTGAGGAAGCAGCTCTCCTGTCCTCCCGCGAGCAATCTGTGCCGAGCGTTGACGCGCGTTACCATGGCAACGCTCCACACAGCATCACGCGGGAGGACAGGAGAGCTGTTTCACAGAGCCATACTAACCACCACCGGACCACCAGGGGTTGCTGTGTCTCCCCATCCTTCACCAAATGTGGACTGTTATGCTGCAGATGTAATCATTGGAGGCGACACAAATTTTTTGTTAGATGGCATGGCAGACTCACCCGCTTCTGCAGATCTCTCTTCATGTACCCTACGACAACAATGAACCCTGTCGGCACGAAACTGTGCTACATTAGCCTCACATCACTTTGTAGACCCATGGCGAATTCAACACCCGACAGAAATTGATTATACCTGTCATACAGCAACACACAACAGTTACTCCCGAATTGATCGCTTCCTTCTTCCTGTCACCTCGTTGCCCACAATCGAAGAGTCCACCATTGGACTCATCTCATGGTCGGACCATGCTCCAATTACCCTGAGCATAAGAGAAAATTTCCCAAATAAAGGACAGGGGTCATGGAAGCTCAATGAGTCCCTTCTCACTGACCCCTCCATAGTCTCCCAAATCGCTACAGACCTACAACACAATCTCTGTAAAAACACAATTATTGACTTTCCTATTGACCAGATCTGGTTAGCACACAAAGCATTCATTCGAGGCAGCTTTAGCAAGCATGCCAGCCACGCCAAGAAATTAAGACTTGCCACATATAACTCGCTTATAGCGGAGATAACTAAACTAACGCATTCTAATAAGCACGAGCCTAACTCAACCATGTACAATAAACTGCTCCATCTCCAGGCGCAACTGAAAGATATGGAGCTAGCCAAAACTACATATTTACTCCGCAAGTCTAAATACATTTTTTTTGCCAATGGCAAAAGGGCGGGTGCCAAACTGGCATCACAACTAAAGCACAGTTCTGTCTCCTCCAGGATTATCTTCCTAGAAAATGGTAAAGGAAAGAAAACGTTAGACCCACATGCTCGTGTTAACCAATTGCAGAATATTATGGTAAACTGTACAACCTGAAAAATGATCCACTTCCTACCCAAACCGAAACTGAAGATTTCTTAATAGACCTTGACCTTCACCAATTGACAGAGGGAGACCTTGACCTTCTGCAAAAATATTTTTCCCTAGAAGAAATCACAAAAGTAATATCCCACCTCCCAGCTCGCAAATCTCTAGGCCCATATGGCCTCTCAAATAAGTATTATCAAACCTATTCCTCTATCGTATCCCCACATTTGTTAACCTTGCTGAACCACTGGGCTGTAAAAGGCACTTTTCCAGAGGAAATGCTCATGGCACATATGTCCACCTACCCTAAACCCAGTAAACCCCCGACCCAATGCAAGAACTTAAGACCCATCTCTCTACTTAATGGGGACGCCAAGATCCCGCCAGGGATAAAAAAAATACCAGAATAATACTTAACATCTTGTCAACCCTGGAGACCCTGGGTACTGAGGGCCTTTTTCTCGCATTAGATGGAGAAAAGGCCTTCGAGCGGCTGAACTGGGCATATATGACCAAAGTACTGTTTAAATTCAATTTTGCAAAAGAAACAATACTAGGCATCATGGCCTTACATGGCACCCCTACAGCCAGAGTCTCACACGGGGGATTCATGTCTATGCCCTTTTCCATCACTAATGGAACCCGACAGGGTTGTCCCTTATCGCACCTACCGTACATGCTGTCCCTTGAACCCCTAGCATGCAAGATCCGCTAACATCCTTTAATACAAGGTATCCCCATTCATGGCAGAGAATATAGTCTAGCACTATTTGCGGACGATATCTTTATAGCACTTTCAGACCCTCTACAATTCCTTTCCTCCTCTCCTAGATTTACTATGGCAGTTCGGTAATGTTTCCCATTATCGGTTGAATCAAGACAAGACCCAAGCCCTTCCTATTAATCTTTCTAGGCACCTGACTAAATCCTTCTGCAACAGCTACTCATTCGACTGGAGATCGACCGCCCTCACTTACCTATGCCTACAGCGGAATTGTAAACCCACTATGCGCTCTATCCTGAAACTAAACTACACACCTCTGCTTGTATTATGTAAAAATGAAACTGATAAATGGAGACAGGTACTACTCTCCTGGCTCGGAAATGTTAACGCTTATAAAATGATGATCCTCCCTCGCAACCTATATGTTTTTAGGATGTTACCTATTAAAATCACAACACAATATTGTAAATCCCTACAGAAATTATGTGGTGCATTTATATGGGGAGGCAAGAGACCGAGGGTGTCCCTTTCTCTCTTTCAGACCGCGTTACGACTCTGGGGTTTGGGACTACCGAATATTGGGTTGTATTATAAGGCCGCAGTGTTATCTGCAGGGATCCTCCTCCATGACCAGCCCAACATGATCCAATGGACGGATAAGGAAAAGACACAATTTCCAGATCAGTCCCTCATAGATTACATGTGGACGCCGAGACAGTTCAGAACAAAAAGGCTTGACCTGATCCCGACTACACAAACCACAATAGCGTTCTGGGATGAGTTCATGCTGGCCATGAATAGTTTCTATGCCAAAACACCCATATTGGCCCTTAGGACTTGTTACCAGATATTTCACTCAAATACTGGCGTGAGGCAGGGATCACACAAATCTTCCAGCTGATAGAAGACTGTGACGAAGTGCCCTTTGCCACTTGGTCCTGGAGAGGCCTACTTGCCAGCCTCCTCCCCTGTGACTATGACTCTTTCATGTATCTGGCTTTAAAGCCCCTAGTCTACCTTCAGACAGACTATTTATGTAGGCTGCTTTATTTATCTTATGTTTTAGTCACCCTGTACCCATTATAGGTGCAGGGTGTGTGTAATGTAATTGTTTATAGTGTGTGTGTATGTACTGTGTAATGTATTGCCTGCTCTCTTGTATTGCTGAGGTTTGCTACCAACTAGGTGGGTTTGGCTATGGAGCTTGTCTAGTGCCCTCTGTTGGTAGCAACAGCAATATGCACTACCTGAATTGCAAGACTGGTTCATTTGCATATTCGGGTAGATTTGCATATTGCTAATTCTGCAGGCAGGTGAGATATTTACTGTTAAATATTGTCTCCCCCCACCCCTTTAAAAATGTGCCATTGTGTTGTGATAAGTCACTGTGTGTTGCTTGATATGGTTTGACTGTTTGTGATTTTATTGAGGTTTCACAACAATGTTATTGTGGTGACCCTATTGGCTGGTCCCAAGGGAAATAAAGGTTTTGACAGTTCTTCTTGATCCATCTAAACGTAGCCTTGTCTCGTTATTGGAGGGAGCTGTTATAATCACACTGGGGATTGCTATGCTCTGCATGCTCCCCTGAGCTTGAGTCACTTAGCTCTTTTAAGAGCTTGTTCCTGACACGCTCTCCTTGGAGGAGGGGTCTTCACCACACAGTCCTGGATGCTGGAGGTTCATACAGGGTGGAAGGAAGAGTTCTTTCCCACACAGTCCTGGAGGACAGAAGCTGATCCAGGGTGGAAGGAAGACGGCGAGACTCCAGTCAAGATAGGGCGGTTGCGGAGTCTGCGGTGGTTGTGGTGTCTGCTGCAGCGCTTGGAGTCCTCAGGAAGCGCTAGGAGCATCCGTCAACGGAGGGTACTCAGTCGGAGTACAAGGAGCTCCGTTACATTGGTGGCAGCGGTGGGATGGCGTCCTAGTGCGAGGAGAAGCAGCTCTGAGTCACTGGTATCGTATGAGAGGTTATTGAGGGCAACGCTAGCCACTGTGCAGCATCCCTAACTACAGCAGCATGGAGCAGGGATGGATAGAGCCCTGCGAAGAGCACCTCAACATGATACGTCGCTACGAGGACGACGCTTACATTGAGGAGGTAAAGAGGCGGTTGGTCTGCTATGGCCCAGACCTTTCGAACGAGGTGGTCCAACAAGTAATGCGCCAGTTGAGTGCTGAGAACAGTGCGGCAATGGCCTTTGAGCGACAACTGTGGAGGTTGAGGATATGGACACCTAGTCTCCAGCGGCAGTGCAAGTTACAGGGAGCCGAAGGTGTCGTCCTTCCTCCCCAGCGGCAGTGCAAGTTACAGGGAGCCGAAGGTGTCGTCCTTCCTCCCCAGCGGCAGTGCGAATTCCAGGGAGCCGAAGGTGTCGTCCTTCCTCCCCAGCAGCAGTGTGTCCTACAGGGAGCAGAGACAGTTGGTCTCTCTCTCCAGCAGCAGGACAATGTTATGGGAGTGGAGACAGGCGGTCTCCCTCTCCAGCGGCAGCCTGTGTTTCAGGGAGAGGAGCACAGCACCCTATCTCCCCAGCGGCAGCTTACCCTACCAAGGGGAGACCCCAATCTCCCAGATGGCGCAGAGGGGACCGTGGTCTCTGTGCCCGACCTACAGGGATGCTGGACAGCCTGTCCAGATCCCCAACTACCCTCACAGGGACAACAGGAGGAGGGGGTAAGTACGAATTCCCCTCCCCAGCTAACTCCTAACTTGGCCCCAGGGTTAACAGGGGAGATGTTGACCCCCACGTTCCCCTGGCTACTGAGCCGGACTATGTCCCAAGCCCCCCAGCGGAAGAGCTGGCAGCTGGGCAGAGTGCAGTCGGCCTCTGCCCTCCCTTTGTCTCCTGTCCAGAGCCTGATGTCCTGCAGGCTATACCAGCAGAAGAGCTGGCATCAGGGCAGACCGCCGCTGGCCTCTGCCCTACCGATCCCCTTGTCACAGGACTGGCCTGCACCCCCCTCCTCCCAGCAGAAGCGCTGGCATCAGGGCAGAGCGCCGCTGGCCTCTGCCCCTCAAGTCCCCACAGCGTGTTGCCCCATCACCCCAGAGGAATACCCAGGTGCAGTCACTGTTTGCTGTGGGTGGGCTGCTCTAATAACTGTTTGTTGTGGGTGGGCTACTCTGGCACTTGCTTATGGTCGGTGGGTGACTCGACTAACTTAGGCACTGACCGACAGAAAGTCAGGTGCCTGGTTAGTCTTCCCCCCGAAGGGGAGATATGTGACGAAGTGCCCTTCGCCACTTGGTCCTGGAGAGGCCTACTTGCCAGCCTCCTCCCCTGTGACTATGACTCTTTCATGTATCTGGCTTTAAAGCCCCTAGTCTACCTTCAGACAGACTATTTATGTAGGCTGCTTTATTTATCTTATGTTTTAGTCACCCTGTACCCATTATAGGTGCAGGGTGTGTGTAATGTAATTGTTTATAGTGTGTGTGTGTGTACTGTGTAATGTATTGCCTGCTCTCTTGTATTGCTGAGGTTTGCTACCAACTAGGTGGGTTTGGCTATGGAGCTTGTCTAGTGCCCTCTGTTGGTAGCAACAGCAATATGCACTACCTGAATTGCAAGACTGGTTCATTTGCATATTCGGGTAGATTTGCATATTGCTAATTCTGCAGGCAGGTGAGATATTTACTGTTAAATATTGTCTCCCCCCACCCCTTTAAAAATGTGCCATTGTGTTGTGATAAGTCACTGTGTGTTGCTTGATATGGTTTGACTGTTTGTGATTTTATTGAGGTTTCACAACAATGTTATTGTGGTGACCCTATTGGCTGGTCCCAAGGGAAATAAAGGTTTTGACAGTTCTTCTTGATCCCTCTAAATGTAGCCTTGTCTCGTTATTGGAGGGAGCTGTTATAATCACACTGGGGATTGCTATGCTCTGCATGCTCCCCTGAGCTTGAGTCACTTAGCTCTTTTAAGAGCTTGTTCCTGACACGCTCTCCTTGGAGGAGGGGTCTTCACCACACAGTCCTGGATGCTGGAGGTTCATACAGGGTGGAAGGAAGAGTTCCTTCCCACACAGTCCTGGAGGACAGAAGCTGATCCAGGGTGGAAGGAAGACGGCGAGACGCCAGTCAAGATACGGCGGTTGCGGAGTCTGTGGTGGTTGTAGTGCCTGCTGCAGCGCTTGGAGTCCTCAGGAAGCGCTAGGAGCATCTGTCAACGGAGGGTACTCAGTCGGAGTACAAGGAGCTCCGTTACAAAGACAATGGGGTTATGTACTTTCCAGTACTACAGAAGCGATGGCAGATACCAAATAGTGCTATCTTTTCCTATTTACAGCTAGAGAGCATTTTGAATGCACATACGACACTATCGCATACCACACGGAGTTCTAGCTATACTGCCCCTCAATTATTCGTGAACAGATCTTGGTCCTCGCCTACTAAACCAAAGGCCCTTATTCTATGCTACAAGACCTGGCAGGAGCTCTTACCAGCCAAACCACAACAGCACAAGACACAGTGGGAAATAGACTGTGGTAGGCCCTTGACGGATGTGGACTGGCTCCATGCTCTCAATGACTTATCTAGATGGACGAAATGCTTTTCACATATTGAGGCCCCTAGAAAACTCTTGTATCACTGGTACATGACCCCTCAGAGACTCCACCGTATGTTCCCCAATTCATCCCCGACATGCTGGAGGTATACATTTGTGGTGGTCCGGTGGGGGCATTCAGCCCTTCTGGACTATATTACTGTCAGGGTACCTGTTGGTGATGTATCCAGGGAGGACATCCTCTCTGCTTAGGGGCTCCCTTCCATTAGCATTTCGGCATATTCCGGCCGTTTTCGCGCCGGCCGCGCTAGCTCCTCCCCCTTTTATGACGCGACGGCTAGCGTCGACGTCATGACGTCGGCATTTGCATAAGTTTCCCAACCCTAACAAAACCTTTTGGGGCGTGGTCTCTATTTAGGTACAGGGTATTTAAAGGAACCTTTACTACTGCTCATTGCCCTGTCGTGGTTCTAGCTTGCTAGTCACTCAGCGCGTTCCTTATCTTGTGTTTCCGGTTTTGACCCTTGCTTGTCTTTTGTCCTGTTGTCCTCTCCTCTCCTTTGACTCGGCTTGTATCTCGCTTACCTGTCCTCCGGCTCCCTTGACCTCGGCTTACCTTTTGACTATTCTTGCTTTGTCCTTACGTTAGTCCGGCCATTCTAAGGTCCGGTATACGTACCTCCTTCTGTGCGCACTCTGCGTATTGGATCCCTGTCAGTTTCCTGACATTACGACAGGGCCAGATGGATCCTGCAGGTGCTAGTCCTCCGGACCCCAGATTTGAGGCCATGGACCATAGAATGGACCAAATGGCTTTAGCGCTACAAACTTTGTTGACACGCTCCAGTACCCAGTCTGAAGAAATACGTTCCACTGCTAGCCACTCGCTAAGTACTGGTTTGGAAGTAGCCACTGTAGGCGCATCTTCCCATGTCACGTCACCATTACGATATGGGGGTTCCCCTGATGCTTGTCGTGGTTTTTTAAACCAGATAAGTATACATTTCGAACTACAACCCCGGGCTTACCCCACTGACAGGGCTAAGGTAGGCTTTATTATAACCCTGCTAATTGATAAAGCACTTAGATGGGCCAATCCCCTTTGGGAGAATGACAATCCTTTAGTCTACAACTACACTGCGTTTGTCACGGCTTTTAGAAGAACCTTTGACCCCCCAGGAAGGAAGATTAATGCGGCCAGATCCCTGTTACGCCTTAAACAACAAGATAGGACCCTTGTAGAATATGCTCTAGAGTTTAGATCATTGGCAGCAGAAGTGAAATGGAACGAACAAGCTTTTATGGATGTTTTCTTGAATGGGTTGTCTGATGAAATTTTAGATGAAATTGCCACAAGAGAACTTCCGGAAAATTTAGAGGATTTAATATCCTTCATTTCCAGAATAGATGAACGCATGAGACAGAGGCAGAACACTCGGGAAAGAGTTACTAGACTTCCTGTAAGACTCGCTCCCTCATTTCAGAACCCTGACTCCTATAATCCTACTCCACCAGAACCTATGCAAATAGGTAATACTCGCTTATCTGAGGCTGAGAGACAGTACAGGAGAAGGGAGGGTCTCTGTTTATACTGCGGGCTGAGAGGTCACTTACGTCTTAGTTGCCCTAATCGTCCGGGAAACGCTCGCACCTAAGTTCCCTTAGAGGACGGGCCTTGGGTGTTTCATTACTGTCCTCTATGCATAATAAAAAAGACCATAGGCTTCTGATTCCTGTCTCTCTAGCTTGGGAAAAGGGGTTTATTGCTACGATGGCATTATTAGATTCTGGAGCAGCAGAAAGCTTTATAGACCAAACTTTCGCTAATAAGCATTGTATCCCATTCCAATTGAGAGATACACCCTTGGCCGTTGAGGCCATAGATGGTAGACCTTTATCTGAACCAGTAATATTCCATGAGACCGAACCCGTTAAGCTTACTGTTGGTATTTTCCACGAAGAGTTGATTTCCCTTCTGTTAATTTCCTCCCCGGCAGTCCCAGTGGTTCTAGGATATTCTTGGCTCAAGAGACACAACCCTCAGATTGACTGGGAGGGTGGAGAAATCGTTTCTTGGGGTATGGGTTGTAGGAAAGAATGTCTGCAGAGAGTTACTTCTGTTTGCCCCGTGAACTCTTATGCTAACACTTCTCAATCCACAGACGTTCAGATACCATTACAATATCTAGACCTCAAATCTGTATTTGACAAGGGTAAAGCGGATACTTTACCTCCCCACCGGTCTTATGACTGTTCTATTAAACTTTTCCCTGGTACTATGCCTCCCAGGGGTACGGTATACCCTCTATCCACCAAGGAAAACTTAGTTTTAGAGGAATATATCAAGGAGAATTTAGACAAGGGATTTATTAGAAAGTCTTCTTCTCCGGCGGGGGCGGGTTTCTTTTTTGTAGAAAAGAAAGACGGTACCTTACGTCCTTGTATAGACTATCGGGGATTGAACAAAATTACTATCAGAAATGCTTACCCTATTCCTTTGATTACTGAACTCTTTGACAGACTAAAGGGGTCGAGTATTTTTACTAAACTTGACTTAAGGGGAGCATATAACTTAGTGCGAATTAAACAAGGAGATGAATGGATGACAGCATTTAATACCCGTTACGGGCATTATGAGTATACCGTAATGCCGTTTGGGCTTTGTAACGCCCCGGCCGTCTTCCAAGACTTGATCAATGAAGTTCTTAGAGAATTCCAACATGAATGTGTAATTGTATATTTGGATGATATACTAATCCATTCTAGAGACATTAATTCACATCATAGACAAGTCAGAAAGGTATTACAGAAACTTTTACAACATGGATTGTATTGTAAATTGGAAAAATGTAGCTTTGACCAGTCTCAGGTAACTTTCTTAGGTTACGTAATTTCCAAAGACGGGTTTATGATGGACCCGACCAAACTAAAATCGATTTTAGATTGGCCTTTACCTAAGGGACTCAAAGCCATACAAAGATTTCTTGGATTTTCTAATTATTACAGACGTTTTATTAAAGGGTACTCCTCTGTTATCGCTCCTATCACTAATATGACCAAACAAGGAGCCGATACCAAAACCTGGTCTACTGAGGCTTTATCTGCTTTCGAAACGCTCAAACAGTCTTTTGCCTCAGCACCTGTATTAGTTCATCCTGATACCTCTCTACCCTTTTTACTTGAAGTTGATGCGTCTGAAACAGGGATAGGCGCAGTGTTATCCCAAAGACAAAGTTTAGATAAGCCGCTGCACCCTTGCGGTTTTTTTTTCAAGAAACTGTCACACACTGAAAGGAGATATGACATTGGTGATAGAGAACTTTTAGCTATCATTATGGCATTAAAGGAATGGAGACATTTGTTAGAGGGCACCGTCCTCCCAGTTACTATCTTGACTGACCACAAAAATTTATCGTATATGGGGAGGCCAAAAGATTATCTGCCAGGCAGGCACGTTGGTCTATGTTCCTTACACACTTTAATTATGTGCTTACTTACAGGCCTGGTTCTAAGAACACTAAAGCTGACGCTTTGTCACGTCAGCACGAACCTACCACCTCTACAGAGGATACTTTGTTCCCTATTATTCCTGAAGTCAATATTATCGCCAACACCAATGTCAAAATACACTCTCCATTGCTCGCTGATATTCAGAACGAACAATCTCTTGCTCCCAAACGTACTCCTGTGGGCCGCTTGTTCGTGTCTCCCAAATTCCAAGTGGACATTATTCGCTGTTTCCACGATAGCAAGATCGCTGGTCACCCCGGCATCCACAAAACTTACTGCCTGATCTCAAAGGACTTCTGGTGGCCCGGTTTACGTAGGGATGTGGAAGACTTTGTCAAGGCTTGCAATGTTTGTGTCAGGAATAAACTTCCGCGGGATCTCCCTTGTGGTTTATTGCAGCCCTTAGTCGTTCCCAACAAGCCTTGGGCTTGCTTGGCTATGGATTTTATTGTTGATCTACCAGCTTCCAATAGGCATACAGTTATCCTCACGGTCCTTGACAGGTTTACTAAAATGGCTCATTTCGTTCCCTTGCCTAAACTTCCGTCCTCCCCCGAACTGGCCGTGATATTTGCTAGAGAAATTTTCCGTTTACATGGTATTCCCAATTAGATTGTGTCAGACAGGGGTTCCCAATTTATTTCCCGTTTTTGGAGATCCTTCTGTTCACAGTTGGGCATCAAACTGAATTTTTCTTCGGCCTATCATCCTCAATCTAACGGAGCAGCCGAACGCACTAACCAAAAAATTGAGCAATATCTACGTTGTTTTGTTCCTGAACACCAGGATGACTGGGTCGGTCTGATTCCTTGGGCGGAGTTTGCTCACAACAACCTTGTTTGTGGTTCCACTCATAATAGCCCCTTTTTCTTGAACTATGGCTTTAACCCTACTGTTCTTCCGTCGGTGTCTCCTTCCCAGGGTATGCCGTCGGTTGATATTCATATAGCCAACCTGAGAAAGTTGTGGGATCAGACTCGACAAATTCTTGAACGTAGTTCCGCGGTGTTTAAGTCACATGCTGATAGGCGTAGGCGTCCTGCTCCTATTTTTTCTCCGGGGATAGGGTCTGGTTGTGTACCAGACACATTCGCCTGAAAGTTCCTTCCTTGAAGTTTGCTCCTCGTTACATTGGTCCTTACAGGGTACTGAGGAGGATCAACCCGGTTTCTTATTTGCTGGATCTACCTCCTACTTTACGCATCCCTAACTCTTTTCATGTGTCTTTATTGAAACCTCTTGTTTGTAACAGATTTTCCTCCCGCTCTACTCCTCCATCCTCGGTCCGTGTGGATGGTCAGGAGGAATATATCATCAAGTCCATCCTTGATTCTCGTATTTCTAGGGGGAAGCTGCAATACCTCATAGGCTGGAAAGGTTATGGTCCAGAAGAGAGGTCTTGGGTTCCTGGTATAGACGTGCATGCTCCTCGTCTTCTACGGGCCTTCCACGTTCGTTTTCCTTCTAAGCCAGGTCCCATCCGCCCGGTGGGCGTTTCTAGAAGGGGGGGTACTGTCAGGGTACCTGTTGGTAATGTATCCAGGGAGGACATCCTCTCTGCTTAGGGGCTCCCTTCCCCTAGCATTTCGGCATATTTCGGCCGTTTTCGCGCCGGCCGCGCTAGCTCCTCCCCCTTTTATGACGCGACGGCTAGCGTCGACGTCATAACGTCGGCATTTGCATAAAGTGCCGGGAACCGCTATTCCGGACCTTTTGGGGGCGTGGTCTCTATCTAGGTACAGGGTATTTAAAGGAAACCTTTACTACTGCTCATTGCCCTGTCGTGGTTCTAGCTTGCTAGTCACTCAGCGCGTTCTTTATCTAGTGTTTCCGGTTTTGACCCTTGCTTGCCTTTTGTCCTGTTGTCCTCTCCTCTCCTTTGACTCGGATTGTATCTCGCTTACCTGTCCTCCGGCTCCCTTGACCTCGGCTTACCTTTTGACTATTCTTGCTTTGTCCTTACGTTAGTCCGGCCATTCTAAGGTCCGGTATACGTACCTCCTTCTGTGCGCACTCTGCGTATTGGATCCCTGTCAGTTTCCTGACAGGAGGATGATGATTGATGAGGATTTATTGAAGATTTCGATATGGTATGAATTCCTTTAACATTCCAAAAACATTTATGTATTTGCTACACTATCATTTTGTATTTGTACTTAATTACAATTAATTTGAACCTAATCTCTTCTGCTGAGTGCAGGGAACAGTCACAAACTGGTAGGGAGTCCATGTGGTTGACTGCCTGGGGTGAGATGGTAAATGTAGACAGTAACATTCCAAACTGCCAGTAAGTCTTCTTGGTGGGATTCTGCAAAAAGATGTTGATGACAACAGTCACCAAACAACCAGTGATTCCTTATAGTGATTTTAAAATCAGATAACTTTCACCAACTTTAAGAGATTCCTCATGTAGGCTGTCTGTAGTAAAATATGAAGGACAAGTCACTGTTGCAAACTGTCAGTTGGTATTTATGGCGTGCCGTCTGTAGTAAGATTACATAGATTGTTACAAGCTGCCAGTGAGTACTCATGGTGGGATTCTGCTTAAAGGTGGGAAACAACCAATGTATGACCCTGAAGTAAGTATATAAATGTTTTAGTCTAGGTTCAATTCAATGAATGGTATAGAACGCCTGTCTGCTAAACCTTAAATGTGAAAATGAAAAATTGTTTTATAGTTTCCATAAACTTGTGATAAGATAAAATGACTGCCATCGAACTAAGTGCTGTATTTTTGTTGAATATTGTACTCTTGAAGACCTATATTCAAGTCTCGTATCTTGCTACACCCATCCGAATACTCATAGAAAGGCTTCCAAGCAGATATGATGAGAGTAAACACAGACTAGATAATTAATCTTGCTAATGCCAGTAGGATTGCCAGCCCGTTGATAATAGATTGGCAGAAGGTCTTTGCAATCAGAACAGGGAAGGCTTATGGTTCTGCAATAAATATAGAGGGAAGCCAGTTACCATTTGCCAAGCACAGCTGCTGTTACAGTAGAAATTCCAAACCAGATATTTGCTTTTTTTTTTTTTTACCAAAAAGGAATTATCATTGTGACGGAGCCTATTCTCCAGACACAGCCGTGCCAGGGAGGGAAAATCTTGCCATTAATAATCCCAGTTGTGATTGTCCCTATAAATATGTGCCTGTGTCCCAATAACGTGTTGTTGCTTTATCCTTTCACAAAGTGTCGTATGGTGTTTGGGGACAGGACCATAGTCACCTTAACCTGGTTTCTGATCCAGCGAGAGGGAACTTTGACATAGGTACTCAGTTTGAGCAATGGAGTCATATGCACTTTAATGAATTATTCTGAAGCGGCACAATCTTATCATAAATACATTTTAAAAAGTGTAATGTAGTATAAACCAGCTTCAACATGGATGCTGTCCAGGAGGTGGAAGGGTCTGGGAGGGAGGGTCTGCCGGAGATTGGCAGGGATGTGTCAGCTGACCGGAGTTCGCCGCGAACGGTTCGTGGCGAACCGCGGCGAACCATTCGCGAGAAGTTCGTGGACGGTTCGCGACATCTCTACAAATAAGCAGTTCAAATTTTTATTTAAAATGATTGCATCCTTCTCCTTATTTCACACAAGCAGTTTTTTCATAAAGACATCCTTTCAAAATGCTGCAGAAAAGCATTATTTATAGGGACCTTTCATCAAATGTTTATCTCTCTACTTGAATAATTGCAAATTTAGCATTTTATATTATTATATATTGTTTCAGGCCTGATGTTATTTCATTATGATTGTTACTTTAAATTACAAAAACTGCAAAGTAATTAAACATTTTTAATTATGAAACACGTACTTATATGAAGGCCATGGCTTCACATGGCTTCTGGCGTAATAATGTATTCTTTATTTGTTTTGGGATTGTATCACAGTGCAGCTGTCATGGTCGGAGTTGTAATGTGAATCAAGAACTTGTGGCTATGAAAGGAATTATCACTAGTTATAAGGTTACTAATTCAGGAATAATATTTTGTTTGGGAATGAAAAGAATCAGGACAGTCCAACATCAGGTTTATGGACCAGACACGGCCCAAAGTGTAATTTGAATAGTCTCCATCTACAAAATATTATACTGGTTTCATGTACCTATATAGCATGCTCTTCCAGCTTTAGATTGTAAGCTCACAGGCAGGGCCCTCTACTTGTTGCATCGGTCTGTTCTTATTGTATTGTCTTTTTCCCAATTGTACAGCACTGCGGAATATGTTTGGCGATTTATAAATACCAGTAATAAATAAATGAATAAATATTACATCAGTGATATCATATGGAGTTATGTTTACTTAGACAATAAATACAGCCTCCAGGTATGAAATACTTCAACCATGGTATTATTAGATCTGACAAAGGAACATGACTAGTGTTTCAGAAGTTGAAAATATTAAGGTATTGGGAACCAACAACACATGTGGTTAGAATTGGAAGCTGATAAAGCAGTCTATTGATCGCCAGTGATAACAATTCCTATTGAAGGTCGAGCATAATGAATTCTAAAAATAATATCATTTAACAATTTTATAATTGTAAGTTAATTTTTATTTAACAGGGAACTATTATGAAGTACCACCATTAAAGATATTAAGATGGAAAGGAAACTAAGCATCTGTACAGCGCCTTAACACACGAAGGTGGCATTTAATGGATTACCGCAACAGCGTGAATTTGCTATTCATCTCAGTTCCCCTTCATGTTCTTGAAATAAACTAATTTCTCCACCATGGGAGTCAGAGGTAAATTATCAGAGACTACTGAACAATAACAGTTTGTTAAGTTGTTAAGTACAGCTGGATTGTCAATGAAAGTGCAGACGTTCATTTCTTGGCCTGCGATGCTTACCTAAAGACAAACTGTACCAATATTAAGACATCAATAGCTATGTACATCTCATGCACAATACTACATTCTTCTTCTTGGTACAGCGCTCCAGTAGACAATAGCTCTTAGTGTGAGCATCTGTTTGTTCCTGAACCTGGCAGAAAGATTGGTTAGTTCATTAGGATGCTAGTCTCTACAGTGGGAGATACATGCTACAGGAAGTGAAATTTGGCAGATAGTTCTCTTGCACCGACACCTTTGTATCATTTAAGTTTTAACACTTGAAGGAAACATCTTAATGAAACTTTTTAAATTAAAATACAGTAGAATATTGCCCTGATCAGGTGGTTGAATTTTACTAGAACAAAAATATACAATGCTAAATTGTGCCTTAGATTTTATATATTTGAATACTACAGACAAATATACTTATTTGAAACCAGTGATTTGTCTACTCAAACAACATTTCCATTGATTTATGCAAAATAAAAACTATTTATACTTAGTAGAAGAATAGCAACAGGAATTAAATTGAATCCTTTTTTAGATTATCATTTTCTAAAAAATAATAGTTTGGATGACCTCCCAGTTTACTTATTATTTATATTTATATTTTAAGTTGTTAATATGAATTTTTAAATCCACATGTTTTATTATTGAGTGATCATTTGTTAGTGTGCTGCTTTACTTATATATTTGTACTGAATAGTTATGTTTGATTCTAAATTTTTAATATATTAATATTATAGAAAACAGTATTTGTAGTTTTGGTTCTAAAAGTTAATCAGTATCATGTCAGTGTCAGTATTGGTAATTGTTCTATACATACCGTACTCTTCAAGTTGGGGTAGTCATCTCAATTTAATTGAAAGGAAAACAATATAGTCTGGCTGGTCAGCTTGGCAAAACCCACAGCCAGCAGCAGTTAGTATTGGAAGTACAGTGGTGGCTGGTGACAATGTAAAAGGAGAATAGACTCCAGACTTCTTGATGCTCTCAAAACCTTCTCCAGACCTACATCAGTCAGGAAGGGAAAGTACAGAAATATCATTGAGTAGCGTTGGATATTTGTATCGGTCAGGAACAAAATTCAGCAGAATGTGGACCGTAAGGTGTCATTTTAAATCTCAGAATTTCTAATTGAACTTAATCTGAAATTCTTCATAACTGAAAAGTTAAGAAAATCCAAACAATATCAATTCGTAAGTACCGAAAGATGTTCTCCCACGCAGCCACTTAATATCATCTTTAAATCATTAATTTATAGTTTGAGATTTGTTTTTTGTTGATGTTACACTTGTGCATCTTTTTTCTTTTATTTTAGGCCTACACCAGTGTCCTTTGAGAAAGCCTGTAAACATGGTGAAACATGTTAGTGTGTTACTTTTTTATGCTTTTACATTTTTATTTTCAATAAAATGTGGTTTTTTTTTTATATATCTAATTTTGGACCTTCCTGATTTCAACCAGAAAATTGTACCATCAATTTCCTTGGTGGGGGATTATACTACCTACAACATGGATTGAGCAAAACCTCTTTTCTCTCCATTTATGAGTACCTCTCTCTTTATTACTTTTACCTGTTTAAACAGTGAGCACTATATTTTTATTTCTGTTTCATTTATATATATCTGGTGAGAATCTGCTGCTATCTAAACTAATAGAGTGGGGACCCCTGTATACCTAGGTGTGTGGACTACCTCATTACAAAGCTAATAGTGGCTTCAGAAAATTGTGAGTGTACACATAAATATTTTTTTTTATTCTGTTGTATTGAACATACTACACTCTATTGGTTCCTTCTGTCGATGTTCTATACCATCCGGAGTTCCCCCATTTGATCAAGACACCAAGTATATCCACAGGCGGGGATTGTACCACCCAGCCTCATATATGTCAAGCTAATTATCAGCTCATTACTTTTTATTTAATTATTCCTAACTTCAACATACTACACTATATTTTGCACTTTGTCCTCCTTTCTTTTACAGATTCACCTATTTGAATTTGGATCGGAGGACACTCCTAAGGCGCTGCTTCCCTCCCCGTTTTTGTACCAGTATTAATCTACGACCAGTTAGAAGAGGCTCTGGTTTGGGTTGTCAAGCTGCCTACCTCATAATGTAAACAAGCGCTAGAAACCTTCCCCTGTGCACTCTATTGTCTACCAAAAACTAGACATGGGAACTACTTGCTAAATTTTCATTCTGTGGAATGTTTTTCAATATGATTGATATTTACTTTATTCACTATGAAACTCAAACTGAAACCACATAGAGCCCTGTACAAAAGGGAATGCACTAATAATGGCAATTAAATGACATGATATTAAACTTGCTCTGTCAACCTAAATTCTTGTTTTCTCTTTTTATTTTTGTATTTCTTTCCAGAGTGTGTTCCACCCTAATCAGATGGGAGATGGAGGTCACAGCAAAACAGAAAAATAAGAAAACATATTTATTTTTATGTTGCTAAACTACTTTTTAAATGTAAAATTTTGTTCATTTTAAAATAGGAAATTTAAAACATATTTAAGGCTAGTTTAATTTCACATGAGCATCTAAAGTAAGCCCTCACTGTACACTTGTTCTAACGAATATTCCAGTTTTAACACAGTTCATCTTTATGTTAATCTAGAATAGAGGGTGTTAATGGATCTAAATGATGCTATATCTGTGAACCTCTCACGCTTGCCTTCTCTCCAATTCCTACTCCCTGCTGTGGGTCTGTCATTAGGTATTCACATACCATGTTGATGAATACGAAGCAGCCCCATTGAGATGGATCCCAGCCGTTTCCCCTTTTTTAATGTTTATGTTTTACTGTAATAATTTCTAGCTTTTATGATTATCTCTTCATGGCACAAAGTCTTCCAGTTGGATGCTGCAGGTTTATGCCTATAATATATGGAAAAAAAAACCTGCTTCTTCTTCTGAGAAAATGTCCTTGGATCTGACAGCGATGGCTGCTAATTATAAGCTGGCAAAGGCTTGAGTTACAGATGTTCTAAATGGTAAAAACAGTCCGCGCTGCCTATTGCAATGACATCTACTGGAAAGACTGTTAACCTCTTAGCTGCATGCAAATTAAAGCTTGCCTGGCATAGAAGAGCCAAATGTCTGTTTCTTAAAAAGTGGTCATTATGGTACATTTGTATCAAAGGTAATTCCATAACCTACGGGAACAATTCACAGATCAAGCTTAAGCAGGTTTTGATTAATATCAGTTACTCGAGTCTTGAGAACACAGCGGGTTAAACCATACGGAATACTGTGAGCTTACTGAATGTTCTATCACAGTATAAACTAGTGGTGAGCAAAAGGTAGATCCGCACCACTTATCGAACTTCAGCTGTGATTGAACAGCTGCACAAAGTGTGGGCTGGGGAAGAAAAAGGGGGGCTTACGAAGGCTGTAGACAAGATAACTGCAATTTTTGCAAGTTGTTTTTAGATATACCCCATAGGAAAAAACTGCACAACTAAATGCATGCATGCTTCATTGGGGCGTATATCTACTAAATAGTAATTTTAAAAATGTATTTACTTATTTCGACAGCGGAGTGTCTCTTTAACTCCTTGAGTAATGCATTAAAAATAAATGAACAATAAATAATAAAATAAATTGATAAAATGCTTGCCTCAAAGTTTCTACATTTGAAAATCTTTTCTCTGCTCCCCCGAAAAAAACAAGTACGTGTTTGTTGGTTAGTGTCTCATCCCGACAGGTAAATGTACCTTATATTTTTTTCTGTTTTGCTCGTCATCTCAGTAACAATTCAACATTATTTAAAGGGGAAACAGAAAGAGGTATTGTCACTAATTTCAAAATGAGAGTTCCCCTTTACAGATTATTCAAACCATCTAGCAGTGACAAGAAAATTAAAGCCTGTGCTTTTTATAGCATTGGGTTTAGCATTAGACCATGCTGATAACTTACTATTTAAATATATGAATGCTTTGTTAATTAACCACCAGAATCTTATTAGAGGAATAATATATTGCTAGGTTAGTATAGCATTTCCAGTAAACCCATCTTAGGAGTTATAAAATGAGAGGGGGCTGAAGGGAGACCCGTTCATGAGGCTATTATAGTTGTAATAACTTTTTATTGACATCTTGACCAGGGAAGCGAAGACTGCGATGGATCTTGCCTATTGCCAGGAGTGGTCTTGCAAATCTCACATTTCTCATGTACACAATTCAGATTAGTGGTGTATATTGGCATTCTAACTTCAAAAAGCACTCAGTCATTTCATAATTTTCAGGACATTATAGTTTTTTTAGCTTTGTTTCAAAAAATTAAAACACTATGTCCAAACACTAATTTGGACATTTTAGTAGTCTAAAATTTAGTATAAAAATATATTTAAAATAAAAAAAAAAAATTAATTTGTAACCAATGCAAACAAGATTTTTGTAAAATATTGCAGTACGGGCTCAAGCCTCCACCAGCAGCCTTGGCAGCAGTGTTCCGAGAGTGTATACTTTATATATGTCCATTAGATGAAATGTTTCGTCCCTGTACAGCTTTGGCTAATATATCACCCCGCAGAGTATGGTCCTATGTGGTAAAGGACGATGACAGACTTATTTCATTGTGATCTTAGTTTTATTTCTTGTAGATCGTAAATCTGTCATAGAAAGACTGGGAGTTACAGTAAATGTGAATGGTGCAGGGGTTGATTCAGAATTACATATAATGTATGTCATTTTTAGGTTTAGCAGAATAGTTGGGATGAAACTTTTGTTTTGTGCCTAAGAATTGTGTGCATCTTTATTTCAGCCTAAATTTTTTTGCATTTATATAGCGGCAAAAATTTATCACTTTACAATTTTAATGTCAAAATATAAGATGAAAAATTAAGAAGCAAATTATTACGAGTGTTAACATCGAATAAGAGGTTATTGAGGAACCTGCAAGAATGATTTTACAATTTAGAGTAGGTGTTGAAGGCAAAGGCTAAACATCTAATTGAAACAAAAATATAAAGCAAGAAGTAAAAAGGTTATTTTAATATTGGTTCAGTCACTGATGCAGCCTTATGCATAATTACCAAAAAAAAAACATTAGTTACTTAAAATTCTCCAGATTACAACACAGAAAAACAACAAATACTCACATAATGGATATACTAGCCTGCCTCCCATATTACTGTATTTTTTTTATGTTTCGTTATAAGCTTAATTATTTTCTTCCTATAATCTGCAAATATGTTTAACTGCCTGAGATAATGGAACACTTGTTGAAACATCCTTAGCGTGACCTCTGCTTCGCATACTAGTGGATATTGCTACCAGTAACACTTCAGATGCGTAGAATTCCAAAATTCTAAAAGTTGAAAGGATTGAGAGTATCTCTGCACAGATACCTAAAATACTAGATTATCATGTCTTCTTTAAGCCAGCTTTAGATAGGAAGACTATTTTTATTCCAAACTTCCTCCTGCATGAACACAGATTAGTCAACCTAACTATATTTATTCCGATACAATCTGACAGTTCTGTAGCAAGTAGAGCTCTGATCCTACTTCTGTTCAGCACCAGGCGGCATATTCACCCTTCACTTGACCTTCCAGAACCTGAATACAGAAGCCAATTTGCTGAGACAAGAGCAGAAAAGGGAAAGGTTAAAACTGCAAATGAAATTCTGTATCTATCTGAAGCTGCTTAGATATACAATTATAACTGCATTAGCTCTGCAATATTAACTGTGTTCGTAGAGAGTTATAAAGATTTTGAAAATTCCATGATGTTATACCATTTAAATTAGCAGAAATATGTTGAAATGAGAAAGGATATTTTAACTATTACAGGACAGTACTATAAAGTAATTTGAAAATATATTTTCTTTTTCATTCTTTTGGGACCGTCTAGAACTTGAATTTGACTCTTACGATACTTTTATGAAGACATTCTTTCATTGAGGAACATGACTGGAGGAGTTACCTGAACAAAACTCATGAAAAATTAATGTAACAAGTCATACTTGTAAATGGTAAACAGCAATAGCTGTATTGGATACAGCACTTGAAGTGCACAAGTTATGACCAAAGTGACTTGGTGTTACTGTCAAGAAAATACAACTACATACAGTTTATACATTGTCATCACCAAAAGGTCACCCATACACAAGTGACAAGTGACTTTAGATCAACATTTCCCTTTCTTCTTTCTCAATCCTCTGACCCTGCTTAAAAAAAAGACAACAAATGCATGATGGAAATCTTCAAACTGTATGCATTTTTAAAGAAAAACTTCAAGCACCATGTGGCAAACCTAGCCACTTGGACATTATACAGAGACTATTGCTTTAAGGGTTGCCTGTATGGTTGTGGGGATATGTATGTTCCTGGGTGTAATGTATGCTGACTGTATAACATTGTATTGCCTGCATTGGCTATCTCCCGAAAGCAGATAGCTGTATTTCATTTCGTTTCACGAACGGCACCGTTGCGGGCCGTTCGTGAACCGAATAAACCACCCTGTAATAGCCCAGACATTAACAGACGTGTGGCGCTTGTTAACCGATTGCAACAATGTTGCAATCGGTAATTAGAGGCTCTCCTAGGTGGCCGTCATTCGACTACCGACCACGCGGCGGTCGGCCATCTTGGATCCTTTGTTCCTCCAGCGGTGTTTGGTCATCGAGTGCGTGGTACTAAAAATGGCTACTCAACGGCGCGAACACCGATGGACTTCCAGGCCGTTCGGGAGTTCCGGGCCATTTGGTAATTTATTCCCCATATGCCAATCGGTCTTTTGAATACATGTTCTGGTGAATCTGTTTTTCGTGCGGCGTTCGGTTGTTTTAGCTGGGATCTGAGCGGTAATCTCACGAATGATGCGCTCAGACCCCAGCTATCTACCGAACATCCCTTTGTGCAAATCAACCTAGTATTCGAAAAGTTGTGTGTTTTAATATAAATTGCCGGTTCTGCTGCATGGAGGGATAATCCACTTAACGGTACATTCCAGTGGGAGGATCCCTCTCGTGCAGCAGTGCCTGATGGGAGAAATGCTCTGTACTTTAAGTTCCCCACGTAGTCCACTCCTGGAATACCCCTGGGATAGGACTCAGGAAACCCCTTGCATGGGGAATTGTATAAATTGTGGAGCCTGTGAATAAAGCCTCAGTTGACTCCCAGAACTGTGTTTCGTCCGGTTACTGGGGGATTTGGGATATTGCCTTGCTTTTCAGCGCTTGACTGTGGATTACCTTCTTTACCAGCGGAGATCGTGGGATTTAATATTGCCGCTCCGCTACACACCATAATCACTACAGCTGTTGTAGTGTGTAGAGTTCCAAGAGTGCCCTGGTGGTGTCCCAGAGGTTTCTCTCAAACTGTTTTAGAATGGCTTGACAAATTAGCTGGTTCTTGTTGGGTGCCTGAACCTCACACGGTCTTCTCCTGCAGTAGACTGAATCAGTACTGTGCTCATTGGTTGACAGTCCGTCCTGGCTTGCACTCTCAGCCAATGAGTGTGTCCCTGCATGACCCTGCTTAGCTTAGTGGAGTTAACTATATTCTCCTTGATGGAGAATCATGAAGCTGGCTGTGTTACCACCGGAGCTCAATATGTCCCAAATAAGGATAAATTACTATGGGATGGTGCCAGGGCACCATTACCACTACAGTGCGCTTGGAGTGTTCCTTTAACGGAATGATATTTACGTACCATGGTCAACCCAGATATCTATAATTTGCTACTTTTGGATTTTAACACTCTGACTCTCTCCTCAGTATCCTGTGAGGTTCATGAGCAAGATGTCTGTTCTGTTCCAGGAGAGGCACAAAAATACTGTCACTAGAACACAAGGGAGGGCAGGCAAAAAGACAGTAAAGGCATGTCTGACAACTTTTTCCTCTTGGAGTATCTTTTATTTTTCCTCCTGAAATGTAGTCAGTGTCTTTGTGTCTTTCCTCTAGAACAGGTTTCCAAAATAAAAAATTAAAAAAAATTCTTCAAAAATGTTTAACTTAATTTTCCACAGGCGGCTCCAAGTACTACTTTTCTTTTCCCTCTGGGTGGGCCATTTTGCGATACATATTCTTCTTCACTCCTATTTTCTCGTTGTTTATTCCCCCTCTCCATCAACCTGGTTTTCATTCTGTCCTCTATGTTTTCCCTGCTTTACTGTGTGTATCCCATTCTCTCTAAAGTTTAAAAATAGTTAGATAAATCACATTGCTGGCACAAGATAACATCAGGAGAACTTTGTCATCCCCACATTTCCTCACTTAGAGAAACAAAATGATCAGACACCAATCCATTGTATTCAATTTTGGAAAATACAAAGCTCATCAGATGAATTTCTGACCTCCCCATGCTCTGTATTTCTGCCAAGCTCCAAAGCGATTTATACGTTTGCACTTTTTCCTTTATATTGTAACATTATTGAGATTGCATCTTTCGTACAGAACATCCCATAACCAATCTGTACTGGCGTTCTTATTTAATGCGAGTTACTTTGGGTAACTGCAAGCATCAATTCTGAGCATTAGGACTTTATTAGAAAGGTGAAAATTGTACAACGAAATCTTCCTATCTCCCAGATGTCATTTTCTGTCTGTAAATGAGACATTAGCTTGTGACTAAATGTGGCATTAGTCAGCGTTACTAAGTATCAGTGTCATTCCACAGAAAGTCATACAGGTGCAATCTGTCCCACAATAGTAGGGCTCAATCAGTTTAGTAAAAATCATTTTTTTTTTATGCTAGAAGGTCACATGAAGCTTTGCATTATAATTCACTGCATAACTATATTCAATCATCACACAAACAGTATTATACCTCAGCGATTGCCAGAGAGCTAGCATTTAATCTGCTCATATGAAAAAAAAAATACTTTAATGACAGAGAATAATAGAGAGCATGTTATGCACTCTGTTTACTAGTCAGTTGTGGTGACTTGAGAACTGAATTAGAAAAGTTAGTCTAAAATAGAAAATGTTGTTTTTTGTCATATAAATCTAAATGTTACAAATTATTGGCAGACGTCTGTGTAATTGCTTAGTTTATTTGCTCTAAATTTATTCCATTATTGTGTCTTTTTGTAACAGCAAAGCAAAACCCACCCCGATCAAAATCTCAGGTGAGACCATCTGATCTCACTTGACCTTGGCCTGGGAGCAACTGCGCAGAATTTCCGGAGTTGGGGACACTGTTGTTTGGTTGTTGAAGGGTTTATATATAATATATACTGGGTAAGTGCACTGTGGTTTTAAAGGCATTTGTACACTGAGGAAGGGACAGGGGTCCTGAAACATTTGTCTTTTATAAGCTCTTTAAATAAAAGTATGGTTCCAAGAGTGGGCCTTATCTACTAAGCTGACCACTGTGTTAGCTCCAGTTTTTGATTGTACACATGGGCAATATTCTATGAGAGATCAGCTTATCTCTTCTAACTGAATACCATGTTTCTGATAGACTTTCAACGCAAGAGCAGCTATTCGGTTACTAGAGTTATATTTACTCTGTTAACAGAATTCAGAACAATGGCCTTGATTTTTTATTTTTAGATAAGCTCTTCAAATTATTTAATATTTTTGGATAAACTTTTCCAATTATTTTTTCAAAATATTACTCTATCACACAATATGCAATAATCCACAATTTTCATGTTTGTATACTGAACTGTTTTCTAATGTATCATCATATTTATTATACATTTCTCCACTCAAAATTACTTTTTTTATTCCTATTTATTTTATTCACCTCTTCTGATTTTTAGAGTTGATTCACCATTTTTATTCTATTAACTCATAGAAATGTTTTATTAATATTGTTTATACTCCTGAACAATAAACTTTATCACATATTCTTTATTTATAATTTTTAAAAGTTAAACTTACTTGGTGATTAATGATACATCACATTCCCCAAAAAAGAGAAGAAAAGAGGAAAAGGAAGAAGGTAAGAAAAAAAAAGTGACGAAAAAGAAGAGAAAAAAACTTGTTGCCTTTTATGAATTTTACCGGTGTACCAGTGACAATTGTATACATATCTTGTACACCTCTTTTCATAAAAAAATAAAAAAATATATATATTTATAAAAATATATAAAACAAAATATCAAAATATCAAATGATTTTAAAACTTTTCCCAAAAATATTTAATAAATTTAAAATGCTTTTCCAAAAATATTAGATCGGGGTCAATGTGGGAGTTTATTGACAAAATTGAGAATTGTGGCAATTTATCATAGGAATTGAAGATTTATTTGATAGTAGCTGAGGTGGAAATGTATATAGCTGTATTAGATAAGTTTTTCAGTTTATCCCCTTTGGTCTA
>OW240920.1:140136494-140187176 GCA_933207985.1 Pelobates cultripes | reverse complement strand
ATGGGCAGTTGGGCTGTGTATGAGTGTGTGAGTGTATGAGTGTGTGAGTGTATGTATTGTGATGTATGGGCGGTTGGGCTGTGTATGAGTGTATGTATTGTGATGTATGGGCGGTTGGGCTGTGTATGAGTGTATGTATTGTGATTGTAGCGGAGATGCAATAGTACCCAGGTTATCTCCGCTTATAATCCAAGTGAGACTCAGGAACAAGTAAATAGTAAATCCAAAGGCAGGGTTTCCAGCAGGTAAAATACAGCAATATCCCAACAGCAATCCCAATAACTGGACGACACACAGTTTCAGGAGCATAACTGACAACCCTTTAATCACAGTCTCCTTATAAAGCATGCTCCCATGCAAGGGAGGGATTTACAGTAATTATTACAGTAGCCAATCCTGTCCTGGTAACCTCCCCCACATCTCCTCCCCTCAGCCAGCATCATAATCCCCTTATCCAGCACACCAATTCCCCCCATTTCTGGATGTACCCCTAAACGTAGGGGTACCTCTTTAAATCACACATCCCCTGGTAGCCCTGATCTGGGTGAACAACATATGCAAAAATCACCCAGATCAGACCAGGGGTTCGGGAAAAGTATGGAGGGAATAAAATGACCGACCGCACGAACTGAGATAGCCGAATTCGGTTCCATGTGAATGGGCCTTGTGGTCGGTCCTGGCATAAGGGAATAAAATACATGAAAGCCTCTAGCTATAGAGGCTAGGGAGGGTTCGCCTGAATCCCCTTGTTCGGTATTCTCTATCTACCGAACGAGGGGCCGTTCGGTAGTTTGGAACCGAACGGACCAGGGCTGTGGAGGTCTCAGCGGTGTTCGCCTACTCGAGTGTCCGATTTTAGTTCCAGACACTAGATGGCAAAACACCGCTGTTCGGGAGTTTTAAAATGGCCGCCGCCACGCGTTCGTTTGTCGAATGGCGGCCACCCCCGAGAACAAAGGACGACTACTTACTGTTCAATTACCCGTTCGCAACAATGTTGCAACGGGTAATTGAGGACACACTTCACACAGGGGAGGTCTGGTTGTTCGGTAGTTTCATTCGAATAAACTAAGGGAATGAAACTACCGAACAATCAGAGAAATACAATTCTTTTTAATACACAGAAAATACAGCAGATACACGTATGCAGCTTTATACAGTATTTTTGTATGGTCGCCTGGTGCCATCCGCTACACCAGTGTATGTATGTGTGTATGCCAGTGTATGTATGTGTGTATGCCAGTGTATGTATGCCAGTGTGTGTATGTGTGTATGCCAGTGTATGTATGCCAGTGTATGTATGCCAGTGTATGTGTGTATGTATGCCAGTGTGTGTATGTATGCCAGTGTGTGTGTGTATGCCAGTGTATGTGTGTCTGCCAGTGTATGTGTGTGTATGCCAGTGTGTGTGTATATGTATGCCAGTGTATGTGTGTATGTATGCCAGTGTATAGGTGTATGCCAGTGTATGTATGTATGTATGCCAGTGTTTGTGTGTATGCCAGTGTATGTATGCCAGTGTATGTGTGTATGCCATTGTATGTATGCCAGTGTATGTATGCCAGTGTATGTGTGTATGTATGCCAGTGTATGTATGCGTGTATGCCAGTGTATGTATGCCAGTGCATGTGTGTATGCCAGTGTATGTATGCATGACAGTGTATGTATGCCAGTGTATGTGTGTATGTATGCCAGTGTATGTGTGTATGCCAGTGCATGTATGCCAGTGTATGTGTGTATGCCAGTGTATGTGTGTATGCCAGTACATGTATGCCAGTGTATGTGTGTGTATGCCAGTGTATGTATGCCAGTGCATGTGTGTATGTATGCCAGTGCATGTGTGTATGTATGCCAGTGTATGTGTGTATGCCAGTGCGTGTATGCCAGTGCATGTCTGTATGCCAGTGTGTGTCTGTATGTATGCATGCCTGTGTGTGTCTGTATGTATGTATGCCTGTCAGTATGTATGTATATATCAGTATGCAGTATGTGTATGTTTGTCAGTATGTATGTCTGCATGTATATGTGTGTGTGTGTGTCAGTATCTCACTATGCATGTGTGTATGTCTGTTTCAGTATTTGTATCTGTTAGTGTGTGTGTATTCCTGTGGGCGGGATTTGGAGGCGGGCTTGAAGGGGGGCCCAGACCTTGAGCTGTGTTAGGGGCCCCAAAATTTCTGATGGCGGCCCTGAAAGTAAGACACCCAAATTGGAAAAATGGGAGACAAGATGCACTAAAGAGGTGGTAAGATACACAAAAAGGGGTAAGAAATGCAAAATGAATGGGGGGGAGGGGATTTAAGAGACACACAGGTGAAGATGCACTTTTTTTTAGGTGGGTGGCAAAATGCATCTTTGCCTGAGTAGTCACATATTATTGTAGAATAAAAATTGTCATGCATGTAAAAAATAAATCACAAAGCAAATTTAACATATGTGTTTGTATCTATGAGTATCTGTGTGTATCAGCATGTGTATCTGTGTTTCTAGATGTGTGTCAGTGTTTGCTTCTGTGTGTCTGTGTATCTGCATGTGTATCAGTCACTGCCGTACATATAGGGGTCGCAAGGGTTGCAGCTGCGACTGGGCCAGTCACTCCAGGGGGCCCGGCCGCCCTGCGGACACCTGCGACCGGGTACCAGACGCCATGTTTTGCGGCCCCGTGCGGCAAATTGCCGGGGCTGCCATTCAAGGGGTCCATTGGGTGGCCCATGCTGTTATGGTCACCCGATGGAGATGGTTTTTCAGGGGGCCCAGTCAGCGCTGGGCGCTTTAACAGCACGACCGGGCCCCCTTTGATGACATAATTGCTGTGAGAAAGTGACTGCCCCAGTCACTCCTCCCAGCAACCTCCAGCGCGGGAGGAAGGAAAGGGAGTCAGAGTGGGAATTCTGACTCCCACCAGCCTGAGCCACCACTGGACCCCAGGGAATGTCACCCTCCTGCACCTAAAAGGTAGGAAACAGGAGGGTGACTCAAATATTTTGTATATGTGTGTGTTTGTTTGTGTGTATGTATGTGTGTCTGTGTCTGTGTGTATGTCTGTATGTATGTGCCTGTGTGTATGTCTGTCTGTATGTATGTGCCTGTGTGTATGTATGTATGTATGTGTCTTTGTATGTGTGTGTGTGTGTGTCTGTCTGTCTGTGTGTATGTATGTGTGTCTGTGTCTGTATGTTTGTGTCTGTGTGTGTCTGTGTATGTGTCTGTCTGTATGTAAGTGTCTGTCTGTGTGTATGTGTCTGTGTGTATGAGCGTCTGTCTGTATGTGTGCCTGTCTGTTTGTTTGTATGTATGTATGTGTCTTTGTATGTATGTGTGTCTTGTGTCTGTATGTGTGTGTGTGTGTGTGTGTGTGTATGTCTATCTTTATGTATGTGCCTTTGTATGTGTGTGTGTGTGAATGTATGTGTGTCTATGTGTATGTGTGTGTCTGTCTGTGTCTGTATGTATGTGTCTGTCTGTATGTGTGTGTGTGTATGTGTGTGTATGTCTGTCTGTATATGTTCCTGTCTGTTTGTATGTATGTATGTATGTGTCTTTGTATGTACTGTATGTGTTTAATGTGTGTGTGTCTGTGTATGTGTCTGTGTATATGTCTGTCTGTGTGTATGTATGTGTGTATGTGTGTGTCTATCTTTGTCTGGATGTGTCTTTGTATGTGTGTCTTGTGTGTGTGTGTGTCTGTCTGTGTATGTATGTATGTGTCTGTATGTATGTGTGCATGTGTGTCTGTCGGGGGGGTGGAGGGAAGGAAGGACCAGTTTCGCACCGGGGCCCCATGGATTGTGTGTACGCCACTGGTGTCAGTGCTTGAGCTTTATGTGATAATGACTACGTCCCTCTCCTTCGTGACATTGACAAGAGAGACAGAGCATATATGTCATTAGAATTGTGGCCCCCCACCCCCACCCTGGCAAAATATCTGCAGATATCTTTAAGATTCTTCATTTGAACCATTTAGAGATGCCCTGTGGGTTGAAATTCTTGTTTGTTGATGCATTACCTGACTTCAGTTCAGTTCAGTTCAGGCTGCCTGTGGCTCGTGCACATATACTGATAACGAATGGGCAAAGCATAGCCTTGGAAGCACAGTCATGGTACATAAGTCTGCAAATCTTTTTTTTTTTTTTAGCAAAAGCTATAAAGATTTGAGTAAGGAAAAAAAAGCAGCAAATAAACATCCCGTGCATTAAAATTATGTTGGTACCTGGAGTGTCCCTTTAAAGACAAGGGGTAAAGCAAATCCCTTTACATCATTACATTCCTGACATGTCACTGGACGTATGACACCGGAATAAAAAAATTACAAAAATTTAAAGATTTGTTTTTCTTCCATTCCTTGCCTTATGTTAAGGTAAATAAATCTATAATTATTCCTCCGACTGATTGGAACGAGTAAAATAAAATGCTTCTTTGAAATGCGTATGGCTTTCTTTCATGGTAACATAAACTGTGCGACGTTCTCTCCCGTTCTCCAGAATGAGGGATGTCTCACCTGCAGTTGTCTATGTAAATGAAAAGCTATAGAGTTTTACAGTCTATTGTTTGGGCTTATTGTCTATATAATTATTAGCTATTTAAATTCTCTTAAAGCGCATATTGTAAAAATCATGCTCTGCTTTTAACGGTTCCCCCAGGCTGATCATCCTGAAACAAACTATAAA
This sequence comes from Pelobates cultripes, assembly GCA_933207985.1. Lineage (NCBI taxonomy): Eukaryota > Metazoa > Chordata > Amphibia > Anura > Pelobatidae > Pelobates > Pelobates cultripes. The sequence continues at coordinate 140,182,509 of OW240920.1, read as the reverse complement.
ACTCAATATAATATAGATTTTACAAGCAGTTTGCTTTATCTACCACAAACTTCCTGGCACAAAAACTCTTTTATTTTAGTCAATTTACTACAATAAGTGGAACCAATTCAGTTATGATAAAAACAGAACTGCAACTATATGGCAGACGCCAACTGGGGATCTGAGGAGATCATGCAGGAGACCCTCACTCTGTACGCAGTGAGCTAGTTAATCCCTATCTGTAGTGTGCTGGTTCATCATGACGTGTAGTGTACGGGTTAATCGTGTAGTGTTGGGTTAATCATGGCGTGCAGTGTACGGGTTAATCATGGCATTCAGTGTGCTGGTTCTTCATGGCGTGCAGTGTTGGGTTAATCATGGCATGCAGTGTGCTGGTTAATCATGGCGTGCAGTGTTGGGTTAATCATGGCATGCAGTGTACGGGTTATTCATAGCATGCAGTGTACGGGTTAATCATGATGTGCAGTCTATGGGTTATTCATGGCATGCAGTGAGCTAGTTAATCATGGCGTGCAGTGTACGGGTTATTCATAGCATGCAGTGTACGGGTTAATCATGGCATTCAGTGTGCTGGTTCTTCATGGCGTGCAGTGTTGGGTTAATCATGGCGTGCAGTGTGCTGGTTAATCATGGCGTGCAGTGTACGGGTTAATCATGATGTGCAGTCTACGGGTTATTCATGGCGTGCAGTGAGCTGGTAAATCATGGCGTGCAATGTACGGGTTATTCATGGCGTGCAGTGTACGGGTTATTCATGGCGTGCAGTGTATGGGTTAATCATGGCATTCAGTGTGCTGGTTCTTCATGGCGTGCAGTGTTGGGTTAATCATGGCGTGCAGTGTACAGGTTAATCATGGCGTGCAGTGTTGGGTTAATCATGGCGTGCAGTGTGCTGGTTAATCATGGCGTGCAGTGTATGGGTTAATCATGATGTGCAGTCTATGGGTTATTCATGGCATGCAGTGAGCTGGTTAATCATGGCGTGCAGTGTACGGGTTAATCATGGCATTCAGTGTGCTGGTTCTTCATGGCGTGCAGTGTGCTGGTTAATCATGGCGTGCAGTGTACGGGTTAATCATGATGTGCAGTCTATGGGTTATTCATGGTATTCCGTGTGCTGGTTCTTCATGGCGTGCAGTGTACGGGTTAATCATGGCGTGCAGTGTACGGGTTAATCATGGCGTACAGTGAGCCGGTTAATCATGGCGTGCAGTGTACGGGTTAATCATGGCGTGCAGTGTACAGGTTAATCATGGCGTGCAGTGTACGGGTTAATCATAGCATGTAGTGTGCTGGTTAATCATTTCGTGCAGTGTATGGGTTAATCATTTCGTGCAGTGTATGGGTTAATCATGGCGTGCAGTCTACAGGTTAATCATGGCGTGCAGTGTGCTGGTTAATCATGGCGTGTAGTGTACAGGTTAATCATGGCATGTAGTGTGCTGGTTAATCATGGCGTGCAGTGTACAGGTTAATCATGGCGTGCAGTGTATGGGTTAATCATGGCGTGCAGTGTATGGGTTAATCATGGCGTGCAGTGTGCTGGTTAATCATGGCGTGCAGTGTGCTGGTTAATCATGGCGTGCAGAGTACGGGTTAATCATGGTGTGCAGTGTACGGGTTAATCATGGCATGTAGTGTGCTGGTTAATCATGGCGTGCAGTGTACAGGTTAATCATTTCGTGCAGTGTACGGGTAAATCATGGCGTGCAGTGCACAGGTTAATCATGGCGTGAAATGATTCCAGGTGCATGCAGTGTATTATTTAAGTTAGTGGCCCGCACACAATAGTAAGTGATGTCTGGAATTTATAAATCATATTTTTTATTGCTAATCTTAAAAATAAATTAGAGGTTCAGAATTAAGGGAAATTCTGTGGGAAAGTTCTAAAATTGGGGCAATTCACAGGGACATAACATTGTTAACATGACGATTGCCCCTGATTTAGACTTTGCCCCAGGATCGCTCAGTAACGTAATGAAGCCATTATCGTGGATACCTGGATTTGGGCTTCCTCTCCCTCCCGATAATGATTCTCTGTGTTACAGAACCTGACAGTCTAATCATGAAGATACACCATAACTGTGACACAGGCAGCGGGTGGGCGGACAGAAGGGCATCACATTGATTTTCTGATGTATTGCTGATGGTACAGAAGTGACAAAAATAACCCCGGGGACTGGATACTGCTGGAAGGGTGCTGCTGTCATGCGTGGCTACCTGGGAAATTCTACAAAAATGAAGAAAGAAATCCCTGATCTGAATTGCCTGTGGTCACTGTAATATTTTTGGGTGTTATAAAGTGTTCAGTCTGCCTGTGACGGATGATACGGGAACATTTCAAACATTTCATCTCTCACAGCTTCAGCGCACGAAACCAAAAGAAACAATGAAACGTTGAAAAACCCAGATAATTTCCTGGGAGTCTATTTTCTGATTTAACCCTTTCCGTACCAGTCATGGAATGATTCATTGCTGCCGAGAATGTTGGTGCTTTAGAATTAGTATCAATAATAATAATTGCCCTTTAAACACTGAAATGGTTCAAAGGGACACTGCAAGCACCATAACTACTACAGTGCATGGTAGTGGCCATGGTGCCAGGAGTGCCCTCCCCTTTCCCATCATTGTAAGTAGTTAAATCTTTTTAGAATGGTTTGACTTCTTACGTGGATTCTGTCAGGAATCACTCCCTAACTTCACTAGCTCAACCAGGGAGCTGTAAGATCCTGCACAGGTACTTCCGTTAGCGCTCCTAAGCAAAGCCTTGTAGCTCAATGTTATTAAAGGGACACTCCAGGCTCCCACACACGTTAGATGCACTGTGTAGGTTAGGTTACAGTTAGTTATACTGGGTGGGTTTATATTATTAAAGGGACACTCCAGGCTCCCACACACGTTAGATGCACTGTGCAGGTTAGGTTACAGTTAGTTATACTGGGTGGGTTTATATTATTAAAGGGACACTCCAGGCTCCCACACACGTTAGATGCACTGTGTAGGTTAGGTTACAGTTAGTTATACTGGGTGGGTTTATATTATTAAAGGGACACTCCAGGCTCCCACACACGTTAGGTGCACTGTGTAGGGTAGGTTACAGTTAGTTATACTGGGTGGGTTTATATTATTAAAGGGACACTCCATGCTCCCACACACGTTAGATGCACTGTGTAGGGTAGGTTACAGTTAGTTATACTGGGTGGGTTTATATTATTAAAGGGACACTCCAGCCTCCCACACACATTAGATGCACTGTGTAGGTTAGGTTACAGTTAGTTATACTGGGTGGGTTTATATTATTAAAGGGGCACTCCAGGCTCCCACACACGTTAGATGCACTGTGTAGGTTAGGTTACAGTTAGTTATACTGGGTGGGTTTATATTATTAAAGGGACACTCCAGGCTCCCACACACGTTAGGTGCACTGTGTAGGTTAGGTTACAGTTAGTTATACTGGGTGGGTTTATATTATTAAAGGGACACTCCAGGCTCCCACACACGTTAGGTGCACTGTGTAGGTTAGGTTACAGTTAGTTATACTGGGTGGGTTTATATTAATAAAGGGACACTCCAGGCTCGGACACGTTAGATGCACTGTGTAGGTTAGGTTACAGTAATACTGGGTGGGGTTATATTATAAAAGGGACACACCAGGCTCCAACTCACGTTACTTGCACTGTGTAAGGTTAAAATTAGTTATACTGGTTGGATTGTTTATTTACATTTTTTATAAAAAAACAAACAAAACAAAAAAAACAATAGTTTTGCATGAACTTAATTGTTCCCAAATTTTTGATCCAAACATACCGCTGTACTTAATATCCTGACATAGGTTTCTGGGAGTTGTAGTCCAGGTGTTAGCTATCTACAGCAGAAAGCTGTACAATTGAACTACACCTCCCAGAAACCATTGCTTATGAGATATACTCAGCAGTGCCATAGGAAGTTAATTGAGAGGCTGTCACTGTGTTATACTGAGATCTGATTTCAGCTGCTGCAGAGCATGGGGGCAGGAACGTAAAATGTGAGTGTAAATTCTGCGTTATCAAGGTGACTGCAACAGGAGTTGGCTCTGGGATGTCATGAAGAGCCCTGGGTTTTGACACATTGTGGGGGGATTTATCAAAGTGTTCTATTCTTAAAAAATAGTGCAAATGTGTAAAAGAGTATGAGTGACCAATGATTCTACTGCAGCTGTAGTGGTTATGGTGTGTCGAGTACACCTTTAAGCATTTTCACTCTATTATCACCTGGCTACAATGTCACAGTTATTCTGAACTCAGAAATACTGTTAAAGTGATACTATATTGCTATAAATGCAGAGCTGTATTCTTAGTACTATAGCTCCCTCTGACCTAACCCCACCGCCCTTACTCTGCGTATCCAATTCCGAGGGTGTATGGTGCTGGGTTAGTGCACTCTCTCTGATGTCACCCGAGGGGAACAGCATTACTGTAATGGTTTCCTATGGGGATTTATCTGATGATGGATATCGTCATGCAGAGCGGGAGGACATTCAGCGTCAGGAGACCAAAAATCGCCTAACTAGCAGGAAGTCCCTTTAGAGGCAGTTTTAGCCATGCAATGAAATTTCTCAGAAACTGCAATAATTAAAATTTCAGAGTTAAGGGGACTTGGTCACTCAGCCCAGGCAATTTCAATGAGATGAAGTGGTCTGGGTACCTATCATGTCCCTTTAAAATTAAAGGACCACTATAGTGCCAGGAAAACATACTCATTTTCCTGGCACTATAGTGCCCTGAGGGTGCCCCCACCCTCAGGGTCCCACTCCCGCCCGGCTCTGGAAGGGGAAAGGGGTAAAAACTTACCTTTTTCCAGTGCTGGGCGGAGAGCTCTCCTCCTCCGATCCTCCTCTTCCTCCTCCCCGTCGGCTGAATGCGCACGCGCGGCAAGAGCTGCGCGCGCATTCAGCCGGTCACATAGGAAAGCATTCATAATGCTTTCCTATGGACGCTGGCGTGCTCTCACTGTGAAAATCACAGTGAGAAGCACGCAAGCGCCTCTAGTGGCTGTCAATGAGACAGCCACTAGAGGCTTTGGGGGAAGGCTTAACCCATTAATAAACATAGCAGTTTCTCTGAAACTATGTTTATTAAAAAATGGGTTAAGCCTAGCTGGACCTGGCACCCAGACCACTTCATTAAGCTAGAGTGGTCCTTTAATTGTGCATGTTCTTCCATTGATGTGCATGGAAATGTGTAGACCTGTGCACAAATCCTATTCCGGTGCCCCGAGCACATCAAATGCCTGTTATCACTTGACAAACCAATAGATTCATTCGTGATTTGCCGAACGAATCGATTGTTTTGTTCAGCAGTTAACAGGCATTTCATTCATTTAAAAAGTCAGCTACCAGAATTATGCTTATTTAGTAATTTAATCTAGTATTTTTACACCCCCCCCCTTCACTCTCACCCCTTTATATATTCTCGAACAGATACCGACATATAATATATATATCGTGTAAGAACCATTGTCACTTTCAGTCTCAGACAGCGAGAGAACTGGCCACGTCACCGGTTCAGCCTAGGTGCATCTTGTGCCCAAATCCGCTTCGCCCCATCTGATGTGATCCAGAAGGTTACGAGAAGGGTAAATGGACTTGCTCAGTTATGCTATTTCTGAACCTCCGCAGATGGCTGAGAAGTTTGACTCAGTTTGGGCAAAATGCCACGAGATAACTATTGAAAAACAAGGACATCAAATATTAACTACACAGCACAATACGATTTTAATTTAGCTTCTGAAATGAATTGGTCTGTAACCGAATGCCAAATGGCCACATTGTTTCTACTGAGAGCAGATACTATTTCAAGCCTTACTGTGTGTTTATATTTATGTAGCAATAACATACAATACCGCTCAGTACTGTATATAGACAGGAAACAATGAAACGGCTAATCTGACTCTTTCACTGACAAAAGGATGCAGTGTCTAAAATATCCACCAGGGGGTAACCAGGGGAAAGTTTCTTTTTGGCTTCTGTAAAGTGTTCTTGAGTGGATGACATGGGGGTCTTATTGTCCCACATTGCTGGTTAAAGGTTTGAGTGGACTTTTTTTTTTAAAATAAAAATGCATTGTTCTGATTATCTACAATTCTAAACAAGGTAATTGTGCGTATAAATATTTAATTAAGTGTCTTTTTGAAAAATTTAGGAAGAAATGGTTATTTAAAGCAAATGTCCAGTTTTTTTTTTTTTTTTATATCTGTAGTGTATTAAAGGTAGAAAACTATACAGAGTGTAAAAGGATTATGTTGTATGGTACTTCATTAATCAAGCGCTTCATTCTGCAGTGAACAAGTCTATAAAACAGTCTAAAAGGGATACCATAGACACTTTAACTTCATTCATTGAAGTGGTTATAGTGTCTGGAGTCCCCTGGCGCTGGTACAAACCATTTTTAATGCATTAATGCTAAAAGTGAATCCTCAGCAGCTCATCTGCTCTGTGCTGCTTGGACTAATTAGGAAGCATTAGTCTGAGCAGCAATGGGCGGCTGTGATTGGTTGAGAATGTCAGGTGACCACATTTGGCCTATCACAGCACCCATTGCAAGTATGACTTGGTATGGCTACAAGGAAGTGTGTAATCTCTGCCTTAGCCACACCTCCAGTGGAGGCCAGACTGTGAGTGACCAGGGATCCTTATTTAGGGTTAAACTGCTTGAAAATGGTTTAACACTGAATGGAGGGACAGAGCCAGGGGAATCCAGGCACTATAACCACTTCAACCAGATAAAAAGGTTACAGTGACTACAGTGTCCTTTAGAAGATTAACAATTGTTAACTAAACAAGCTTGCAACTAACTGCCTCTAAAATATAATATATAGCATAGATCTCCCAAAATCATTTCAACAAAGATGACTTCACCGGACTATGTCCAGAGCTGCCATGAGGATACTCTCCTGGTACTAGAATAAAGCGGAGTTTAATTGATTTGACCTCTTTCAGTGCCAAAATGGTGGTAGGTTGAGTAATCTAAAGATTTTAAAGGAAGACTATAGCATAAGGAATACAAACGTGTATTTATAATGTTATAGTGGCCGTGTCAATGCTTAGGTGACTGCATCCCCCGGAAGGTTAAAAGTGAACTCCTCGAGAGTTAAGGTACCTTGCATCCTGCTCCAGGCTGCTCTGTCCATTGTTGGTCCTGCCTCCTTGGAGGTCGGAGATCTCAGCCAATCCAATGCTTTCCTATGGAAAAGCTTTGGGAGACTAGTGTGCATGCCGGGCAAAATGCCGTGCTGCACCAATCAGATGGTCTCGCTGTAACTATTTGAGAGAAATAATGGAATGTTATGCACTATTTCACAGACCGTCCTCTAGTGGCTGTAGTATGACCGGCCCTAGAGGCTGGCTAACCCTGTTTAGAAAATAATGCAGTTCCTGCAGAATCAGGAATCATCTGTGGTTCAAAATGGGGGAACGTGACATCCAGGCCACTTCTGTCAAAATACATTACTTTAAAAAGGTACAACTTTTCTGCTGAAGACGATATGTAGACTGTAGTGTAAAATAGAGTTCTCCCTTCCCTTGCAGTAATGTACAGTGTGGACACCATTTAAGAAACACTCCAAGAACCATAACCACTGCAGCGTGCTGTAGTATCAATGGTGCCTAGAGTGCTCTAGTACTCTCCCATTGTAAGGAATCAAACCATTTTAGATTGCTCAAATAGCCCGAACCTAGCTTTTCATAGGACAAAGTGGAGGCAGAGAGCGGAGCAATCCTGGCACCATAACCACTAAAGCACCACTGTAGTCAGGCAGGTTGATATATTTAATACTTATAATCAATATCATACATATATCTCATATGATCGTATTGTTATTTAATCACGGCCTGCCCCAGATTAGTAGGAGTTACACCCCAGTGGCAGCTACACTATTTGCTGATGCTGCCGTTAATTCAGTCACTTTCACGCCCCTGATGTGGGGAGATACAGGGTTTCTCTAAAGGGAAAATGTCAGTAATTCAAAGTACATTTTTCAAATTTAAGGCAACACTTCATTTGTTGGAGCAAGTCCAGTCCTGCTATTTTGGCCTTAAATGTTGCATTCCTAACAATGCTCACTTTATTAAATCTTGATAGACATCGTGATCCTCTCTTCCCATCTTCCCAGCTGCTGTTATTGAATATCCTTAAAGGAAGGGTGGCTGAATTTAGAATCCTTTTGTAGCTATAATTTCTCCAAGAAAAATAATGATAAATAGCATTTTATGGGCATAATAAGTCATTAAAACCCATCACCTGCTACTAGGCCGAGAGTGATGGGAGTTTTGGTTTTGTGCAAATTACCATTAGCTTTATAGTAAGTTTGACCCCGAAAAATGTAAAAAAAAGTACTAATACAATCTATTTGTGAAACACATCGGACGTGCACGTTGCCCCTTTTTTTGTTTAATTTTCTCCCCATTTCTCTTCCTGACAAATGACATTTAATGCAAGGATGGCTGTGCTAATGTCTTCTTTGACATTCTGTTAAAATATAGTACATCACTAAATAATTGAGCTGGCGAGACAAGTCAGGATTGTGTATTTCTTCGGCAGTGTAATTAATAGTCTTGCGATTAAATATGAAATCAAATCATTCCCAGCCATCAATAATTTAGATGCAGTGGGAGTACGCTCCGGAGGGATAATGTAAAAAGAGGGGAAGACCAGCTGGGTGTAATGAGTAAGTTGGGTCATGCTATGTTATGCTGGGGGGGGGGGTGTTAAATTCATTTTTATTAGGCTTGTCATTTGCTCCATATGCCCTTCTCTTTAGTCTCTCGACTATATGTACCAACAGACTTGAATTTTGCAGGACAGTCCCAATTTTGGCTCCTATGTCACTATCCTGGGTGACACCAGAGAGGAGTGCAACATGAACCTTTTTTTATGCACACAAGGCAAGAATTCAAGAGCCTTTTAGTCTAAATGCGAGCCCTTAGACAATGTTCTGCCTATGGCCAGCCTTGATTGGCTGCCGTTCTGGGGCCTGGACACATCTCCTGTGTAACGGACCGTTTTGCACACAAGGGGTAAAAACCATTTAGGCGATCGGCCCCCTTTCTAGAGATACAGGCACAGCTACTGCAGAACACCAAACTCCCAAACTGGATACAAAATAGCACTCCAACTCCCGAACTGGAACCTCCCAAATAGCTGCTAGCAGACGAACAGGAAAAGCAGACAATCAGCTTACACTCCTGGCAATCAGTCTCTAACAGCATACAGTGAATCCCCCCAAGAACGAGACAAGGCTCCGTGTTGAGGGTCAAGCAGTGGTCTGAGGTGCTGGCACACCCAGCCTGGTTTTTATTACAGTCTTGCAAATACAGGACCGCCCACAGGGAGGTATAAAATATCCAGTAACATATTAGTTACAACCCACAGATTCCCTCCCCCTTATCCTGAGAGGTAACCCAATACACATACCTTTTACCACAATGCATCCTGGCTTCCTCTCCTCTGCCCTGGAGATAAGTGAGAAGTAATTCAATTATCTCCCAGGACAGGGACAAGACTCCATTATGCACATGGTGACACAAAGACAGTAAAACACTTTAAAATACATAAAGTCACCTTTTACACATAACACACAGACATTTAACATATCCCCAGATAGCTCAGGTCTGAGCGCACATTATTAAGCGAATGGCGCTCAGACCACACGAATACAGTTTAATCGCCATGGAGCCAAAGTCTTTACAGTCAGTTTCATACGAATGGGCTCCATGGGATTCCTATCTGGGGTATAACACATTCAAACAAATCTACCGAACCCCAGGCAGAAAAGCACGAATGAAGCTTTTCTGCAGGTAAAAAAGATGTCTTTTAACAGGGGGCCATAGTCCAGAGGCAGCAGGCGAGCAACCAGGCTTCTCCAATGCAATGTGGCGAGATTGGTCTCGTCACACATCCTGTCATACGAATTGTGTCATTGCATTTAGTTGTATTATCCCAGGAAGCTGCACAACTACAGAGGTTTATAGGAATTGTAGTCAATGTGTTATATTTCTACTGAACACTGTATGTCCTACAATTATCTTTATTACTGCATTTTCATGAATTGAGCTCACTACACATTGCTCCATAAAAAGGTTAAATTCATGACAATAATTGTGGGAACCTTGACAGCTGAATTTCTGAGTCACTTTTAGATCTGGGAAGAGCTCACTGTAGAGCCTGGGTTCTGGCAGCAAGTACCAATACTTCAAAGATGAGTAAATATTCTATTTTGTATTATTAAGCCTTTTTGGTTTTCATTCCCTGGGGTCTACCAGTGCGGCTCCCCGCCTCCTCTCAGCCTCCAGGGGAAGCTCTTGTAGTGCAGAGCCAGCTCATTGGCTGAGAGCGTCATTTAGTAGTTCTCGGCTTCTGAGTGCGCTGCAATGGTGCTTGGTGTGTTTCTTTAAGAGCGAGGGACAATGGTAGTCTTCAATTTATAATTCACAATGATTTTTAATTGATAATGGCTGTCCTTGCCCAGTCAAAGGATTACAAACACAGTGAGTAATGTTTTAGCAACCTGGGAATATATTATTTTCCAGGATTTTAGTATATTCTTATTACATATCCTATATATTTATTTTATTTATAAAATATTTTACCAGGAAAGATACATTGAGATTTCTCTTGTTTTCAAGTATGTCCTGGACTTTATTTACCAAATATGTGTTTATGAGATCTTTAAAATAAAATGAATATAAAAATCCACGCTGCTATTTGTACCTCTATCCAGGAACTGGGGGCATCCATCTTGAGTCATTGTCCGTCATTGTTGTAATCTCTCTCCTTTTCTGTCATTAACATTCTGTAGCCGTCAGTCAGCAGATACTTCCGTATCTTATATATAAAGCTATATTCCTAACAATGTAGTGTCCCTCTGCTCCTGCGGCAATTAAAGGGTTAAAACACTTATTAAACATTCACTTTATTTCAGTGCCCAGATCACTTCGATGTCATTGCGAGAGGGACCCTAATGCGCATGCACGCTGAGCACATGAGGCCTTCCCCATAGGGAAGCATTGAATCAAACACCAAAGCCCTCCACACTTAAAGGGCCACTGCGCCCGATTGGGCACCTGTTCAGCAACATTCGTTGAGTGGCCCTAAGTGCATGGGCTACCAGATGGGCCCTTGATTGGATGGGCCCTGGTGCAGCCACACCTGCTGCACCAGCGAAAGTTCTGCCACTGCTGTGCACTATCCCATATCCCTACGCACATTTAAATAACTGGAGGTTTTTAGTGACCCTCCAATAGCCATTAAAGTGTGAGTTCACCTGCCATATCAAGGCAGACTTCTTACGTGAGTCCTACACTTACAATTCACCTTGCTTCTTGTCTAGTGTAATGTCTAACGGGTAGGAGTTTAGATAAATACTCCTCTCTGTCTCATTAGAGATTTTACCTTCTAGCTGAAAACGGCAAGGTTAGTTGTTCGTGTAGGACTCACCTGGGAGGTTTGCTTTGACGTGGCAGGTGAGCTTACAATTTAATGGCCATTGGAGCGATGCTAAAAACCTCCAGTTAGTGAAATGTGCATCGGGATTTGGGATATTAAGCAGGTAACGTTTTGTTTTCTGCTCTATGTATTGGGGTCAATGTGTATTGTAGTCATTGCTGCTGCCCAGGGCACAGGGCTTAATTTTGTTTATATTAAATCAAGGCCTTAAAATATAATCACCATAATCTGCCTATGAAGTTCCCCTTCTCCCTGCTATAACTACTTCTGCCTAACTCCGAGCGGTCCTTCTCAGCGCCCATTCTCTCTTTAAGTTGACTCGAGACCTTGGCAGTCGGGAAGCCGAAAAAAAAGAAGCAATTTCTCCATTTGTACAAGTTCCCGCGTTGGAAGATCTTTCATCAAAACAAAAAAAAAAATCTAACATTTAGAATGTTCATTGCTTTGCATGCCCGTACAAATAGTGTGTTTAACAGAAGATTTACAGCCAAGCCTACTTTCCCATCGCACACATTAATAAAACAATATCTAATTCAGAATGGAAATGGTTTGTACAGAACTACACGGGGAATTCTAGACACAGCCATTATTATTACCTGGCAGGAATCAAGCTCTGGAAAAATACCGGGCATAAAACAACGTGGAAACGAAAGCGAGGCCAGGCTTTTTGATAAAATTTTTTATGTATTGTACCTTAAATTAAATGTAATATTTTCTTGAGTAGATTTACGCTACACTGGGTTTTGTGGAATAATGACCAGAGAAAGAAGTTGCTAAAAAAACAAAAAAAAACTAAGAAAAGAAAAAAGGGCCAGTGTTTGTGAACTTGGAAACTGTTCACAAAAACAACAACTCTACTGCTTTATGTCATTTTACAAAAAGTGCAGATAGAAATTGACACTTTTATAAATTATATTGTTACACCCCCCTGGCTGTCAATCAGACACCCAGTCCTGTTACTTCCTGGTTTGGTTAGCTCAGTGGAGCTAAACTCAAGAGGCAGCAATTGCTCAGAGCACCTGCATTGCAAAGACTTCTCACTGAGCTGCATTGGGAAGTCTGTGATTAGACAGCCACAGAATGTCTTGCCACAAGACTTGCCGTTTTAAAGATGCTCTGATCCAGTCACCCAGCCATCACTATTTAGTCCTAGATAAAGTCATTTCGATCTTTTTACTTGCCCATTTTACCTGCTTCCAACACATGAAATTCAAGAACTGACTGTACACTTGCTGCCTAATATATTCCACCCCTTGACAGGTATCATTGTAACAATATAATCAATGTTATTTACTTCACTTGTCCATGGTTTTAATGTGTTTGATCAGTGTATACAGTTTTAATAAGTTTAATTTTAAAATTCCTGCTGGTCTCAGAATCTGTTGATGTGATTTCTGTTAGTCTTTGCTTTATCTGAGTATACACATAGAATACCAACATACCCCGTCTGCAATTTGCCAAGTACATTAAATTTAATATCACTGCCTTTATATTGCTCCCTCATGTGCTAATGTGTAATATACGCTTAAAAATTAATTGCATCACCTTCCAAAGCGTCTTAACTGCTCATGAGATTAAACCCGGCTAATAATCATCATTTTAAATTGAATACTTGTTAGGAGATTGCATCCGATCAAATTCCTTTTTTTTCCTTGGCAATTATACAGAAGGAAATGTGTTAAAGTATCTGAGTATTTAACCATGGGGTATATTCAATTAACGTGGAACTGTGCTGAATTGTAAACCGCAATACCATCTATAGGGTTATGCCCTAAATAATGAAGTGTTGGCGATTCAATGTGAATTCAAGGTGAATTTCAAATTTTAGGCAAAAATAGTCAACTTTGTCTTCAGTTTGGCTCTTTTAGCTTTTGAATCCACAACAAAAACGTTGACCCTGTTCATATATGCCAACAAAAAAGTAGGATTGCAAGGGGTGGGTCTGCCCTTCAAATGGGGTGAGCCTGCCAAATACTGGGGAGGGCCCACCTGTCAATGGCAAGGGCCCACCTCTAAAGAGGGTAGCCAGACTGGCAACCTGCCCCCGCAGACCATACGCGGGACGCTGCTAAAGCATTCTGTACATTGCCCTAGTACCCAGCCCCCACCTCACCCTCTATTTTGAAATCTGCCGGCAGGGACCTATATATGCTGGGACAGTAGCCACAGATTTGTGACTTTCTCAGCAAATTCGGGATTGTTGGCACCAATGACTTTGAGAGCATTTTAGCCTGAATTTGTAATTTTGTTTCCAATTCACCATAATTCTCTGCTTAGTTAATGAAGTCTGGTTGTATAACTGTATACAGTGATGAGAGAAAATTAGGGAGCACTTTGAGATCATCGTTATACTTACATTTCTTTCAACTCGAATGGGACTCAAGCTTCACCTAACTGGGCTATTTACTAAACTGAGAATTGTCTGGAATTCTGGAAACGAATTTTAAATTTCAGGCCAAATAGTGTGAATTGGAAAAATTCAACTATGCTTCCAGTTTGGCTACTTTGGTCTAAAATGTGAAATCTGCTTTGAACTCATGACAATTCTCACTTGAGTGAGTAACCGGTTTGTCTTTATAGTAAAAAGAATATGATTTAGCAAATAATCAATACTTTGTCTTGTGTAAATGGACAGGGTTGTTCGTCTTTGATGATATTTGTATCTAAGCAAGTTAATGTTTTATCATGGAGGCCGCCACCTTGCAATTGCATCACTATAATCAAACTGTCAATGAGCGTTACTGATAAAAACAAGGCTGCAGGGGGGCATGCGATGTCAGCTGCCAATCAGATTCTTGGCTTTGTTAAATAGTTCCCAGCATTCCTACGTGCAAGAAAAGAGGACATTGTTCTTTCAGCTCTCCGATGATACTATGTGTCCAACATGCCCCATCTTAGTCGGAAACCTTTTACTGATGTTGATAAATCTTCTGTTTATATTCAAAAAATGAGCCACACAATATAACATTAAATAATAATATTAACAGTTTTTAAAATACTGTAGGATGCCGTACAATGGCAGAGCCATTTTAAGATATTGTTTAGCATACATTCCAAGCATCTTGATTTTGTCAGGACAGTCCTGCTCTCCTAACTTTGTTCTCTGATATCCTTCTTTTCTGGTCATCAGGGAACGATTCCCCAAAATTGTGCACTCGTGGTACGGAAACAGTGCTCCCGGCATGGTCCTGAGCTGGCCTGCTTAATTGGTAGGCAGCGTGGTGTGCATTCACATCAGGCTGAACTGCGAGTAGTTTGGGTGGAGCGAGCTGCCCCAATTCCCGGCATGTCCGCCCCTTTGGATGGAGTCCGTGATGCCAATTGAGCCAGTGCTCCCTTTACACTCCCACCATCATACCACTGTCCAAAATAAGTCCTAAAGCATCAATCGTCATAGTCCGGACAGACTGATGTCCATGAAACCTGTGTAGGATGTTGGGTGATAAAACTTAGTCCTCTTTGCAGACCTGCTCCTAGTTATTAATATTTTTGGCCCGCTGTGTATTTGTGTGTTAAGGGTTCTATTCCGCATCACTCACAGAGAGTCAGCTTGCCCTCCTCCTGTACAATGTACTTGTACAATTGTAGAACTTCTGGCCTTTCTAGGGACTGTATCAAATATTCAGATCCTGAGGCCACAGACTAGACCCAAAACATGATCCCGCCACCACCTTGATTAACAGTTGGGTTAAACAGACACTACACGCCTGATGCACTTCAGTGTCCTATTTTTATCATTTTACGGAAAAAGTGCAGATCTCAATAGAAATTGGATGATTTATTTATTTATTTATTTGTACCTTGGGCAGTGGAGTGTCCCTTTAAAGATTGTTCTAATGTAAGACCGTATTTACATTTTGCCAAGTAAACCATTAAACATATATTTGCTGAAAAGTACATTTTAAATCTCATCTGTCCACATGCCATCATCCTAAATATAATCGAACTCTTGTTCATGTTTCCTTACGGACAATTCATGATGTTCGATGATACATAATAGGGCTGCATATTTTTCCTCCCTTTTTTTTTAGACACATCAATACTTCTTTGTACATGTACCACCTTCCCTTTTACTCAAAATATTAACAATTATTGCTTACATCTTTGGCTGTCGAGGGTTAATCTCTACATGGTAAGAAATAATTAGGGTTTCTTTCACACGGCTGATCACGGCCTCACCTGGCCAGGAAGCATTTGTATTAGTAGTAGAATCCTTGTACTATCACATTGCTTGGTATTAATTAGCGCTGTGCTGGCTCATTCGTTTTACAGTCTTAAGGAAAGGAAAGTGCTTAATAATAGATGCTGTTAGGACGCATGCAGTATGTGCAAGAAATAGAGAAATCGCAGACAAGGTTAATCAGGGCAAACGCTTCCCATTCAAAACTTTTTTCTTCACTGAACTTCTTCAAAATGCATTTTCCAAGTCCCAGACATCGCAAATGTTGAAGAATATTTTTATATTATATTTACTTAAAGGACCACTCTAGGCACCCAGACCACTTCAGCTTAATGAAGTGGTCTGGGTGCCAGGTCCAGCTAGGGTTAACCCATTCTTTTATAAACATAGCAGTTTCAGAGAAACTGCTATGTTTATGAATGGGTTAAGCCTTCCCCTATTTCCTCTAGCGGCTGTCTCATTGACAGCCGCTAGAGGCGCTTGCGTGATTCTCACTGTGAAAATCACAGTGACAGCACGCCAGCATCCATAGGAAAGCATTGTAAATGCTTTCCTATGTGACCGGCTGAATGCGCGCGCAGCTCTTGCCGCGCGTGCGCATTCAGCTGATGGGGAGGAGAAGAGGAGGATCGGAGGAGGAGAGCTCCCCGCCCAGCGCTGGAAAAAGGTAAGTTTTTACCCCTTTCCCCTTTCCAGAGCCGGGGGAGGGGGTCCCTGAGGGTGGGGGCACCCTCAGGGCACTATAGTGCCAGGAAAACGAGTATGTTTTCCTGGCACTATAGTGGTCCTTTAACTGGAAATAGTGGAGAACTGACAAGGAATTTGGAAGTTTTAGATCAAACTAGACAAATCAAAAGTTTGGGAAATAGTTTTATGTGCTTGGCTATATTGGATTGGGCACTTAAAGGGACACTCCAGGAACCAGGGTGCACTCGTCGAACGATTTAACTCCTAAATTGCATCTAGTGACAATGTGAAATGTCACTTTCAGGAAGAGCGGAGTGTCGTCGGGCAGGGGTGCCACTGATTGGCTCTTTCTGCCAATCAGTGACTACCCATAAAAAGATAATAATAAATCAGGTGACCGCTCTCAGCCAATCAGTGGCGCCCCTGCCCAACGACACTCCACTCTTCCTGAAAGTGACATTTCAGAAGCCGGATGCCGTCTGGGGGG
The DNA here is from genome assembly GCA_933207985.1 of Pelobates cultripes. Taxonomy (NCBI): domain Eukaryota; kingdom Metazoa; phylum Chordata; class Amphibia; order Anura; family Pelobatidae; genus Pelobates; species Pelobates cultripes. Next base: position 140,165,675 of record OW240920.1, on the reverse strand, counting down.
GGGAGGAATTGGACATTGTCACTGGATGCAATTTGCCACCACTGGATACAATTAGGGCTCAAGCCATTCGAGAATGATTTAATCCCTTGAGGTAAGAGTAACCCTGTGGGCCTTCTGATACCATAACAACTTTGTTTAGATGAATTTGTTTTGGTGCCTGGAGTGTCCCTTTAAAGGACAACATTCATGAAATGTTAACTTCATGTTCTTAAAAGTTTCACATTTAATGAAACGTAATGATATCTTTTAAATGATCTACACTGAATAAAATTATAAACGTAACACTTTTGTTTTTGCCCCCATTTGTCAAAGATCGAAGACTTTTTCTATGTGCACAAAAGGCCTATTTCTCTTAAATATTGTTCACAAATCTATCTAAATCTGTGTTCGTGAACACTTTGCCGAGATAATCCATCCACCTCACCGGTGTGGCATATCAAGATGCTGATTAGCATGATTATTGCACAGGTGTGCCTTTGGCTGGCCACAATAAAAGGCCACTCTAAAATGGCCAGTTTTACTGTATTGAGGGGTCCCGGTCCACCAGCCAGTGCAACACATCTCCTTCGCATAGAGTTGATCAGGTTGTTGATTGTGGTCTTTGGAATGTTGGTCCACTCCTCTTCAATGGCTGTGCGAAGTTGCTAGATATTGGCAGGACCTGGAACATGCTGTTGTATACACTGATCCAGAGCATCCCAAATATGTTCAATGGGCGACATGTCCGGTGAGTATGCTGGCCATGCAAGAACTGGGATGTTTTCAGCTTTCAGGAATTGTGTACAGATCCTTGCTACATGGGGCCGTGCATTATAATGCTGCAATATGAGGTAATGGTCGTGGATGAATGGCACAACAAAGGGCCCCAGGATCTCATCATGGCATCTCTGTGCATTCAAAATGCCATCAATAAAATGCACCCGTGTTCATTGTCCATAACATATGCCTGCCCATACAATAACCCCACCACCACCATGGGCCACTTGATCCACAACGTTGACATTAGCAAAAAACTCACCCACATGACGCCATACACGCTGTCTGCCATCTGCCCTGTACAGTGAAAACCGGGATTCATCAGTGAAGAGAACACCTCTCCAAAGTGCCAGACTGCATCGAATGTGAGCATTTGCCCACTCAAGTCGGTTACGATGAACTGCAGTCATGTCGAGACCCTGATGAGGACGACGAGCATGCGGATGAGCTTCCCTAAGATGGTTTCTGACAATTTGTGCAGAAATTCTTTGGTTATGCAAACCGATTGTTGCAGCAGCTGTCTGGGTGGCTGGTCTCAGACGATCTTGGAGGTGAAGATGCTGAATGTGGAGGTCCTGGGCTGGTGTGGTTACACGTGGTCTGCGGTTGTGAAGCCGGTTGGATGTACTGCCAAACTCTCTGAAACGTCTTTGAAGACGGCTTATGGTAGAGAAATGAACATTCAACTTATGGGCAACAGCTCTGGTGGCCATTCCTGCAGTCAGCATGCCAATTGCATGCTCCCTCAAAACATACGACATCTGTGGCATTGTGGTGTGTGATAAAACTGCACATTTTAGAGTGACCTTTTATTGTGGCCAGCCTAAGGCACACTAATGTCTAATCAGCATCTTAATATGCCACACCTGTGAGGTGGATGGATTATCTCGGCAAAGGAGAAGTGCTCACTAACACAGATTTAGACAGATTTGTGAACAATATTTGAGAGAAATAGGCCTTTTGTTTAAATAGAAAAAGTCTTAGATCTTTGCGTTCAGCTCATGGAAAATGGGGGCAAAAACAAGTCTTGCGTTTATAATTTTGTTCAGTGTATATTTATTTTTTTGTGAGACATTTACATTTTTTTTTTTTTAATCTGGCTGAGTGGCCATGTTGGGTCAGACTGCAGCATTATCTGACCAACTGCTGCTCAACCTAGCTTGCGGCTGCTGCAGTTTAACACCGCGCAATCACAGAAGCAGCAAGTTAGGCTGAACAGCAGCTGGTGGAATTTGACCCAATAGGACTGTTCTCTTCTGCAATAAGGGGAAATAGCTAAAGTACTCTGCAAGGGGACGAAAGGTCGCAGTAGTCTCCTTCAGTAGAGTTAAATGTTCCGGGTGCTCTTCTAGACCAATAAGGAAATGGCTCTGGCATTCTCCAACACAAGGGACAAATCTGGAAACCGTAATTTGTCTACAGTCCAAAATGACGGCCCTAGCCATCTGGCTATTAACTTTCTGTTCACATAGTCACAGCTCTCTTCTCTATCATTGCTGTCTCCTGCGACCTTTTTGTCAAAAATCAGAGAAATATAACCTCCGTATTATGTGACTTCAGAGAGTATTGTGGATAAATTCATTTTTCTCGGATCAGGGAACTAATTTGTTGACTTCTGAAATCTCCAGTTAGCAGCTGGTGTGTTTATTCGATTGGTTCTTATTCTCCTATCTTTGCAATAGCCCAGTCTGCACAAGATAAAATAATCTAAGATAAACCCTTTATACACAACCCTTCCTCCTTGGGTCACAGGTTGTTGACGCTAGTTTAGAATTGTGACGAGACCAATCTCGCCACATTGCATTGGAGAAGCATGGTTGCTCGCCTGCTGCCTTTGGACTATGGCCCCCTGTTAAAAGACATCTTTTTTTACCTGCAGAAAAGCTTCATTCGTGATTTTCTGCCTGGGGTTCGGTAGATTTGTTTGAATGTGTTATACCCCAGATAGGAATCCCATGGAGCCCATTCGTATGAAACTGACTGTAAAGACTTTGGCTCCATGGCGATTAAACTGTATTCGTGTGGTCTGAGCGCCATTCGCTTAATAATGTGCGCTCGGACCTGAGCTATCTGGGGATATGTTACATGTCTGTGTTTTATGTAATAAATGTGACTTTATGTATTTTAAAGTGTTTTGTGTCTTTTTGCAACCATGTGCTTAATGGAGTCTTGTGTCTGTCCTGGGAGATAATTGAATTACTCTCCAGGATAGAAGACTCTGAAACTGGTTTGGGCCAGAAAGCCATGCTTCATTTAGTCACAAAGGACTTTTTACTAACTTTTGAACCCCTTGTCTGATTTGTGCCATTTTTTTAATATGTTGCTCCCCTGAATGGATTGATTCCAAATATGTAATTTGTATGAAGATTGGATGTATGGTTTTAAAGTTACAGGGTATGGGGAAAAACTGTTCTGTTTTAATTATGTTATGGGATTATCTGAGGGATGGGAATTTCCCCGAATGTATATTGTTCCGATTGGTTATACTGCTATTTATGTGGGTGTCTCCCTTGCATGGGCAGAATCTCATAAAAGCAGAGTGTGTGCCATTAAACATCAGACCACTGCTTGACCCTCAACACGGAGCCTTGTCTCGTTCTTGGGGGGATTCACTGTATGCTGTTAGAGACTGATTGCCAGGAGTGTAAGCTGATTTTCTGCTTTTCCTGTTCGTCTGCTAGCAGCTATTTGGGAGGTTCCAGTTCGGGAGTTGGAGTGCTATTTTGTATCCAGTTTGGGAGTTTGATGTTCTGCAGTAGCTGTGTCTGTATCTCTGGAAAGGGGGCCGATCGCCTAAACGGTTTTTACCCCTTGTGTGCAAAACGGTCCGTTACAAGAATCTTTCCATAAATGAAAGAGTTGTGTAAGTTCACGTGAGCTAGCCATAATGACAAACGTACTAATATTTTATCCGTATCCATGAATTAAAAATGTAAATTATTTTATTGCACGCCCGCCTGCCTTCTCATTAAAGTCTAGTAAAAATTTTATTTCAAGACTTGCGCATAAATTTGAACAGACTGTTAATGACATGCATTTGTGTCAAAAGGACAGCCACGATATTTTAGATTTTTCTTTCGTTCATTTCTTCTGTTGTCGTAGTGTAGAAGGTACACGCATTGGTGAACTTTCGGATTCAAGGAGAAACTGTCAGGTCAATGATAAATTGGGAAAAAGGAATTTAAATCGTGACAGTGTAGAAGACTTTTTTTTGTGTTCGATTTTAGCCATTTTGATCTGCCTGCTAACTGGAAAAGTCATTCAAGGTCATGCTTGCTGGTAATGTAAATGTTCCGTATGAATTATAATTTTAATGTCACTTAATAAAAATTTATGTTTTGTTAAGCTGACATGTCAACTATATTATGAAGATGAGATATAAAGTATTTACAGCATAATATCCTTGGTGTTTATAGTAACGTTTCCCTAGAAGATAAAGTGTCCTTTTTTGGTAAATACAGAAAGAAAAGTGTTTTGTTGTTGTTTTTTTTTAATAGGTTAATTCTGCTGGCCCAATTATTTAGAATTTAGTTTTGATGACTATATCACAGCCTGGAAATCTAGCAGATTTTTCAAATTATCAGCAAATTGCTGCTTTTTCCACATAGACATTAAATCAAATAATCAGTTTTTAGCAGGAAAGTGACAATCTGGAAAAGTAAATGTTTTTTCCTTCTATATTTATTTAGACCAACTCCTCTGTGCGTCAGCTGCAGTATGAATCATTTTTTTTCAGGTATTGAAATGTTGAAAATGAATACGTTTTATACTGGATACCACAACAGGGGTGCTCAATATTTCGAAATGTTTCTATACAATGCTTGTTTCTTATTTTAATTCTATATTATTGTAATAGAAATTTCATTATTAAGCAATGTTAAAATTGAGCACAAATGGTAAAATATAATTTTTTTTAAATTTGTAAAACTTCACAAACTCACAGTTCCATGAACAAGTGATCTGTGCCAGAATAGGGTGCAACGATCTGTGCCAGAGTTAGGGAGCAGCGATCTGTGCCAGAGTTAGGGAGCAGCGATCTGTGCCAGAGTTAGGGAGCAGCGATCTGTGCCAGAGTTAGGGAGCAGCGATCTGTGCCAGAGTTAGGGAGCAGGGATCTGTGCCAGAGTTAGGGAGCAGGGATCTGTGCCAGAGTTAGAGGGCAGCCATCTGTGGCAGAGTTAGGGAGCAGCGATCTGTGCCAGAGTTAGGAAGCAACGATTTGTGCCAGAGTTAGGGAGCAGGGATCTGTGGCAGAGTTAGGGGGCGGCGATCTGTGGCAGAGTTAGGGGGCGGCGATCTGTGGCAGAGTTAGGGGGCAGCTTATTAGCTTATTTAAAAATAAACTTATATTAACCTAGGGGAACATTAAAACCACGATTTTGACAAAATCGTAATTTAATTTACCTTAAGAAGGGACATATTTGTTATTATTATTATTGCCATTCATATAGCGCCAACAAATTCCGTAGCGCTTTACAATATTATGAGAGGGGGGATTTAGCTATAAATAGGACTATTACAAGAAAACCTACAGGAACGATAGGTTGAAGAAGACCCTGCTCAAACAAGCTTACAGTCTATCGGAGGTGGGGTGTAAAACACATTAGGACAGGAAATAGCAATCAAATAAGGTGGGAGTGAGGCAGAGCTGGAGGAGAGAGTAGAGTGCTGCCCTTTAGGAGAGAGAGAGTAAGAGACAGGTATGTGAGGTAGAGGTTAGTCTGGGAGGCCATAAGCTTTCCTAAAGAGATGGGTTTTAAGGCACTTCTTAAATGATTGAAGACTAGTGGTGTATCCTGGTTTTGTGCTGCCCTAGGCATTGACTCCTATAGGATACAGGAAGCCAATTTAAGGACTGACAGAGTGGAGAGGTGTGAAAGGACCGACTTGAGAGGAAAATCAGTCTGGCGGCAGCATTCATTACAGACTGTAGCGGGCAATACAGCTTTTGGGAAGACCAATTAGGAGAGGATTACAATAATCCATACTGGATATTACTAGAGCATGTAGAGGAGTCATTATCAGACTGGAGCAATTTAAATGGAGCCCAAGAGAAATGGGATTATTTAAAAGTTGCACTATTGAAGGCAACAGAAAACTGCATTAGGCTTGTCAGTAAAAGCAAAAAATTCAAGAAACCACTGTGGCCAAAATAGTTAAAAACGAAAAGTTAGCATTTAGGAATTATAAAAAAAACCAGAGTGAGGAAGACAAAATGATCTATAAGATTAGGCAGAAAGAGGCTAAGCAAGTTATGAGAGCTTCCAAATCACACACAGAAGAGAAAATAGCACAGTCAGTAAAAAAAGGGGACAAAACATTTTTAGATACATAAATGAGAAAAGGAAAGTAAAACAAGGATTAGTTAGATTAAAAACAAAAGAAGGAAGGTATGTAGAAGAGGATAAAGGTCTAGCTGACTGCCTCAATTAATATTTTTGTTCTGTATTTACAGATGAAAATGAAGGAAAGGGACCTCAGTTAAGAAAAAGGATAAATGAGTCATTTATTACACATGAGTTTACAGAGGAAGAGGTTCTATTTCAACTGTCAAAATTAAAGACAAATAAGTCAATGGGACCTGATGGAATACACCCAGAGCTATTAAAAGAGCTTAGTGGTGTACTAGCAAAACCATTAACAGATTTATTTAACCAATCATTAACAGGAGTAGTCCCAGAAGATTGGAAGTTAGCGAATGTTGTGCCCATTCACAAGAAAAGTAATAGGGAGGAGTCGGGCAACTATAGGCCAGTAAGCCTTACTTCAGTAGTGGGGAAAGTGATGGAAACCATGTTAAAGGATAGGATTGCTGAACATCTAAAAACACATGGATTTCAAGATCAGAGACAACATGGGTTTACTTCAGGGAGATCATGCCAAACTAATCTTATTTATTTTTTTGATTGGGTAACTAAAATTATAGATCAGGGTGGTGCAGTAGACATTGCTTACCTAGATTTCAGTAAGGCTTTTGACACTGTTGCACATCAATAAACTGCAATCTTTAAGTTTAGATTCCAATATTGTTGAATGGGTAAGGCAGTGGCTGAGTGACAGGCAACAGAGGGTTGTAGTTAATGGAATATATTCGAAGCTTGGACTTGTCACAAGTGGGGTACCTCAGGGATCTGTACTTGGACCCATTCTCTTTAATATTTAATATTTTTATTAGTGATATTGCAGAAGGTCTTGATGGTAAGGTATGTCTTTTTGCTGATGATACTAAGATATGTAACAGGGTTGATGTTTCAGGAGGGATAAGGCAAATGATTTAGGTAAACTAGAGAAATGGTCAGAATTGTGACAACTGACATTTAATGTGGATAAGTGCAAGATAATGCATCTTGGACGTAAAAACCCAAGAGCAGAGTACAGAATATTTGATAGAGTCCTAACCTCAACATATGAGGAAAGGGATATAGGGGTGATTATTTCTGATGACTTAAAGGTAGGCAGACAATGTAATCGAGCAGCAGGAAATGCTAGCAGAATGCTTGGTTGTATAGGGAGGGGCATTAGCAGTAGAAAGAGGGAAGTGCTCATGCCATTGTACAGAACACTGGTGAGACCTCACTTGGAGTATTGTACACAGTACTGGAGACCGTCACTTTCTATGTTTCTATGACAAGCTTGTTGGTGGCATCTTGCGTAAGAAAGGGGCGGATGCGGGCTATGTTTTTAAGATGGAATCTACAGGATTTGGCAACATACTGGATGTGAGGCTAAAAGGTGAGGCCAGAATCAAGTATGACGTCAAGATTGCGCGCTTGCAAGGATGGACTTATGTGGATACCAACTTGAAGGGAGAGTGAAAGAGGAGGATCAGTATTAGGAGGAGGAAAGACAAGGAGTTCAGTTTTAGAGAGATTGAGTTTCAGAAACGGGGAGGACATCCAATCAGAGATGGAAGAAAGGCAAGCAGTGATACGTTGCAGGACGGCAGGGGAGAGGTCCGGGGAGGAGATATATCTATATGGGTGTCATCATGATGGAAGTGGAATCCAAAAGAGGTAATAAGTTTGCCAAGAGAGGCAGTATAAAGAAAAAATAGAAGGGGACCAAGGACAGAACCTTGGGGGACTCCAACCGAGACAGGATGAGGGGAGGAGGTATCATTAGAAAAGGAGACGCTGAATGAGCGTTGGGAGAGATAAGAGGAAAACCACGAGAGGACAGAGTCCCAAAGACCAAGTGATTGAAGAGTTTGGAGAAGGAGGGCATGATCAACGGTGTCAAAGGCAGCAGAGAAGTCACGAAGAATTAGTATTGCGTAGTGGCTTTTAGATTTAGCTGTGATTAGGTCATAGTAACTTTGATAAGAGCAGTCTCAGAGTGGAGAGGGCGGAAGCCATATTGAAGAGGGTCATGAGAAAGTTGGAATTGATGAATTGAGACATTTGGGTAAAGACATGTCTTTCCAGAAGCTTTGAGGAGAAAGGGATATGGGACAATAGTTAGAGGGGGAGGACAGGTCAAGAGATGTTTTTTTTTCAGGATAGGAACTACAGTGGCATGTTTAAGGTCAGCAGGGACAACGCAGAACTCTTTACTGTATTTTGAATGTTTGTAGTTTTTTTTTTCAACTATTAGTCAATTATTACATTGATTCCCTAACTGTAGAAGCGTGCTGGAGTTGGTGATAGGAACGAAAAGAGAGTTAAGCTTAAAATTCATAAAACAAGCCAATTTTTATCATATGTTTTCACATTAACACATTTTCAAGTAATTATACGCAGCAGTTCCATCTGGAATGGAAAAAAAAAATCTGAATTCAAAATTTCTAAGAAGAATATGAATATATATATACAACCCTTGAGATTAGAATTCACCTTTGCATGGGGTTTTAAATTGCAGGCAGTGTTGTGCAAACATAAATTACAAACCAACAGAAAAGGATGTCATCAAAATGGGGAACACAATGACACGGACCGTGGACTTTCCTCTTCTGTCCTTGGGTTTGTTTAGAGCAGCCAACATAAATCAGAAGAATAGAACCTTGGCATCGTGTGTTGGAAGACTCCCAGAGAACGACAAAGGTTGCGGACTCTCATACTCTACTTTATACAAACTCAGGTGTGTCTGATGAGTCTTTGCAAATGGTACCACCAATAAGACGAGATGCTGCAATAAAACGAGGTGCAGCTGACTTATTCATAGATATTTGTTAAAACCTATGGTGTCTACAGGGCTTTAATTACCGGGATCCAGGGTGGGTAAGGAGTTTGACCAACATTGCTGTCTGCCTCAAATTCTGTTTCTTCCACTCTATACGGTTATTGCTACTTGTCACATATTTGCTTTGTCCCATACTCTTTTTGTTGCCTGCCTCGTAGTTACATAATCACATAGGCCGAAAAGAGACTTTGTCACGAATGTTTTTGCTGTTGATCCAAAAGAAGGCAAAAAAACAAACAGTCAAAAGCACTTTCAATTTTGCAACAAACTAGGAAAAAATTCCTTCTTGACCCCAAAATGACCTCATGTAGTAAAAAAAAGTCACTGCCCCTCCACCCCCCATCCCCTGTCACTGCCCCTCCATCCCACTACTCCCTGTCAATGCACCTCAATCCCCTTACCCCCTGTTACTACACCCCTATCCCCTGTTACTGCCACTCCACCTATCTACCCCCTGTCACTGCTCCTCCACCCCCCTAACCCATTACTGCCCCTCCATCCCCCTACTTCCTGTTACTACCTCCCTCCTGTTACTGCTCCTCCACCCCCTGTCACTGCCCCTCCATCCAACTAACAAAAATTGCCATTTAGTAGATTTGGCACTTTTTATCTCCCAGTGCTTCTCCGAGGAGCATTGCATTGGACGATTAGAAGCATCCGCATGACGCGGCGAGAGCCAGATCCGGTAACTTAAAACCTCTATTCCTCTTTAAAATTAGAATTAGGGGGAGGTTGGCCTGAATCTAAATAAAGAGGAGAACACTATAGCATTTGCATTCCTAATGTTTATAGTGTTCCTTTAAGCAGGGACGATTTTTATTTCTATTTTAGCTTTGCACTTAATTTATGTTATAGAATCACTCTATTTCAATTTACCTTCTGTATGTATTACAAAACAAGTGATATTGTAGGAAATATGAATAAATGAAGAATAAAAATGATTTTACTTAATCTTTTTAGACTCACAATAGTTTTTTTCCCAGCTTCATATACCAGCTCTAAATTTCATTCATATATTCAATTTCAATTCATATAAACGGAATGCCTATTTTTTCTCTTAAAAAAAAATACAATTCTAATTATGGGGTTAATCAAGGAGAAATCTTTGTAGGAACTTGAAGAGAGACAGAACATTACACCGGCATACCTCCAATCTGTTTTGGTTGCAAATTGCCTCTTTTCTAGCTCCCCAATTGGCTGAGAGGTGTTCGTATGTAATCCTCCAAAAATCTATTTTCCTATGTTTATCGCCGACTTTTTTTTTTTTTTGCTGGTCTCTCGATCTTTTACTTCCCTTCTGGACCTTTCCAATACATCAGGAGCCCATCACGGGAACCTCAATCTGAAGCAGTCTTCTTTTCTCTGTTTTCCAACAAACCTTGCAGTTACATATAACATTTTGACATGATAATCTCCCGTTACAGCCTCATCAGCACGACAATTGGCCGTCACAAGATTTACACCTTTGAATCATCCATTACTCACTTTTAAAATTGTGCTAAATTTGTATATCATTAAACTTGAATGTGTTGCAGCACTGAGCCGCACATACATTATCCCCAATTTTCTATCGCCTTTTATCTCTCACTTCCTATAATATAATTTTAGGCATGGACAAAAAGCTTAATCAAGGGATGGGATGAAGATGGTATTGTCTTATTTCCTATTGAATCAAACGGCTGCTGAATCGCACAATCTTTCCACCCCATAATTTTATGTATTTTAAGAGTAATGCTTTTGTCGAAAAACACAAAAAGAGAGATCGCTCCATCTCCCGAATTAATCCATCTTTTAATAACAATAATAAAAAATAAAGAATAACAGATTGGCTATAGATTGTTGGGGTTTTTTTTGTAGGTTTTTTTTTGTGTGTCTGCTGCACAAACCGTTCTAATTCCATTCTCGAACTCGAGCAAAAGGGTTTCGTACTGAATGCTAATGTCTTACTGAACTGCCAAAACTTGCCTTATTATAGGCTTATAAAATGTATTCAGGTCACTTTAGACCATCCCCTTGCCTAAAATTTACACATCAAAAGTGCTATGTCTTGGCTTGGAATGATTTTTCACTATGGAACATCGTGTTAATTAACTGTAGAAAACTCTCACTCTGCTGTTATAAATAGTCTGTCCGGATTGAATGTGTTCTAATTGAGCTGTACACTTTTTTTCTATCGAGTTCTCAATGTACCTATGTTAAGCTGAAAAAAACATTTGCAAGGGAAAGCATTCTTCTGTTAACACTGGGAGCTCCGGAGTCAGTGGCGTTGTTAATGCGGGGCAAAACGGGGCAATTAAACCGCGGTAGACCAACCGCTTGTCTCTTTTTCTGCCCGTACAAAAGCTGCTATTGACAGATAATTGATGATGTGCAAGATGTAGGGACAACAACGTCAGGAATATTAAAGAACAGATTCTAGGTCTACCCCCCAAAAAAATTATAGAACGTGCAAATTATTATCTATGCTTCAGTCTGCCCTGTTAACTTATTTTTGCCACGGTGAGAGTCGAAATTGCCCGGGGCCACATTAGCTTTAAAAATAGTCTTGGTTGGAAGCATTTTGAAGAAGCAGGACAGATCCCTCATAGGAAACGTCAGAATAATTCTTCTCCTCTTCACTTGTGAATCGGACGTGTTGGGATAATGTAAAAAAAAAAGGGCAGGGACTGCCTATTCAGCAGTAATGCAAATTAGCCTGCGTCTTGTGGCTGGGTGCTTGTCAGTCGCTTTGGAGAGATCTACATGTCACGGTCATCAGCCTTCAACATGAAAACGTAAATCTTGTTTCATGGACAGTCTGTCAACGTGCTGTTTTTTTGTCTTTACTTTGTTTCCTAGTCACATATTACACAGACAGCTTTTTGATATTTTTTTACGCCGTTTTTTAAGGGGTGTATGCACTAATATATGTGTTGAAACCACTGATACTCTTTGATTATTTCATGATTTTATCAGATCATTCATCGAAAAGGATGAGATTCACTCCAATTCGAGCCCTGGGTGATAATTTTTGGTTATTATTATTTAATAAAACTCCAACATATACCATAGCGCCAGGGCCGGTGCAAAGAATTTTGGGTACATAGGCGAAGATGCATTTTTCCTCCCCCCCCAAAAAACATATTTGCCCATGTGCCTCTTAACCTCCCTTTTGTGTTTCTTATCCCGTCTTTTAAATATCTGACTCCCTTTAGTGTATTTTATCTCCTATTTTTGCCTTTGTGTGTCTCCTATCTCTCCTCTTTGTGTCTTTTATTCTTCCCAGCTCCTTTGTGTGTCTCTTTCCTTCTCAAGCCCCGCTGTGTGTTTCTTTTACATCCAGCCCCTCTCCCTGTCCCTTAATGGTCCCCTCCCTTCTCTGACCCTTACTGTTCCTCTCCCTTCTCTCCTCCTTTCCCTGTTCCTCAGTGTTCCTTTCCCTTCCCCCCTCCTTTCCCTGTCCCTTAGTGTTCCTCTCCCCTCCCCCCTCTGTTCCCTGTCGCTTAGTGTTCCTCTCCCCCCCTCCCTCCTTTTCCTGTACCTTAGGGTATCTCTCCCCTCTTCTCCATGTCCCTTGGTGCGCCACCCACCCCCATAGTGGTCCCCTCCCCTTCCTGGTGTGCCTCCTACCTTTCTTGTAGCGTGGCTGAGCGGAGCGAATCCCGGTACAGTGAGCTTTTCCTGTCAGTCCTGCTAGGTACAGGAAACAGAAGTTCCTGTACCACGGTACACTCTGCTTGGCCACGCTACAGTCAGGGGTGTAGAAACACTGACAGTCACACACACTCAATGACAAACACACAGACATCTCACACAGCCAGACTCACTTATCTGACACTCATTCATTGACAGACACACAAACACTGACAGACTTATTGACAAACACACACACACACAAACTCACAGAAACTGACAGACACATGTACTCACATGCACACACGCACATACTGACAGACACACTCACACACACACAGACAGAACCACACACACACACACATATTCACATACACACACACACACACTGACAGACACACTGACAGACACACATACACACACACACACAAATACATACACACACACACACTGACAGACACACATACACACACACATACACACACACTGACAGACACACACACCACCGACACACACACGCACTGACAGACACACTCACACACACACACTGACAGAACACTCCACACACACACACAGACACACACACACACACACACACACTGACAGACACACACACACACACACACACATACACACACACACACACTGACAGACACACACTACACACTGACAGACACACTCACACACACACTGACAGACACACTCACTCACACTGACAGACACACATACACATACACACACACTGACAGGACAGACACACACACACACTGACAGACACACACACACTGACTGACAGACACACACACACACACACACTGACAGACACACATACACACACACACTGACAGACACACACACACACACACACACTGACTGACAGACACACATACACACACACACTAACAGACACACATACACACACACACACACTGACAGACACACATACACACACACACTGACAGACACACTCACTCACATGCACACACACACTAACAGTAATTAATCATCTAAATTAAATTAAAATTTACCACCCAGCCTCCCTACCTGGAGAGCTGGCGTGGGTCTCTCATTGGTGGTCCAGTGGGGCTGCTGGGAGGCGTGCGGCTGAATTGGATGCCGAGTTGGCGAGGGAGCTCTGATCTGCTCCCTCGCAGGCTGCTTACTGATGCCGCGGGAGCCGGAATATGACGTCATCAGTAAACAGCCTGCGAGGGAGCAGATCAGAGAGATCAGAGCTCCCTTGCCACCTCGGAATCCAATTCAGCCGCACGCCGCGCCGGAGATGCAGGAGGTGACCTGGTAGGAGGGAGCACTTCCCTCCTGTCGGTCACTGGAATTTTGCGCCCCCTGAGCCGGTGCGCCCTAAGGCGGCCGCCTGTGCCGCCTTATGGACGCGCCGGCCCTGCATAGCGCTGGACAATAGGTAAAGAAGTCAAGCGAATAAAACATGAGACCATATTAGGTGAACAGATATGAGGGATATGAAGGACCCAGTTATTATGGGGGTGGCCTTTTAGATAGACCCCAAATATTTTTTTTTTTGGACAATCTCTTTATTTTTATTCAGAGAATCGGTAAGTCAACATAAAGCTTATAACATGTGTGTAATATATGTGATACATTAGGTTTGCAGAACAACTTATGGAAAACAATAACCACAGTGGTGGCATTTCTGCCGCTAACCGCCTCTTTGTTAAACTTATTGCAATAGTGCTTTGCTGAGCTGGTGGCATAGGTAAAGGCTTTTTCTGTGACATTGACAAGAATATGTATGAGCCCCGTGTTACCTGTGAGGTCCACATTTCTCTACATTCTGGGCAGTAAAATTCTCTGTGTAGTTATCTCGTGGGGCTAGAGCATGTTGGGGGAGCCTTTATTTTTCTTCGACTGGTGGTCTACTTAGAAGCGTATTTTAGCTGCTTCTATGCCAATTTACCGGATATGTGAGACCTCTCTCTGTTTGGGGCAGTGAGTAGGCATACGTAGGTAAGACCCAACCTGTCCTGTCAGGCATCTAGGACAAGTCCGGTCTGCTCTTGCCAGTTGTGCCCCCTGATCACATGTCAGGCCTATAAGACATGTCAATATTTTTGTCGTTTCGGTTGTGCAGGTTCATTCTTTCGGAGGCCTACCCTCTTAGTCGGTCAAAACATGTCTGTCATGGAGCCCGTTGAGCCTGCGTCCTCCAAGGCTACCTGCCTCAGCCAGTTTTGCGAACGTATTTGTGTGTTCTCTTCCTCAGTGTGTCGTTTTGGGGTAGGACCCCAAATATTTGAGGCCAGCAAGGCATCAATAGAGTAGCTGGGGGCTACCTGCTGACCATAGAATGTAGGAGAGATTCTAGTATTCCATTTCTTCCCTACTAACTAATTAAATCTCAGAGGAAAATGTTGCAATGCCCATCCAATCCAAAAACAAATGAGAGACATATCACTAAGTTATTACATTAATTTACCCCAATATCAACGTGTTATTTAATTATTACTCTTTATGTCGCTATTTCCTTTTGAGTACCAATATGTATTAAACGGATACTTGGCTTAATCAGAAATATCCCGTAGAGTATGTATATATCATGGGTTGAGATTCTCCAATAGACGTTATCAATCACACTATTAATACATTGCAGTTCCCTAGTCAGCCAGTAGAGGCTGCTCTGACCTTGAACTCTAACACAACTGTAAAGGGATGAGGGCTACATTATTACAACATAGAAAAATGATTAGGCCTAAACTTTGTGTAGTTATCCTGGTATGTCACTGAAATTTATAGCAGATAACTATATGTAAATCAACAAGGGGGCAAAAAGCATTATATCCTTGTTGGATTTTGAGCTTTTTAAAGACACTTATGCAGATTTTAAGATGTTCTCAACATTTGATTTAAATTGACCTTAGTTTTAGAATATTGCCCAGCATGCATTGGACCACCTTCTGATTAGCGTCTACATTATAACTCTGACAGACACGCACACACTCCCTGACAGACACGCGCACACACACATTTCCACATTCTTGCACACACTAATATAATTTTCTTTATTGCTCCCTACCTCACGCGCGCAGTTAAGTGATGCCGGGCCGGAATTACGTCATATTCCGGCACCCGGAATCACTACAGAGGGTGTGCGCAAGAGCTCCCTCACTGCCGCCAGGGACCTCTCCTCCCTGGCCGGGTAAATTTTGAGGCAGAGTAGGCATCTGCAATGTAAGGAGAGTAGGTGCTTACTATGCCTTAGTAAGCATGTCTAAAACGCTCGGCTCACTGGGCCGCAAAGATATTCCTTGTGGGCCGCAAAGATATTCATGCTTGATTTAGATAAAAGTATTTAGAGAATTGGGCAGACTAGATGGGTCGAATGGTTCTTATCTGCCGTCACATTCTATGTTTCTATGTACAATAATAAGTGAATAGTTGACCTATCTGGTGATAATATGCAATATACACAAATATTAAATGGGTGTTTGAGTAAGGTGCTTTTCGTTCTAGAAACCCAACGCGTTTTTTATTCTCTAAACACAGAAATGTACTGAATTGAAAACCCAAATCCAAAATACAGGCTTGACATGGCCAAATTATCATCATACCATAAATAAATTGGTGATTTCTTTTTTTTTTTTTTCAAATCAGCTATTATTGTGAAAATGTTGGAAGTCTTGCAATTTACCAACATTTGCGTTAATTGATTCTGCCAGCATGGCAATAAACAGAATTTGCAGATTACTCTGAATTACAACAAGAAGAAAACATTAGTTATTTTGGGGCAAAATAGGATGTTTTGGCCATAATTGCTATACCTGTCCTTTGTCATGTTGTTCTTCTGTATTTTAATAGATTTGACATAGATTTTAACATTGCAATGATAAATCTTCTGTGTTGTGGTAAGGGACTGGAGATTACTTTTCGGCTTTTTATGAATATTTTGGGTATCGCTACAAAAAAAACATGTGGAAACCTTTGGAAGGATTGCCTACTGAGCAATAAGATACTCTGAAAATTGTGAGTGCTGTTCAAGTTTGTGTTTTACAGACTACACGATATGAGTTTGCTTTTTTTTCATTCTTCAACTTTTTTCCTTCAAATAATATTTTTCTCTTAATTTCACAACTTTATTTGTTTTGCATTGTTCTATATCTCTAGATATATGTTTTATAACTGTAAAACGCTACAGATCATGTTGGCGCTAATCATAATAATTACTTTATAAGTAAATATATATATATACTGCATTTAAACTGGTTTGACCAAAAATGTCCGATTTTAATAAGGTTAGAGGCCTGGGTTATAAACCCTGACAATCTTGTCGGACTGTCTCTGACTGGGTGTCTGTGAAACTTCTGCGTCTGCAAATCTTAAGACATAGGTGGCGCCATTGGAGAGTGCCTGTGCCTTAATGCTATTTGTGGTTTGCAAACTGTTCCAGTGAGGCGTGCAAAGATTCGCCTTTCTGTCAGATGTGATAATCAGGTTTAGGCTGCGGTTTTTTTTTTATGCTCCAACAGTAATTTTCTTGTCATAGATTAAAATGTATCTCCGTAAAAACGAAGGTGTGAAACACATCGCCCCCTGATCATACTGCCGTTGAGTATAAATGCTTTATTTCCCTGTAGGGTAACTAAAATTGTGTTGCCTCGTGTTGTCAAATTCAAATGCCACAGCATAAATTTTCTGTGGAGCGAAATGCAATCATATCACTGGTATTTGTTTCTGTTGTCAAAGGTTCTGTATAGTATATTACATCGTAGTGGTTTTGTCACTCGAAGCTTATGATATAAATTTTTCCCAGCATGCTTCTGGCAAATTCTTCATGATTGGATGAGCATGCACAACTGGTGTAAGAATCAGTAGGCATTGTGTGCATCCAAAATGCCTTAAACAGTGACCATGGCGTTTTTAACTAGAGCTGGATAAACTCCACCCGTGCAAGATATATGTACTGTACCCTAAAAAACCATGGTATACATTGTCTTAATTTTTTTCTATATGTACTGTTTTTCAACTCCTAAGAGAAGATTGTAGGAATGGGATATATGTGAGCAAATCATTTCTTGTTTTCAAATAATTTATGTGTTTTGTCTGTTTTCTTTTTGATTATATGAAATCTTGGCAAGTAATAGGTGCAGGTCTAGCATACGCGACTACTGCAAATCCTCCCCTTCTAACCCTGTCCAGACTTTTTTATGGCTGTCCAATCACAGATTTCTCAATGCAAACTTAATTAGAAGTCTTTGCAAGGCAGGTGCTCTGGGCAATTGAGTTTATTTCCACTGAACTTACCAAACCAGGAAGTTACAGGGCTGATTTTCTGATTGACAGCCACGGGGGTGTAACCAGGTTAATTTATAAAAATGCCAATTTCTTTTTAAATAAATAAAAGGACACACTGTACACTTATAATGCATATCAGCAACCCAAACTGCATTCTTGACCCTATAGTGTTAAAACCTCCATTTCGGTTGCTTGCCCTTCTTTGAAAGGGTAAAAACGTACCTTATTCCCAGCTCTCCAAAGGTCTGCAGGCACTAGTCCCACCCCAATCCGTCTCTTTTCCTGACATAATCAGAATTGATGAGATCATGAAGGATGACGGTGTGACAAACTCCCCTTTTTAAGGGAGTTTGCCATGAGTTTTTGGAGGGGCCTGCTTGCCCGCCTCCTGCCCTGTGACTATGGCCCCTGGGGGTATTGCCATTTAAAAACCCTATTTGGGTTTATGGGGTTTTAATACACTCTTTCTGCCCCTTCAAATCCATGGGGAAATGTGCCTCTTCCCCTCCCCCTTTTCCCTGTCCTATTTCTCCAGCAGAGCGTTGTCCCAGGGACACTGCCAGATCAGTTGAAACTGGCTGCTTTGTCCCTCCTCAATCTCTCATCAGCACTTGCTATTGTTTAACCCCATGGCGATCCAACTGTATTCGTGAGATATGAGCGCTTTTCGGACCTATTGAGTGCTCAGATCCAAGCTATCTGGGGATATGTTGGACATATAGGTTAAACATTGTATTATAAGAGTTATGTATTTTTATGTGTTTTTTGTCACAGTTTTTGACTTAGAGATATTTCCTTTTACTGGAGATAATTAAGTTGGCACTTAAGCCAATTATCTCCAGGATAGAGGAGAACATAGAGCGGCTGCACAGCCTAAATCTGTGGAACTGTTTTAAGCATGAAAGCCATGCTTGCACCTATAGCAATAATTTGTTGGATATTATGGACTGCTGTATAATGCATGATATGTTATGCCACAACATTTTACATGGAGGCCTGCGAGCCTCATTCTCTATGTCTCCTTTTTTATTGAACTTTCCTCAATAAAATCAGATTTACAATTTACATGTGACTTCCATAAAACTTTTGAACCCATGCTCTGATCTGGGTGATTTTTGGATATGTTTTTCACCCAGATCAGGGCTACCCAGGGATGTAGGGGATATGTGTTGGAGATATGTTGTTGTTTTGGGGTGTTTTTGGACTTTGGGTAAAACTGGATATTTTCTGCCTGTGGTAATTAAGTTAGTCCATTGTGTTTGGTAATTGTATCACAGGCAGAGGGGAGGGTTTGTGAGCATTAGCTGGGAGTGTCTGACTGTACTGTACTGTGCTGATTTGCTGTTGTAACTTTGTGTCCTGTGTTCCAAAAGGTCCACGTGGGTGGTAACCTTGTGGGTAAATGTGTATAAAAGAAGCTGCTGTATCATTAAACCTTCAGTTCTACTTCACCCTCAATTTAGAGTCCTGTCTCTTATTTGGGGAAACAGCTACAAGGGATTTCTATGTTCTTCATACTCCCTTGGATTTTTACTAAGCTCTTGTAAGAGCTTGTTCATGTTCCTGTCCTGCTTAACTCTCTGGGGCAAGAGAGGTTCACCCACTGGAACCTGGAACCTTGTCGTAGGTCCAGGGTGGGTAGGAGACGACGAGGCCCCAACCAGTTCGTGGGGTCTGCGGTGGTTATGGTCTCTGGTGGAGTGCTTGAAACCCTCAGGAAACGCTAGGAGCATCCTTCAACGGAGGTACCCAGTCGGGGTGCCAGGTGATCCGTTACAGACGGGGACAGGGCCAAATAGCATCTCCTCATAGAGATACATTGAATCAATGCATCTCTGTGAGGAAAGTTCAGTGTCTCCATGCAGCGGGTGGAGACACTGAATGTCAGTCACACTGTGCAGCGGTGGCCAGGAATACATACATCCCTATAACAACCATCTGACGATTGACCAGTGGAGTTATCCCTAGGCTATAATGTAAACACTGCATTTTCTCTGAAAAGAGTGTTTACTGCAAAAAGGCTGCAGGGAATGATTATACTCACCAGAGCAAATACAATAAGCTGTAGTTTTTCTGGTGATTACAGTGTCCTTTTAAAGTAAAACTCACCCCGTTAAACACTGTTGCAATATTTACTGGATTGAATAAAGCAGCAGAGTTTAGGAAAATTTAACCTGCCTGCATTTCTCCTTTTGTGGGCACTCTCATGTACTCGTGCATGTTCAGACATTTTCAGAGAAATTCCATTTGTGCACATGCATGCATTTTATCCGGCAGTGCCATACACACGCTATGCATACAGCACTGCAGGGGTTCATTAATTTACATGCTTTGCCAGTGTGTCCAACCTGGCTTGTAAACAATAGAAATGTATTCAAAGTTTCAGAAAGAGATTAACATACAGATAACTTTCAACTAGCTATTTATTAATTGTGCTATAATCTCTTAAATGACAGTGGCTCTTTAAAATCGCTAAACTCCAAACTTTTTTTTGCAGTTTGGTTATTTAATCAGAAATGGAAAATTGCACTTAAAGGAACACTATAGTCACCTAAATTACTTTAGCTAAATAAAGCAGTTTTAGTGTATAGATCATTCCCCTGCAATTTCACTGCTCAATTCACTGTCATTTAGGAGTTAAATCACTTTGTTTCTGTTTATGCAGCCCTAGCCACACCTCCCCTGGCTATGATTGACAGAGCCTGCATGAAAAAAACTGGTTTCACTTTCAAACAGATGTAATTTACCTTAAATAATTGTATCTCAATCTCTAAATTGAACTTTAATCACATACAGGAGGCTCTTGCAGGGTCTAGCAAGCTATTAACATAGCAGGGGATAAGAAAATCTTAATTAAACAGAACTTGCAATAAAGAAAGCCTAAATAGGGCTCTCTTTACAGGAAGTGTTTATGGAAGGCTGTGCAAGTCACATGCAGGGAGGTGTGACTAGGGTTCATAAACAAAGGGATTTAACTCCTAAATGGCAGAGGATTGAGCAGTGAGGCTGCAGGGGCATGTTCTATACACCAAAACTGCTTCATTAAGCTAAAGTTGTTCAGGTGACTATAGTGTCCCTTTAACTAATTTATTCCGTTGACCCGGCTGCAGTGTAGTTTATCATATAAAAATGATCAATTCTAGATATATTTTTTACTACTTACGTGACAAAGGCAGTTAAATTAAAAAATGCCTTTCTTACATTTTTGATGATATCTTGAAAAGCCCTCAATTGAGCCACTGGTATTGTCTCCATATGAACCAGCAGACAGGTTGCTCTGGATGTCTCCCCTTGCAATCTCTCCATGCAAGCCATCAGTCTAGTACAGCTACTTGCGTTTGTTTTAAATTTTTTCCCCGTGTGAGGGAACTCCCACGCAATGCATTTGTTTGTTGACGCCACCACTCTGGTAAATGCAATATTTTTTTAATGCTGGCCATCTTTACGAAGAGAAGAAAATGTGTGTTTTAAAATGGTACACAGATTTGCCAACCTCACCGCTTACACGGTTTATATTTGTCATAAAAGCGGTAGATCTAAACAAGAAAAAAACTTCAGTCTGTGTCCATTGAAGATGCACCTTGATTGGTCAGTGGAACTTTTTTAAACCTCACTAAAAAGGTTGCAGCCAAGGGCACCAACCAATCAGAGTAGATCTTTAAATGGAAACTATATAGAGAACTCAGTAGGAATTACCCAGGACAAATCGACTCAAGGGATACATGGACATTCTTCTGTGATACTTCCCCAGGGAGCTGTACCGCTATACATCAGATTTGAATAATATTAATTGTTTCATGTGAAATCTGATCCAAGTAATATCAGCCATTTATACATGAATTGAAACGCTACCCTCCCAGCTAAACAGGAAGTTAATGTCTGTATAATGTGCCTGCGAAAACGCCAGTCATTAATCTGTCTACTTTATAGTATAGTTGTCCGGCCAGGCTCCCCTCTCAAGGTGACCTTCTCAGTGGGCTGAAGATGTGGGACAGATTTGGACAGCTGATTATAAATACTTATATAGTTTCATGGAAGCAATATATTGCAATGGAAGGGGAAGTTTCAGTAGACACTTGTAGGGCATTATTTAACCCCTTAAGGACACATGACGTGTGACATGTCATGATTCCCTTTTATTCCAGAAGTTTGGTCCTTAAGGGGTTAATAGTTCTCAAAAGTGGTCCGTGTGGCTGGTCAATGCCTGGAGTCCTGTATCATTTGTTGAGATATTGTCAAAGTGCAAAGCAGTGATGGCTTAACTTAATACCCTGGTTTGTTTTTTTTGGGGAGGGGGGGAAGAGGGGGTTCTGAACAACATTTTCCAAGACGCTCTGCGTGCTACGAGGAAAGAGTGGGACAATTGAGTCCAGGTGCATCTGAGGTCCAAGGTTCGCACTGGCAATGGTTTGCATCTGTTCTGTAAAATATAATCCCTGCACACAGTAATTATGTAACACCCTCCCAATCTTGCAATGTCAACGTTCGTGTAAGGGAGTAGTGCTGTTTTGTGCAATAATAGTGACCTTTTATAATATACATCAGAACTTTATTAAAGTAGGTTTTTGCCTTAGTGAATATCCGAATCAGCCTCTCCATCCCAACCCTGGTGTCCCTTCCCAGATACACTCACTACAGGATCTTTCATTAAAGGCACAGTCCAGACTCCTAAAGCACTTATGTGTGAAGAGTATATCCTCTTTATTTCATTTTACAAAAAGTGTCTTTTTCAATAGTGATTGACACTTTTACAAATTAACCTGGTTACACCCCTCTGTCTGTCAATCAGACAACCAGCCTTGTTACTTCCTGGTTTGGTTAGCTTAATGGAGATAAACTCAAGAGGCAGCTTGAGCACATGCCCTACAAGTGGGGTACCTGTCTTGCAAAGACTTCTCATTGAGCTGCATTGGGAAGTTTGTGATTGGACAGCCACAGAAAGTCCAGGCGGGGTTAGGAGAGGGCTTGCAAAGGCTACAGACGAGATCTGCAGCTTTTGCAAGCAGTTTTCAGATATACCCTCAATGAAATAAATGCATAATTAAACAATGTTTTCTGACCATATCTCAAGTTCATTAAGAGAGAGGGATTAAGATGCCACGGGGGCCCTTGGTAGATTGCCAGTTTGGGGCCCCCCTTTCATTCTTCACATAGGGATGGTTAAGGTTGCAAGCAAGTTCATGGTTGCTGGGCCCTTGTCTAACCCCATGGACCATAGGCTGCTACCTAAGGATGCCTTATGATTAATCCTGCTCTGCTGATCACTTATCTCAGAAAATCCTGTTAAAAAGTATCTTTATTTTGGCAGTTTGCCATCTCTGAGCTACACGTTCAGTACAAACTTACTGGCGCATGGGGTGTATCCGTAAGGACCTATGGGAAGCATCAACGCCCAGAAATGATGCAATGTAATGCACTAGCCAGGCGGAAACCACGATGACGAACTTTGGGTAACGTGGAACCAAACATGTTAAATATTTGGTATACCTGCTTATCCCATATGCTGGCTTATTGTCTGTCACAAACTTTAACAATCATCAAATTCTCTCTGCCTCCTATAATGTTTTAGTTTAATTTGCATGTAGTAGCATTTCACCGGTGGAAAAATGCTGATCTGCGCTTATGGTAATCTTAATGAATGCTACACTGTCATAAATCGAGAGGGGGGAAAAGTTTTTTTTTTTTTTTTATTTAGTGCCTTGTCTCCAAAATAAATAAATAAAAATAAAAAACAAGTAACCCATTTTATTTTTTAGACTTGTGTTGAATATTTGATATCTACATCCCAGGTTGCATGATAGTCTGACGGATCTTTAATCACCAATGTTACTGTATCATTAATGGCACCTTCACACGGCTTGCGTGAGATGGAATGATTTGTGGGTTTAAATGGGATGTGTTGTATGTATGAGTTCAGAAAGGCTTGGAAAATTCCAACACAATCAAGGTTACTAAAAGTGAGACTTCCAAGTTAATATCAGAAATAAGGTCAAAATAGCCGATCTGAAAAAATTCTGTCAGCTATGCAGTTCGGCTCCTTCGGTCTTACATTTTAAATTTACTTGGAATTCTCACTTTAGTGGACAAACCCCCCGAGTGCCTTGTGTAGATATTCAATACAGTGTTGGGAATTCAAAATCTATTTAAAATTTCTGGGCCAAAATAGGTGAATTGCAAAAATTCTTCAAGACATGCTTTCAAACCAGTTATTTCGAGCCAAAATGTTAGTCACTAAATTACAATAGGGACAATAGGTAGGTCCATCCACCTTGTTTTTAAGGACCCCGTTCACTATTAACGGGTGGTGGCTGGGTGGACACTAGATTCCCTGTTTATTTTAATGTACCCCACTTGTAGGGCATGTGCACAGAGTGTGATGCACTCTGACCCTAGTGCAGTCAGAGTGCCAGCTACTGAGATCAAAAGGTCTTGCTGACAGGCGCAGTGTCACATTCCCAGAAGCCACTGGCCACAGTCCCAGTTTAGGCGCTGTGTCACACTCCCAGAAGCCACTGGCCACAGTCCCAGTCTAGGCGCTGTGTCACACTCCCAGAAGCCACTGGCCAGTGCCCACTGTCCCAGTCCAGCCCCTGATGCTGAGGAGTAGAGGGAGAAGTTGGCCTGTACGTCCATGCAAAGTTCTCTGCTCCTTCTATTGTTTTTGAGCGTTGCTGTGGGTCTGATGCATTTCCCACCGGTGGCCAGAAGGAGCTGTCGGCACCCACTGCTGGTGCAGACATGCTGCTTTTTTACTACTGAATCACCAGGGATCAGGATTCCCACGTACCTGGCCAAAGTTAAGCCTCAGGGAGGGGGAAAGAAATGTTATGTCTTTCTTTTTCAATGTAATTAAAAATGTTTGTATTTCTTTTTTGTAGACATGTGTCGTTCCGAATGTACATTCGTACGAATTTCATGCCATTCAGATGCTTACTAATGTCCGAAGTGCCAAACTCCCGAAGCGCCGAAGTGATTCGGATTTCTGAAAAGTGGCAAAACAAGAGAGAGGGAGGGAAAATTACATGAATGATGATAGGAATCTTGACCAATAAGCTAATTCCTTTTGTGCAATGACGTCATATCCTGTACCTGTCACATCGCGGCTGCCAGCGGACCCTGAAGGACGTGCGAGGGAGCTGTGCTGCAAGAGCACAGTATGTACTTTGTTCCCTCGCTGCTTGGCATGCAATGTTTCTCCCATGCAGTCTTGCGCTGCCTCTACTGCGCATGACTGCATCGGACAAACATCCTTAGCCAATTATTATATAGGATATATAAAGTAGACATGTGCAATGTGTTTCGTTCCGAATGTACATTCATACAAATTTCATGCCAATTGGACATTCTGATGCTTACGAATGTCCAAAGCGCCAAAGTTCTGATGTGCCGAACCGAATGCCATTGGTCCGAATTGTCGAAGCAGACACATTTTACTTACCCGAATTTCCAAAATGAACCGAACTGAATTTTTGGCCCATGCACATCCTTACTTTTTTGTAACTTTCGTCTTAGCCCATTATCTACTCCACTACCTCCCCTATCCCCACACAACTGCCCCTAAACACCACTGCTGCCCCTAACCATCTCACCGCCCCTAATTATCCACTACAAGTCCTAATCCCCCACTACAGACCCATAATCCCTCTACTGCCCCTAACCCCCCACTAAGGTCCTAACCCTTTACTTCAGCTTCTAACTCTCCACTACTAGCCCTAACTCACACTACTGCCCTTAAAGTCTCACTACAGGTCCTAACCCCCCATTTCAATCTCTAGCCCCCAATTCTGCTCCTAACCCCACATTTAAGACTCAAATCCCCCACGACTGCCCCTATCCCCTACGGCAGTCCCTTATCCCCACATTACATCTTCTAACCCCCACTTCAGCTCCTAACCTGCCACTACAGCCTCTATTCACTAACTACTGTTTATACCCCCATACTGTCCCTATCCCACTCTCTACAATAATAACTAAATTTTGTCTGAAAACAAATGAATAAACTAACAAAATTAGGTTTGTCCCTGCTAGGGCTGTATAAACA
Source organism: Pelobates cultripes (assembly GCA_933207985.1). Classification (NCBI taxonomy): domain Eukaryota; kingdom Metazoa; phylum Chordata; class Amphibia; order Anura; family Pelobatidae; genus Pelobates; species Pelobates cultripes. The sequence goes on along the minus strand of OW240920.1, from coordinate 140,139,820 downwards.
AAGTAATTTAACTTCTAATTAAGCAGTGAGACTGCAGGGCAGGGGTGTGGTCCATACAGCAAAATTGCTTCCCTTAAGCTGTTTTGGTGCCTATAGTGTACCTTTAATGGTTGAAGAATTGAGAAGGCTGGCTGTTACTGAGGATAGGCGATAATCAGAAGAAAAATGGGGACTGTAAAGAATTTAACAAAAAAATTCACTTCTTGGGCAGAATAGCTGAAAATTTAAAATAGCTATGTTCTTGCCAAATAGCCTGACCCTGCAGTCTAGCAATGAAAACATTGCCTTTTCAGAGAAAAGGTAGTGTTTACATTGCTGGCTACGGCCACCTCCTGTGGATATCACTCAGACAGCCACTAGAGGGACCTCCTGGACGAGGTCTGGCATAGATTGCACAATCTATAGTCAGCAATGTGATGCTGAACACTCGCCATATGGATGTATTGATTCAATTTGGCTAGGGGCAAGTGGCAATTTTGAGTCCTGACATATAATATAATATTAAACTGTAATTGTATTCAAGGCTGTGACATAGAGTAAAGTTACAAACTGCTGTAGGCTTTGCTCCACAGAGCTTACAATCTATATGGTAAAATTAAGTTTTTCTTTTTATTTGTAGACATCCAACGCAGTTCTAGGTTTCCAGTGATGACAAGTTTCATTCAATGTAACCCAGCACAGGTACGGTTTGCGCAGATTCTCTAATATGACCGGGATAACAGATATAATTTTATCACCTCTGGTCAATGCTGGAAAATACACAACCGTCCTGATCATATTTACATTTGCCAGTCTGTTTCCCAACATTTAAAAAAAAAATTAAAAAAAAATAATAAAAATAAACTAAAATTCAGATCTGCCTGGAAGCTTACAGCCGCCTGCGAATGCCTATGAATAATGTATAAAATTGAAAGTTAATTTTGTCTTATTGGTGGCTTTCAAAACACTGTGGTTAATTAGAGAACTAAACACACTTGTCAGGATGTTGTCTTAAAGATATTTTCATTCTTAACGAAGAGAAAACATAATTTAAATTTACAGGAAAGGTTCCGCAAGAGATTTTAATCTTCATGGGAAAATGTTTTGAATTGTTTGCTGAAAAATAAAAACAGTTTAAAGGGGTACATTATAAAGTATAAAGTATATACAGTACAAAACCCCTATCTGCAGAATAATTTTTAAAGTAGGGTGAGTCAGTGGTAGTAAAACATATGGCTAACTCTTACAATTCTTCTGAATACCAGATCATCCTTTTTTTTTAATTTTATTTTTTTACAATAAACCATATTTCTAGTTTACGAGGTTGACCATATGATCTTTTTATTAAAGGGACACTATAGTAACCAAAACAACTTTAGCTTAATGAAGCAGTTTTGGTGTATAAATCATGTCCCTGCAGTTTTACTGCTTGATTCTCTGCTATTTAGAAGTTATATCACTTTGTTTCTGAACCCTAGTCACACCTCCCTGCACGTGACTTGCACAGCCTTCATAAACACTTCCTGTAAAGAGTCATCTAAAGTTTATCCTTCCTTTATTGCAAGTTCTGTTTAATTAAGATTTTCTTATCCCTTGCAAGAGCCTCCTGTATGTGATTAAAGCTCAATTTACAGAGCTATAATACAGAGATACAATTGTAGATTATGCTAGCTTTAGTGTACCTAAAATCTTAATTTTATTAATGACAGGAGGTGAGTATTTGCTTAAGTCTCTCTTTACTAGAACTCCACAGCAGCACAGAAAAACAACCAGTCAGAAAAAGTTAGGTACTATAAAACTCCCCATACATAATTTCCTCCTTCAAGCTGCGACAGTACATAACAAAAGTCAGAAAATAATGGGGAAGAAACGAAGTCCTAGATATAATGAGTACGACAATGTCCACCATCCGAGAAGAACTGTTGGACCAGATAGTGTTGATGGGCTGTAAACTGAAACGAGAGAAAAACAGAATCGAACGGGTTGGTTAGCCAATGAAATGTACTTTGAACAAACATGTAGGTACCCAATGAAGCCCAAAAGTACCGTAACCTGTATGGATCCTAACCAGGGGAGGGCTGGCAGCCTTAGGCCTGGGGGGCAAAACCAGTCAAGTGGCCCATTGCACCACCAAATCAGTTCACCATCCATGCCCACCTTTTCCTGGTTTTATAACGGATAGTGATGTTATGCTAATCAGTAGCCCTTTGCCATACCCGCTCCTTCACGGCTCCAGGCACTGCTTGTTGTGAGTGTGAGCCACTGTAAATTAGGGGCAGAGGGCACTTGCACTGCGGTAAAGATGGGGCTGGGCAGGAGGAGAGTGCAGTGCAATCAGTGCACTCCCCTCCTGTGGGTCACCAGTAGACTGGTGCACCTGCCCAGGATCAGAGCCGGTGCAAGGATTTTTGCCGCCCTAGACAAAATAAAAATTTGCTGCCCCCCATGTGACATCACAATGCCCCACCCATATGAACTAACGCCAGTGCTGCACACAGTGTGTGTTTACATTAAAAAGCCTGCAGGGACCAGCTATAGACACCAGAACCACTTCATTAAGCTATAGTGTCCCTTTAATGTGAGGTAAATTATAGATTAGTGTCACTAATAATATACCGGTACTAGATTGCCTACTTACAAGCAGATGAGGATGATGATGGGCTGCAGTTTGGCTCCACTGGTCTGGTGTAGAACAGGGTCTCTGGAGGCTGTTTGCAACTGTGGTCACAAAATTCAATGTTCTGGGAGAATTGGAAGCAGCTCCATTTTTTTGGGGCCCCTTACACAGCTCAAGGTCTGGGCCCCAGGGCCTGACGGTGAGTATGCCCACAAGGCCCACTCATAAGTCCACTTATATGTTCCACCCACCCATGAGTTCGCTCACAGGGAGTGGAGTGTGTAGGGATGTGTTATGTGTTAGTTGTGAGGATCTATCATGTGTGCTTATGGTATGTAGTGTTTAGGGTTACCAGTTTGTGTAGGGGATGTGTTATGTGTTATTGTAGAGGATCTAATATGTGTGCTTGTGGTATGTAGTGTTTAGGGTTACCAGTTTGTGCAGGTGATGCAGTGTGTTTGTGTGTAGTGGAAGCAGTGTGTATTTGTGTATAAGGGATGTATTATGTGTTTCTGGTTGTGTGTAAGGGATGCATTGTGTGAATCTGTGTTTGTATGCATAAGGGATGTAAGGTGTGTGTCTGTATGTGTGTGCATGAGATGCATTGTGTTTCTGTGTGTATGTAAGAAAAGAAGTGTGTGTGTTTGCATGCGTGTGTACGGGTTTGCATTGTCTGTTTCTGTGTATGTGTGCAAAGGATGCATTGTCTTTGTGTGTAAGGGTTGCATTG
>OW240920.1:140069502-140136394 GCA_933207985.1 Pelobates cultripes | reverse complement strand
GTATAACTAACTGTAACCTAACCTACACAGTGCATCTAACATGTGTGGGAGCCTGGAGTGTCCCTTTAATAATATATACCGACCCAGTATAACTAACTGTAACCTAACCTACACAGTGCATCTAACGTGTGTGGGATCCTGGAGTGTCCCTTTAATAATATAAACCCACCCGGTATAACTAACTGTAACCTAACCTACACAGTGCATCTAACGTGTGTGGGATCCTGGAGTGTCCCTTTAATAATATAAACCCACCCGGTATAACTAACTGTAACCTAACCTACACAGTGCATCTACCATGTGTGGGAGCCTGGAGTGTCCCTTTAATAATATAAACCCACCCAGTATAACTAACTGTAACCCAACCCAGACAGTGCATCTAACGTGTGTGGGAGCCTGGAGTGTCCCTTTAATAATATAAACCCACCCAGTATAACTAACTGTAACCTAACCTACACAGTGCATCTAATGTGTGTGGGAGCCTGGAGTGTCCCTTTAATAATATAAATCCACCCCGTATAACTAACTGTAACCAAACCTACACAGTGCATCTAACGTGTGTGGGAGCCTGGAGTGTCCCTTTAATAATATAAACCCACCCAGTATAACTAACTGTAACCTAACCTACACAGTGCATCTATCGTGTGTGGGAGCCTGGAGTGTCCCTTTAATAATATAAACCCACGCAGTATAACTAACTGTAACCTAACCGACACAGTGCATCTAACGTGTGTGGGAGCCTGGCGTGTCCCTTTAATAATATAAACCCACCCAGTATAACTAACTGTAACCTAACCTACACAGTGCACCTAACGTGTGTGGAGCCTGGAGTGTCCCTTTAATAATATAAACCCACCCAGTATAACTAACTGTATCCTAACCTACACAGTGCACCTAACGTGTGTGGAGCCTGGAGTGTCCCTTTAATAATATAAACCCACCCAGTATAACTAACTGTAACCTAACCTACACAGTGCACCTAACGTGTGGGAGCCTGGAGTGTCCCTTTAATAATATAAACCCACCCAGTATAACTAACTGTAACCTAACCTACACAGTGTATCTAACGTGTGTGGGAGCCTGGAGTGTCCCTTTAATAATATAAAGCCACCCAGTATAACTAACTGTAACCTAACCTGCACAGTGTATCTAACGTGTGTGGGAGCCTGGAGTGTCCCTTTAATAATATAAACCCACCCAGTATAACTAACTGTAACCTAACCTACACAGTGCATCTAACGTGTGTGGGAGCCTGGAGTGTCCCTTTAATAATATAAACCCACCCAGTATAACTAACTGTAACCCAACCTACACAGTGCATCTACCATGTGTGGGAGCCTGGAGTGTCCCTTTAATAATATAAACCCACCCAGTATAACTAACTGTAACCTAACCTACAAAGTGCATCTAATGTGTGTGGGAGCCTGGGATGTCCCTTTAATAATATAAACCGACCCAGTATAACTAACTGTAACCTAACCTACACAGCGCATCTAACGTGTGTGGGATCCTGGAGTGTCCCTTTAATATTATAAACCCACCCAGTATAACTGTAACCTAACCTACACAGTGTATCTAATGTGTGCCTGGAGTGTCCCTTTAATAATATAAACCCACCCAGTATAACTAACTGCCTACACAGGCATCTAACGTGTGTGGGAGCCTGGAGTGTCCCTTTAATAATATAAACCCACCCAGTATAACTAACTGTAACCTAACCTACACAGTGCACCTAACGTGTGTGGGAGCCTGGAGTGTCCCTTTAATAATATAAACCCACCCAGTATAACTAACTGTAACTAACCTACACAGTGCACCTAACGTGTGTGGGAGCCTGGAGTGTCCCTTTAATAATATAAACCCACCCAGTATAACTAACTGTAACCTAACCTACACAGTGCATCTAACGTGTGTGGGAGCCTGGAGTGTCCCTTTAATAATATAAACCCACCCAGTATAACTGTAACCTAACCTACACAGTGCATCTAACGTGTGTGGGAGCCTGGAGTGTCCCTTTAATAATATAAACCCACCCAGTATAACTAACTGTAACCTAACCTACACATCTAACGTGTGTGGGAGCCTGGAGTGTCCCTTTAATAATATAAACCCACCCAGTATAACTAACTGTAACCTAACCTACACAGTGCATCTAACGTGTGTGGGAGCCTGGAGTGTCCCTTTAATAACATAAACCCACCCAGTATAACTAACTGTAACCGAACCTACGCAGCGCACCTAATGTGGATGGATCCAAACTATGGTTTACAAACCTAAAAGATATTATTTACTGACGTGTAATTGTACTGCATAAGGCCCTTATCAAATATTTAGTTGGCCTTAAAGGAGCAATATAGGTTCCTGAACACAAATGTGTATTCCCGACCCACCCCTCCCTTGCTCTCTTTAATAAATAGTTTACTCATCTAAATTTCCAGCTGTTTGGGTGTGCTGGTGCTGGCGCTGGCTCATGCCGCCGATCCTCTTCCTTTGCTGAATTTAGAATAGAAAAGCATTGAATTGGCTGAGATTGCCAATCCTGATGATCTCAGCCAAGGAGGCAGGGCTGGGTGGAGCCAAACACCACCCTGGCCAATCAGCATCTCATCATAGAGCTACATTAAATCAATGCATCTATAGGAGGAAATGTGTGTCTCCATGCAGAGGGTGGATAGACTGAATGTCAGTCACACTGTGCAGCACTGCCCCAGGAAGCACCTCTAGCAGCCATCTGAGGAGTGGCCAGTGAAGTTATCACTAGGCTGTAATGTAAACACTGCATTTTCTCTGAAAAGACTGTTTTTACAGCAAAAAGCCAGAAGTGAATGATTCTACTCACCAGAACAAATACAACAAGCTGTATACTATGCAATAAGCTGTAGTTGTTCTGGTGACTATAGTATCCCATTGAAATCCCTCATTCTGCACTTTCCCCTTTAAATTATTTGAACAGTTGGTGACGGGGTACTGATCTACTTTAACTCTGGACTAAACACTTACCTCTTTACCTACCAACCTTCACCCACTTTTGTTTGTGCTTTACATTCTGCAGCATACCGTATCGGAGATCCATGCTTCGTCACCTGAGTAAACACCAGCAATCAGAATAATAAAAGCTGCCTTGAACTATTTCCGTGAGTTCCTACCATGACACATACATTGTTACTGTATCACTGTGTGGATTGATTTAGCTTGCGTGTGCTTTGGTTATATATTAACCTTACATTAGTAGGGGGGGAATGAGCAAATGGCACTAATAAAACCAGTCCCTATGTAAAAGACTGACACTCCATTTCTTAAATCTGAACTTGTGATTTTCCTGCAAGTACAGAGAAAGATTAAGATCCCACAGCCACAGGGTCTTTGGTTGGTTACTGGTTTGAGCCCCCCTTAATTCTGCACATAGAGATAGTTGATGGTTCCAGGGCCCCTGCCAAAGCCCCTCGGGTCCTGGGTGGCCACCTAGGGTCACCTTATGTGTAATCCTGCTCTGTGCAGTGATTGAAACGGTATAGGAGTTCAATAAAAGGAGATAGAGCTGTATTAGAATACTGCGGGCCCCAGAAAAACTGGCAAAATGCAGTCCTTCACCCCCGCACACATTCAGAACACGAAGGCAATATGAACAATTCCATATTGTTTGCGGTGGGTCATACATTTCTGTGGGTCATAGGAAGTCGCCTACTGGTAAATCCTTTCTGTATTAGAGGTTTTAAGCACGATTTAGGCATGAGGCACATGCACACTACACAATGAGATTGGGGGAGTTTTAATACAGACTTCCAAAATGGTAAACTGACTCTGCTATGTAGGAGAACTTTTCTATTGCATCATTTGAGAGAATTTTGCAACATAATTGGAAATGTATCCTCATTTCCTAAAGAATAAATCCCAAAGTAAAGAGGTTTTTTTTTTTTTTTTAAACAGAATATTACTCAGATTTTTCAGCCTTACCAGCAATAAAAGCATTCCTTCATATAGCAACATTCTTAAAACGACACTCCAGATCCCTATAGCACTTCGGCTAAAATGCTTTATATGTGAAGAGTCTGTCCTCGTTTTCAAGTTTACAAAAAGTGCAGATTACAATAGAAATGTACAAATTAACCTTGTTACAGTCACTCTGTGTGTGTATATGTCTGTCAATGAGTGTGTATGTCTGTCTGCGTACTAGTGTGTGACTGTCATTGTGTCAAATTAGTGTGTGTGTCTGTCAGTGTGAGTGTGTGTTGGCTAAACAGCGTGTATTTCAGTGCACGCATCAGTGAGGGAGTGTCTGTCAGTAAAAGTGTGTGCGGCCTTGACAGGAAGGGGTGGGAAAAATGTAAATTAGGGGGTTGCCCGAGTTTGTTCATGCCTAGGGCAGCACAAATTCAAAATACACCACTGCTTGTTTCCAGCTCTGATGTAGAGCTATGTAGAAAGAACAATAATGTCTAACACAAACTTTTAAGTCCACTTTTCCTTTATTAAGGAGCCATAGAAAACAGATGACATTTCGGCCACACATGGCCTTTCTCAAGATGAACTGTGCAGCCTCTCAGCCGGCCACTTTGCCTTCCTTGTCACCAAGCATGCTGATATCTTCCAATCCAATCTAATGCTCCTTATAGAAAAACACATGTGCGGCTTCACCACTCTCTTCCCGTCAAATGCTCTCATAGGGATTCAGTGAATGCAATGCTTCCCTATGACAAGCATTTGGGGACAGTCAACAATCTCATGCAAGGCGTGTGGGCATTAAACATGACATGACAGTCTGATTTGCTCATCGCAGCGCTAGCGCCCTCTGGTGGCTATAAAGGACGACAACAACTAATGGTGTGTTTAGCCCTGAAATTAAATCATTGCCTATCTACAAAACTACAATGTCTTACATTGCAGGACTAATACTACATTGAGAAGAAGTTGTGTCTGTGCTTATAACAATGTATTATAGGCACATCCCCATTTATCACCCACACTCCTCCTCAGTTCCTGTTTTGTTTTGAGGTCAAACTGGCCGTACCCTCCCTCCCAGACCCTCCCACCTCCTGGACAGCTCACTAAGAATGCAGCTTCACAATGGATGCTATCCAGGAGGTGGGAGGGTCTGGGAGGGAGGGTCTGCTGCTGATTGGCTGGAATGTGTCTGCTGACTGTGAGGTACAGGGTCAAAGTTTACTCAATGATGAGTCCGCGGCGAACCGTTCGTGAACCGTTCGGCGAACCGTTCGGGACATCACTACCCTCAAATCAACAAAAAATAAATAAAATGCCAAAAGTTAGGTAGAGCAAAATATTAGTAAAACAGGACACTTTAATGTCAATTTACTTTATTATTTTGTAAATGTGAATTTTACAAAGCATCTTAACAGTTAAAGGATCACATCATTTGATGGAGGACTTTCTCCTCGCCCCCTCCCCTATGATATGAAAACAGCTATGAGCATTTGTTGAAATGTCTGGGTTTTTTGTGTTTATATATATTTTTTTTATATTATTTTATTTCCATTACCAATATATTAGCAAAGCCATAGTTACAAAATAACAGTCTTTAACTATACATAGTAACAGCACAGAAATACACCAGTGGATAAAACGCAGAAAAAAAACAAAAGAAAACAAAGAATAAGGCTGGGTGATAACTCAGAGACGGTTCTGTGAAGTCGGCTTGACAAATAAAAAGTAAACTAAAAACTGTTAACAATCATGAAATACAGTATTACTTAATAGCTAAACAGATACTCTGAAACAACCATAAAATCTGTCTTGGACCTCTAAACATTCGGCCCAAACGATTAATGCTGTGTTTGAAACAAATGGCATTCAAGTTAGCAAGTCCAAAATATTTATACGCTTTCATTCGCTAAAAATAGTATTGCAAATTTTGGCTTTCTTTTCACTTCTTTGACATTAAATCCTAACCATGTGCAAAACGCTTTTAAATGGAAGATACCGATTAAACAGTGAACTTTTCCATTTGAGTGCTTTAAACTATCCTTGCCGTGTGGATGAATAGGGCAGGTTTTGATACAAAAGAAACACAGTGGGTTAAATCCATACGATCGATGCAAGCAAATCCGAAAAACAAATGATCAGATTGGCCATCTTTAAACATGCTTCCATAAAGGAGATGAATGATAAGTAGTGATGTGCCGAACGGTTTGCGAACAGTTCGACCACGGACTCATCATTGAGTAAACTTTGACCCTGTACCTCACCGTCAGCAAACACATTCCAGCCAATCAGCAGCAGACCCTCCCTCCCAGACCTTCCCACCTCCTGGACAGCATCCATTGTGAAGCTGCATTCTTAGTGAGCTGTCCAGGAGGAGGGAGGGTCTGGGAGGGAGGGTCTGCTGCTGATTGGCTGGAATGTGTCTACTGACTGTGAGGTACAGGGTCAAAGTTTACTCAATGATGAGTCCGTGGCGAACAGTTCGGGACATCACTAATGATAAGACATTTCTAAATATATAAAAAAAGGAATAAACAACAAAATAATTAAAACCATAAAATTTGTAACAAACAAAAAGAGAGACAACTGAGGAATATCTGCTAAAAATTTATTCAGGGGGCAAAGTTTTCTAAATCATTTGCCAGATTTAAGGAAAATCAAATCAACAAAAATTATCCCAACGCTCTTAACATTTAAGAATGTTCTGAAGAAAACTACACGAAATGAAAGACTGCAAGATAAGTCACATTTATATTTATAATAAACAGCCAATGATACCTTTCCCATAGAAACCAGATGACGGTTACATTGCACAAGTTGTTATATCCAACAGAGGCGCTATAGTCGACCTCTAACGCTCATTGCCGTCCAAATGTATACAGATCTTTGTGGATAATGCACAAATTTAATTTCACATTATCTCAGTCCTAGCAGAGGGGCCTGGTTTTGGATGCAGTTTTTGTAAAACCAATCAAAAGTGGTGTGACCAAAATCAATGTGACATGCGCCCAAAGACTTGTTGCACTATGTGCAAGATGTGATAGTACAGTTAGTTGTACAGAAAACCGTAGTGGTTAAGGTAATTTGAGTGTCCCTTTAAAAAGTGCAATCTCAGACTTGCTTTGCCAAAGATCAGCTCAGGAATAAAGTTTATTCTTGAAGTTTGCCAAAGACACTAAATTTCTCTGAGTCTTAGTCTGTAACATGGTTCTGTAAAACTCCCCCTAAGTGCCAATAAAAACGCTATATAAAATATAACCACCAGTGCAATGTAACCGTAAAACGTGAACGACGTATTACTAGAGTTCTAGTACAAACTCGTTGGATTTGTATTTGATTGAAAATATCGATAATGTGCAGAGGGAGTGACTTTATCAACCAACTGGCATGTTCTCACAGTGGAAGTGAAGGCAAAACGCGCCGTGTGCTTCTTATACAGATTGCTTTGCTATCGCCAGTAGGATTTACTACTATAACAGTTTGCCTTAAACGTTGACTGGATGTTTGGCGCAGACCATTATTTGTGACAGTCTCCAGCACAACGGTTTCTCAAAACAGTCCTTAAAAGGGAGCTACCATGAGAAGTTACGATTTTATGTGTTTTCACATATTTTCATTTAAAACATAATGGCCAGAGTCCTTTAGTGTAAAATATATTGTTTTTTTCTTCTTACCTCCAGTCTTTTCATTGTCAGTAAGCTACCTATATCAGACAGCCAATGACCCAAACCGTTAGACGTACCGACTGCTCTCTGTAGAACATGGCAGCTCACACTGGCGTGGGGTAATTAACCAGAAACCCCAATATATATTTTTTTACCAAAGGGATATGGACATTGTAACTTAACCGATTTCTGTAGAATACTCAAGGAACTAGCAGTAAACACCCCGAAACCTTGAACATTTTTTTTAAAACTTAACCCCTGTTTAACATAGACATACTTTTTTCGCCATTCCTCAAATGTAAGCAACATCTACGCCTACCAACTGCAATGTGACTTCTGAGTAGGGAACATCTGTTCTCTTTCATGACAGTATTCTGTGTCTTTCACTCCTACAAGTACAATACTAATCTTGTTCTGTTCTCCTGGAGATGCATAAACATTCCTGTGTCTTAACTACAGGGTTTAAAAATATATCAATTTTCTAGAGTCCACGTAATGAACATAAATTTTCTGAGACGGTCGGTAATAGCAGGACAATGAGACGCAGCCAAGTAAAACTTAAGGTCACGCTGTCCTTTTACCAATGCAGCATAAGACTATCAACTACTCCATAGGGTGCAAAAAACACATAGGGGAAATTTAAAGTCTACAGTAAGGATGGAATTTCGGTGACTGCTTCAACAGATAATGTTTAGCAATGAGATTCCGAAAAAAGGTGCTTTTTGTACATCACATAGGTATTTTACATTGCCAACAGTCTAGCAGAAGTAAAAGGTGCAATAAAATCAAAACAACATTTTGGCCGGACCTTAGTCACAATTATTTGTGCGCCTTTGTGTGAATGCTAAAAAAAGTGCTGTAAACAGATGGGACTTAATAAAAAAATTAAAAAAAAAAAACCCACCTTTTACCAAATCCCTTTATAGTAGGAAGAATTACAATTTAAAGGCCCAACGGCAAAGAAATACGTGGATTTAACCCTTTGCCAGATGAGGGGTGTGCTCAAAGAAATGCGTTGGGGACACCGCCAGCACGCAAAAGGCTAATAACTGTCCAAGCATTCTTTACTTAACCTTTCTAAGGCACTCAGGAAAGCCTGTACAAGCCAAAGATTGCCCCCAAATTATCATACATTCATTACCTTTTTATTTCAGCTGTCAAAGTTACAAAACAATCACCCATACAACTTTATTTCTTCAAGCATTACCAATCCGTCACACAGAAAACATTAGTGCAAAATACTTTCATTTCTGACAATAGCTAGTCCTATTCCATTCACATTTTTGTAAAAAATGTTTTGTTTTTTTTAAACCCCTATAGTTCTTGCCTTCCTAAACAAACAAACAATTATGTACAAGGAGAAATGCGCTAAATAAAAAAAATAGATATATAATCATCTTCGTTGTGCAATATGCCTGTCTTGTGTTTAAATCCTCAAAAGCAGACTCACTATGCTCTTTCTATATATTAATATATATGTATATATAGAGATATTTTAACACAGTCTGTGCAATACATACATTGGCCCAAAAATGGTCAAAACCATTTAAGTAATAACAGTATCAATTTACGATAGAACATGCAAATACAGCATTGGTGTTGCCAGCGCATTTCGCCAGCCATATCAACCCGCCCCCCCGTCGTTTCATTCAACGCCATCCTGTGGAAATCCCCTTTTTCACAGACTATGACCAATAAACAAAATCCGAACACACAATTAAAAAAACAAACAAAAAATGCATATACCAAACTGATATACACACACACACATTAAGTGCTCTTTTGTCTAGGGTAAATAGATGTTACCATTAAAAGGAGGTGGCTCTGGAAAAATGAGTTCAAGGATGCATAACCTGTATACCTGTTTTATTTTATTTATAGGTGTCCCCCTCTTAAACATGGGAACACAATCACCCTACGTTTGTTGTTTAGATTTTGCTGATTAATAACCCTTTGGCTCAATCATTTTGCTATTTAAAGTACACAATAAGACCTGCACTGCAGGAATCGTACTTCTTTCAAGGTAGACAGTATAAGGATATATGTTTTCCTTAAATTGTTTAGTCTCATGTCAACTACTGTTAAGTTGTGCCTAATATACGTGCCCTCTGCTGCTACGGTAACCAAAACAGAATTGAATAGTTAATGCTTGGAAATCCTTGCCACTAGTCCTACAAAGAGTAGTTTTAATCAGTTGGATTACAGCTCTTACCCAACGTATTTTGCATAAGACAGTAAAATAAACATCTGACAGCTAGTATTGTTGGATGTCATAAATTGGTCCTTCTGTCTTGTGCAAATTTCTACATGGAGATAACATGGCTGATAAAAAAAAATAATAATAATAATCAGGATAAGTTATGGGTTTAAAAAAAAAAAAAGTGTGAGGCATTGATCTATGTATATATTTATATATTAGTCCTTTGTTTTAGACATGACACATCAACAAAATTACACGGTGATCATTGGTGTCACTAAATTCTTCCTAAACATCTGCGGTCGTGTGTTCGTGTATGTAGTTCTGCTTCCGATAATAGAACTTGTTTGGTAAATCCGTTCTCATTGGGTCTATGTGTGAGTATATGGAGACAATACATATTTCAATTGCCATCTGTATCATAGATCTATGATCTATAAGTCTCTCATAGGTTCCTTTCGCACAGTGTAAATGAACACTCCAAGCACTATGACCTTATGTTGCCAGGAGAGCTCTAGCGCCTCCTATTGTAAGGAACCAAACCGTTTCAGAATGGTTTGAGTTCTTACCTGGGTTGGCCCCTAGAACCACTATAGCGCAATAATGGTGGGTAATCTTTATGTGAAAATTAAACGCAAACAAAAACACTTTACTTACTTTATCAGTTTATAAGATTTAAATGGCTTGCTCTAGTAAATCCTGTCTACTTTATCATTAATTGGGAGGCCACAAAGCCTCTTGCCAACTTAACCACTGTAAAACAATATTTATTTTTTGGTCCCTTATTGTAGAAAAAGAAAACAAATTATTCAATGTGTCAGTAAAATGAATAATCTTTGCGTAGTGTTCTTAGATGTTAACGATTATACACCAAGATCTATATTACCACACACACAGTTAGGAACTTTTTAGATGTATCCATAGTAAGGATTTTGGCATCAAAACATTTGCTTTTTTTGGCGACATGAACAATTAAGCAATCCTCTATGTTAAATTACAGATTTAGGATAATTGGCTGTTAATTTTATGCTGACAACTTCTATGTGGCTAATACAGGTGATCGGTTCTGTCTAGAATATTTATATAATGAATACTTTTCAAACCCCTCTGTCCTTCTTTTCTATCCTAATGTCCCTCTTTTCTAGGAGCTCCGTATTGTTGGTGTGTCTGAGTGTATAACAGAGCTCCACAGCAATAATACTCCCAGTAATGTGTCTGAGTGTATAACAGAGCTCCACAGCAATAATACTCCCAGTAATGTGTCTTTGAACTACAATAAATGTGTTTAATAAGTCTGTGTAAATAAGATACATTGTTCTTGTTCTAAATTACGATTTAGTTGATTAAATTCCCATTAGTAAGTCACCTAAAATTCAGAGTAAATCCATGTTCACAGACGAAGCAAAAGTCTACTACATCCTGTGCTCCCCTTTAGGACACCCTTGGAGCTAGCTGTGGAACACAAAGTATGATGGCTTTCTTGTCTGAAGTGCTTTGAGGATGATGGGAAGTCCTGCAATTTGATTTAGAAACAGATGTGGGAGGAGCAATGCTTTACTGTTTTTAAGTTTGAGAATAAAAGATTTACAGGTCAAGACAGAGATCCGTTAATGTATGCATGGGTCTACTGCTTGCTTTTGTAAAAGGGATGTATAGAAAGAATGATTGTGTGATCATATGAAGAAGAGGAGTGTAAATGAAATGCGTTGGGACATTTAGAACATTTGAAGAAAAATATTATTTTAAAGTAATATAGCCTTAAATGGGTAGGGTTTTATTCACTAAATTGTGCATCTTGGCCGTAATAACTGCATTGTAGACTTTGTCCAACTTTCCTGCTGTGGTCTAAATTTTGCAATGCGATTGTCAGCTGCTTACTTAGGAAGTAAATCTCATGATTTTGTAAAAGAGGAAAACAATCATAGCCCTCAAAAAATGAAAAGCTCTGGGTCTTTTATAAACAGAATGTGATATTACAGGTTTTTAACCGAAATATGAATGTTTGGTTAAACACATCACAAACACTTACAAATACGATGTTGGAAAACAAACCTCATGGGCAAGAGTGTAAATATCTCGAGATAAGAAATAATTCCCAGATACGAAGGGGAGATAGAAAGTACACATTCCTAAGAGTGGATCTCGAATTTATACATTCCAAAAGGAGATCTGGACTTTACCTATCCAAAGATAGATATCTAGAAGTCTCACCTCTAGGAGGAGATACATTCTCACCACCAACAAGAGAAGATGTAGGACACCCATCTAATGAGAAGAGATCTATAAACCCAACGTCACAGGTTGAGTCCCAGAAGGCTGAAATCCCAATATCAACTCTAGAGTCCTATGTGCTCAAGTTTAACTCCAATTCCAAAGTCTAAAATGAATTAAAACCTTTTGAGGACTGGAGGTACTGGTAAATACATAATCTGCATTAAAAAGGAAAGGAAACCTAACCCACATTGGGTTATATTCACATTCACAGGCATTCCCAAACAAAACAGTGGCTACCACTTTTTCTCCACGGTCACCATTTTGACCTCTTCAGTAAATAAGACTACTTGTGAGTAAAAACAAAAAAATATATATAATTAAAAAAAAGTAAATTTCTTAGAAGTTAGTGCACATAAAAACTTAACATGACATTAATGTTTCAAAATCACCATCCGCCTTCAAGTACATGTAAATCATTAGGAGATTATCTGGACAAATTTTTTTAGAATTTTCCAAACAAGACTAGTTAGGTTTCATTAGGCATAGCCCACCAAACCAGATAGAATGAAGAATTTTATAGAACGTTTTCTTACTTATAATCTAGAAACAAAACAAAACAAAAACGGCTAAAGAAAACTTTCACTCAAAATGATATAAAACCTACATTAAAATAAAAAAACTAATTGTACTTCCCCCAATGAAGTATAGGAGAATCTTCCATTATGTAGCAAATTCCAAAGCTATCTATCCAATGAAAACAGAGAAATAAAGTATGCCCTGTTTTTCCGACTCTTTTAGTGTTGGATAAATTGTTGCGAACAACGTTGCTTTATGGCACCTCGCTCTCATTCTCAGAACCCTAAAGTCCCAACGGAACCCCCACAGTTGACTTATAATATGGCCCAGGAACATTGTAGTCATTCCTCACATCTGATGTGATCATAAAGTTTTGTTTTTTTTTTGTTTGTTTTTTTACTTTTTCTCCATGTATTCGATTCATGAGCAATACCAAAGTTTTTTTGTTTTTGTTTTTCTTTAAAACGTGCTTGCAAGTGATAGATTGATCAAACCGATCGAAAGAGAAAAATATGGGAAAGCGGTCTTTTTTTCTTTTCATAGAGTAAATTCTGTTCTATTAAAAAGGAGCCCGTTTTTTGTTTTTGTTGTTTCCTAAATAGGTCAACTTTTTGACCTAATCATTTACAGTATAATGAATGCGATTATTTCCTTCATATTTTGTTTTGTTTTTTTTAAATACAAGCAGAATAAAAATCACATTTTTTTCAGGCAACAGTAGCAGTTCTGTAGGTAAGTAGCTGATCACATTTTTTTTTTTTAATTAGTAATGCATGCAAGCAGCTTCGACACTACACATCCCTTTTAGGTCATGACGGTTCTAACTTCTTTCTTTATAAAGTTCCTCCATAAGTTGAGTCTTGCCTCCTCGCCGGTGTCTCTGGCCTGCTGGTGGAGCCAGACTCCTGTTCAAAAGGTGGTGGAGGCGTGCTCTGGGTATCCACTGCCAAGGGATCTGTGCCACCTACCTCTTGGATGACAGATCCCGTTGAACCTTCTCCTTCTTGGCTCTGTTCAAATGGAGGGTTGGACCCATTGGTGAGGTCAATATTTGCTGTGTTAGTTCTTAGTGACACAATGGCGCTAGGATCACTTCTCCGCTCTGCATAGATTCTTTGCTCGAATGCTTGCGCCGGGCTTGCCTGGAAATCTGTCTCTAAGGGAATGCCTGCGGTTGTTGACCCCATCACAGAGCGATACATCTCCACACCTTCAGGTAACATAGACTTGATTTTGGGGAGCCAGCGCTTGCGTACCCTGCGGGCGTTAGTGCACATGTCTGCAGCAATGACGTTCATTTCACTCTCCTTAAAATTCGGGGCAAAATTCTGACAATACACTGCAGGCAAACACAAAAAGCTAGATTAGATTAAGGACAGATGAAGGTGGTTATTAATATAAATTGCTCAGGAATTTTTTTTTTTTTTTTTTTACAAACTTTAACCTAAAACAATGGCATGTGGGACTTGATCAAGTAATTAATGCCCTAGTTCTCCTTGCGATGCTTAAGTGTTTATTCACGTACCCTCTCCTTCAGATATCCCTACAGGAAGTAATCGGGAGCTGAAACGTCGGGAGCAAGTGGCGGCCAATTAATCTGGAAGTTTCTTGAAATTCCTAACTATAGTTTTCCCCCCATTTTATTCATGAGCTTAGATAGACTATAGCCCAGTCAAAAACTTACATATGAGAACAGCCTCTTAATTGAGCCAGAATTTGTCTCATACCTCTTGGTTTACCAATTTGTTTGACACAGTCTGCGCGTCCATAAGTCAGCCTTAGGGCACCAGAGCAGGGGCCGCAAAAATCCAAATCCACTGCCTCTGGCTGGGGACTCAAATTATTCACTTCACCTGTCTCCAGATTGCTGGGGAGTCTGGGAGAAGACCGGTGAGAGTCACGCGCTCCTCCTGACATCATCAGAAGATGCTGGCCGACTTCACTTGCTGCTGTGTGCTGGCTGCAGCTCCTGTCCCACCTGGCACCAGGGATAAGGTTTCCACCTGACTGGTCCAAGGTAAGACTCCGGGAGGGGGGAATACACTTTAGTTTTGTATTTTAAGCAGCTCCCAGACTCCCAGGTACAGCTCTGGAACCTTACCCCCTACTACAGACCCTAACTGTGTCTGTGTTTCTTTTTCTTTCCCCCAGCCATACAGACACACACAAAGAGCTGGGGGGAGAAAAAGACACACAATGGGACTGGGGGGAGAAAAAGACACACAAGGGGGTTGTAAGAGACACAGGTGAAGACACTTTTTTTGGTGGTGGATGGGAGGGCAAATTGCATCTTCATCTGTGTAGACAAAAATCCTTGCACCGGCCCTGACTGCGCCTTACAATGTAGCTATTGGAGAATAGAAAATTAAACCACTTGCTTACGTTTGACAGCGTTAAGAACCCTGCTATCCAAAGGCTTCCGGCTGGGATCACTGGTTGACGACCGAATGCCAGTACCACAGCTATTGGCAAGTGTATTCCTGCAAAATAAAATCGGTCAATAAACCGGAAAATCATGCATTCATTAGACCAGAAAAATACTCACATAAACACTGTATAATGGACATGAAGTGATGACTAACCTTTCTACGCCAGATTTGTTCTCCTCAGGACTCTCACAAGCCCAGTTTCTGGTTTTTCATGCCAATAGGGTGATTTACTAAGTTGAATACAAAGTGAATTTCAAATTTAAAGCCAGAGTATCTGGATTGAATGCGTAGTGGACTTAGATGATGTTTTGCGTTCGGCTATTTTGATCTCAAATTTGAAATTCACTTTGAATTCTCACTTTAGTATACTTATCTTTAAAGGTTTTTCCCCAATGGATTTTTAAAAGGATAATACATTATATTGAGCTTTAATGAAACTGGATGCAAACCTCTTATAAAAATTCAAATATTCATCGTTAAAGTAGGATATAGAATATCTGCTGTGCCACGCTGATTAGACACACACTGGTACCTACATATATCTAGAACATATTTATTTTCTGGACAAAGTTTAAAGGAACACTATAGGGTCAGGAACAAAAACATGTATTCCTGACTGTATAGTGTTAAAACCACCATCTAGCTCCCCCTAGCTTCCCCTTACTCCCCTAAATATAGTAAAATCTTACTTGAATTCCAGTCTGCAGCTGCTGGCTCTGTCCCTGATCTGCCTGCTTGACAGACATCATCAGCAGTGTTGAACAATAGACAATCATAATGCTTTCCCATAGGAAAAGGAGGCAGTTCATGGTCAGAGCTAGCACAAGCCAAACACAGCCCTGGCCAATCAGCATCTCCTCATAGAGATACATTGAATCAATACATCTCTATAAGGGAAAGTTCAGTGTCTGCATGCAGAGGGAGGAGACACTGAATGTCAGTCACACTGTGCAGCACTGCCCCAGGAAGCACCTCTAGCAGCCATATGAGGAGTGGCCATTGGAGTTATCACTAGGCTGTAAGTAAACACTGCATTTTCTCGGAAAAAAACCCTGAAGGGACTGACTATACTCACCAGAACAAATGCAATAAGCTGTAGTTGTTCTGGTGACTAAACCTACTGGCAGATTCTTACTGGAATAGAGATTTTTAAAAGATGGACAAAAGCCTTCAAAGTCCCTAACTGCTAAACTGACACCCTTTCAGGATTATTTACTAAAGTCAGAATTCAATGTGAATTTAAAGTTTAAGACTAGAGCAGCCAAACTGAAGTCATAAGTGACTTGGATATTTTTTTTATAGTTTGACTATTTGACCTTAAATTTGAAATTCACTTTTGATTCTCACTTTAGTGAATAGTCCTCTGCATAGGAACACAAAATAATAAAAAAAAATGGGCCTTCTTCTCAATGGCCTACGATTATATAGACAACAGGAAGAGCATTACCGATCGAAGAAAGTGGCCAGCAGGCGTCTTAATAGGACCTTGTGCTTTACACCTGCGCAGAGGTGACAATTCATCAACTGGCCGCGGGTGATGTAAACACCAGAGCCTAAAGCAAGTCAGAAAGAAATGTGGTAAATACAACAAACAATCTTAGGAGTTGACATGTATTTACATAAAAGTAATCAGAAATGATAAATTAATCATTAATTAAGCTATTTCAAAAAATTACATTTTAATTGCACGTTATTAATAAGTCACATGTAATTTCTCAGAAGAACCCCAACCCGTAAAATTAAAGTGTCCCTCTTTGTCTATTTGAAATGTCGGGAGATATGCTCGAATATTTATTTTAGATCTAAATCTATTGTTGTTGAGGTATACCATTTTCATGACATTAACCAATAAATCACAAGTAGAAATGCCCAAAGTGCCCAAAGACACCTTACAAGGACTTTCCTCGCTGAATCCTCCATGCTGGAACCTTTCTTCTCCCAGTAACCAGACGACACAAAGTTCTGGGAGTACAAGCTGGAATACTTTAATCTGGCCAGGTGGCCTGCTTTTATACATTTATGGACACCGTCAAACCATCCCATGACAAACCCAAAACAGGGTAATCCCTCCCCTGTGCCTGGGAGATAATTGAGTCAGGAACTGTACAGACTCAATTATCTCCAGGTACAGAAAACATAAAATGTATAAAACACCCCAAAATATACATAAAATACACGAAAACCCCACAAAAGTTACATCCCCTGATAGACCCAATCTAAGTGACCAACATGTCCAAAATTCACCCAGTTCGGTTCAGGGGTTCTGGATTTTCATGGAAGTCAATTATTTGACTGACCGTGCACATGGTCCTATGCCCAAAAGAGTTCCATGAAATCAATGCTAACGGTCGGTCTAGTGTGGTAGTTAAAAAACGACCAAACTACCGAACATAGTCAATAGTCTTACCCTGGAGCTTGTTCACTTTCTTTGTGCACTTTTGTGGCACGGATAGAGTAAAACTGATGTGACATGGAAGCTCCACAGGAAAGCACTGATTCAATGTTTTCCCATGAGAAAGTGAATACATGCGCGGCACACACTGTGCATGCGCATTCCATCCTCATTGCGATTGGACATTGACGGAGGAGGCCATGCCTTTTCCATAATGGCGCGGGAGGCGGAGAGGTGAATAGTGTTGGGGAGTCTCGGCACAGGAAAAAGGGAAGAAAAACTTTACTATTTTAGAATTTTTATTGCTAACAAGGTGGGGGATACCCATTTCTGACTATGGACAGGTTTGTATTCCTAGTGCTTTAGTGTTTTTTTAAACATCACAGAGTTAAATCTAAAAGGTGCATAGGACACAGTTGAGCTGCAAAACGCATCATTCTTGAGTGGTCAAACCCCTCCCAAAAATATGTACATTAACTCTGTAGTTTATTTACATTAACATTTAACTAACTGGCTAGGTTTCTGTTGGAAGGCAATTTCTGGCTGCAGGTTGGACCCACTGTTAAAAATTGCTTATTGCAAAAAGTGTTCTTCATAAGCCTGAAACCTTTACCTTCATCATCTTTCATTTTTAACCCTCTGAGTACCAAGAATGTCTGCAAAAGCAAGTGCGTTGCCTGGCAAGCAAAGGGTGATAACTAATCTCATTAGAACGATGGAGATGAGTTTCCACCCCATTAAGAAAGAAAGGAGACGGGGTGGGGGATGTTTGCAGCCATGAAATGTTTCTGAAAGGAACAGACCGTAGTGCTATTACAAATCTCAGTCACCGATAAATCGATGGAATTAAAAAGATGAGAAAAAAAAAATACCATTAAGGCCCTATGGTAGCAGTAGTTTCCTGCCTCCCTCTCCCCCCTCCACCATCCCTCTGTTCTTTACCTTAAATGAACTCCCACACATAGACCAACAGCTCCGAGATTCTGCGGGTATTGATTCTAATTATATTCTGCTGACTGCAGAGAAGCAAAACTCCCGTCCTCTTCAGTAGAGTCAATATGCACATTGAGAGCTGGGGAGGGTGTCTGCATTAGGACACAGGCGCGCCAGATTTCTACTCGCCAGGCCTTACTCTGCATTCTGGGAACACTCCTGGGTAACTTGGAAATAAAAGGGGGGTCCTCTATACGTACGCCCTAGTTATTTTTACTAAACAGTGCATTAATGGTGCGATTTGCTGAGCTCAGGAAATATCTGGTAGCCAGAACAAGCACTGATCTAATTAGCTGATCATCAATAGCACCGTTTACCGACTGCGCAGGTAATACTGATCCATTATTAGCAGCCCATTAGTATCATCAAAACCCAGCCTAACATCTGCAGGAATGCAGAATTTAGAAATCGGAGATGTTCTGTTAGAGAAACATCAGGGCCCCTTTTAGATAATGCAGTTTGCGCTATGCTTTGTCCTGCAATTCCCCCAAATTTCCCCTACCCACCCTCGGCATTGGTGCCCTGCGTCTTCCTTCCTGCTTGCAGAGCCTTCAATGTCTTACTTCCACTTAAAGAGCTTTGTCCTGCCCATATCCTCACTGCAGAGCCATGGGATCCTCATAACACGCATTATGGTGAATCCCTTTTGTAAAATGAAATACGTGGTATATTTTTGGTCATGAAGGGGTTAATAAAATAATACAGAAAGCAATTGAGAAAAGCTGTGCAAGAAAGAGAGAACAAATGCGAGAGAGGGAGAGCATGTACGAATCGGATCAGGGAGAGAAGAATCATCCATTGGGGGGGGTGGGCATTAAAAACCTACAGCTGCCAATGTACCACCGGAACAGTACCCACAGAGCTTACAGCAAGCTGTGAACAGCCCTCCGGCACTCAAGAGGTTAATAGAATCCGCTCACCGGAAGAAAATAATATAAAATTAAATAAACCCGTCTCCTTTCAGCAAAATAAATAAATGTGGCTCTAACACCTGCCAATGGTGATATTAATGCCAAGCAGGGGAGATAAAGCAAGCCGTACATGTATTATGAGATAGAGATATTAATCTAGCTTCGCAGATTGAAAAATGCAAATGGGCCCTATCCACAGGTGTGCGAAGACACAATTTACAGTTGTTCCTCCACTGTGAAAATAACCTGTGTCACATTTAATAGCTCCACATAAAATGTAAACTGCTACAAAATGAATATTCTAGTAGGATAACGAGTGTTGGTATTCTGTATGCTAACAGGCTTTTACAGTGCCCGAGCCATTGTGCTTTGCAAGTAAATTGATTTTGTTGGGAGAGCCGGCATTGCCTAGCTCATCGGGAGACGTTTAGTAAACCTGACAGTCTGAGAGATGCCACTTAAAATATCGAAAAATCGTCACCGGGTGTCGGAGTCTCTCGCCGGTCCAGGCAGGTGATCACCCTGCGCCGTCTCAACGTCTACGTTATTCAATCCCAGATTAATGAATTGATCTTCACGCACGGGGCAATGTAAACATGAATATTAAAAGGGGAGCGGTCATGGATTTTTATTATTATGTTAAAGTATCCTTTTATTTAACCCCTTACGGACACATCTTCTGGAATAAAAGGAAATCATGACGGAATATTTCTGTCATGTGTCCTTAAGGGGTTAACATATGTGTTTGTCACGTGTGAAAAATATAATGAAACTTAGAAATCAACCAGACTGTATTAGACTATTTGAGAACAGTGCACCTTCATCTTAGCTCCCTTTCAATCATTGTTGGAAGCTCCACCCTTTGCACCTGCCAATCAAGCATAGAGAAAGGAGAAAAAAAGCAAACAATGTTTCTCCTTCTCCAATGCATCATGTGCCGTTATTCTGTGCTGGGTCTGAACTGGATTGTGATGTCAATGACTAAATCCTTAATAAACAATTATAATAAAACAAAGCATTGCATAATAAAAAAGGTAAACACGAGTTATAGGTGATTTTTTGAGCTTCACAAAAGTGATGTTCCACCTTTAAAATTGCTAGAGTGTTCTTGGTGACACTTTAGTAACTTGTAACATAAAATAATATACCTATAGATCAATATAGAGATATATCTGAATTATCTAGACAGAATTATTTCAATTAATTAAATTTGGAAATTTCTGCTTCAATACCCTCTTGAGATAAGGACTGTCAGCAAACCTGACCTGCGACAAGTTCCAATTTTTCTCCGGGATCGCCTTCGGAATAAAGTTTGGGATGGCAGCGGTACCCGATCTGACTTATGAGGCTGGCAGGGAGTGCAACCAAGTCACGTCGAATCAGAACACAGGAACGGTTTTCCAAGGAGCCTGGTATCTGATCACCCTTATCCTGGCCAACTGAAACGGAGGGAGAAAGTAGGCAAATTTAGAAGAAATTTTAGAAGCAATTAATATCAGATTTAAAATGAATATAGAATCTTAAAAGTAAATGACAATCAAAAACTGTACATTTGATATGGTAGGGTAGGGCAACGATTAATATAAATGATACAAAGTTGTGCATTCACAGAACTTTAGATAAAAAGATATTCCCCCTTCCAACCTCTCTATCGTTGGTGAGTGAGGGTCAGTTCCCTGCTCTAAGCAGTGCATATCAGACTGATCCACTGATCCAAACAGTTCACCAACTGCTGTCTGTAGAATATGCTATAAACACAGCAGCTCACACTGGAGGGTACAATTAACCACCACTACAATATCTTTTACAGTGAAGGGATACGGACATTAAAATGTAACTGCAGTCTGTAGAATACTCAGGGAACCCAGCAGCTCACACTGGAAAGAGGGCAATTAGCCAATAACCCCAGCGCCTCCACAGGTAATGCAACGTACCTCAATACATACCGCCCAACTCTGGCATCCTAAGAACCGGAATGTCGGTGGGAGGGAAGTAAAGGAGGTGGACCAGTGACACAAAATAGGGTGGGTCTGCCGGAGTTAATAGCAGGTCAGCTTGGAGTGAATGCTTCCATCACTCAGGCCGGCCCACCGAGGGCCCTAAAGATAGCGCAAGCACGCCTTATGATGTGCTTGTGCTATGATTTTTGGGGACAGTTCCCTAGTGTCCCAAAAATCGTGACTGAACCGCCGCATTCAGGATGGTTAGGAGTTATGTTAATATACACTGCAACATTACAAAAAAACTTTTCTTGATCACTCCCCTCTACATTACATGTCAAAGGAATAAACTGATTTTATGACTTAAATATACTATAACTAAAACGCAATGCGACATGAGCCGGGGTTTAACAATTATCCATATCCATTTAAAAACCATATAACGTCAGAACAATAATTACTGACACTTGAACCAGATTCTACACTTTCGTTATGTTTACTTTGATTATTACAGCAAGACGTGTGAGTAATGGCTTTGAGTGAAATAATATCCATAATGTCCCCTAGTTAAGATGCCGAGTATCTTCATACTGTAAATCACAATTTCTACATGGAACGCAGAAGATATTTTTACAGCATTTGCGACATAACATTTTGTTTTCAAGGAATGTAAATTGTTGGGTAAACAAACCCAAGCAATTTTTGAAGGCGCCGTAGAGGAAAGCAAGAAAACCTTACCCTACGCTGTGAATTCCGGAGTTGTGGTTTTTTTTTCTGATAAATGATTAAATACAGAAAAATTGGGAATAACAGATGAGCGTATTTTGTAATTTTTTTTTGACAGAGTGATATGTTATTACAGTGAAGTTCCATATAGGCGATCAGCATTAATATGTTTATGGTTTAATTTGAATAATTCTCCAACGATAACTTGGTAAGGACTACAGAACCTGCAGCAGATGGAAAGTCACATCTGTAAGACACATTTGTGATTTGCAAACCTATTGTCATCTCATATGATATGGTTATGAAATGGTGATCCATAAACAAATGGGCTCTTATTCCAGAAAATCTGAGTTAAGTTGCAGACCTGAATGAAGTGCATATTGATTGCTTTCAGTTCTTTTAGTGTTAAAAATACCCGAATGATGTACTAATGGCTGAGCACCTTTCAGACCCCCAGATCTACCTTGATGTTGAATCTCCATTTTCTACAAGATAAAGCTTTTCTCAAGCTGAATAACGTGGGTGAACTGGAAATAGAGTTTGTAGTGGACTTCTGAGCTTCCCAAAGGAAATCAAGGATTTTTGTAGTCAACACCCAGGGAGATAATTTTAAGTTTAGGGTTATCATCTAATGAGTCTGGCTTGTCCCAACTCATAGCACAGTTTTAGCGCCCTCTGCAGAGTGCTTGTGTACTGAACATCGTGCGAGTGCATCTAATGATGTGCTTATGGTATGCTTTTTTGGGATAGTTCTCTCCAGGATGAGGAGCTGGGATGGTTGCACAAGACCCTAAAGTTGGGACTGTTTCACTAAAATCAGGATGGTTGGAAAGCTTGCTTTAAAACTTGTGCCAGACTCATCCTTACCACTTCATTCATATAGAGAAAAACTAAAAACTGAATTAGAAACATGGAGGCAAAAAGTGATTTGGAAAAATCTCCAATTCCACTACAATCACAGCTTGACTATTTTAGCCTTAAATTTGACATTTTATTTTCAGTTCACTACAATTGTGTGTCTAGTGAATAAACAGTAAGTGCGTGCAGGAGTAAAGTGTCAAAAGGTGGAATAATTACCACGGAAACCAATGGAATGTTTGTGCCGATTGCTCCACTTTTACACCTTTGACCAACTTTTCAAATACAAGACGTGGCAGAAGTGACACGTGGCAAAGATTGCCACTGTAGAGGTCATCGAAAGCCACGTTTTACTCTAGAACTCCAATAGCTGGCAGAAGATCAAGGAGACTTCAGGGGTGCCCACAAGGTATATCCCCAGATGTTGTAGTACTACAACTCCCATGATGCTTTGCAAGTCTTTGTAATGACCAAGCATCATGGAAACTGTAGTTTTAAAACATCTGGTGATCTACTTTTTGAGCACCCCTGGTCTACATAATCAGAAGTTAAACATATGAGCCATCAAAAGTGCAAACTATTAAATATGAAAGAAGAATTCGGAGTACCAGACAGGATTCTGGGACTATCCCCCTCTGGTGTACAAAGGGTTAGATTTGTTCCCTTTCCATGTGTTTTACTATTCCTATTCTTTATCACGTCAGGGCAGGGTATTTATGGGCCTAAGACTAGCTGCCAACGTTTACACATACCATATACACATAAACCATCCCAAAATAAGCATGTTTGATGGCAGCATGGAACAAAAGATCGAAAGATCACCTAGAGATATTGCTGTCTTCACAGGGCTGAACGTAGCATCAACAGATATTAATTTCTGCAGACGGAACTGTCATACAAGGCAGAGTACAAAGCGAAGCACTAACAAGAGGGTTAGATTTAAAGCCCATCATCATCTTGTGTTCTCAACAACTGGACTTCCCGGGGTGATGCTATTCTTCTACAGCAAGATCCAAATGCTCTTTGGAACTGATTGGGTCAGAATCGCCTGTACTGGGAGTCTGGCACCCTGGGCTGTATCCGAAATCTTGGAGCCCCCAACCAAACAATTGGCCAGGTCCCCCCCTTGTACCTGATCTAGACCCAGACACACACACAAATAGGCGATCACGTACAGATACATACTCCCAACACACACCTCTGGCTGCTCAATACATATTTTACATTATGTTATAACCACCCAAAACTTAATCTTGCATTCCCACACAGCATCCTAAAAGTATCTGGCTGAAGTGAGATGGCATCTCATCTTCCCTGCCCAGCAGCAAGTGCAAAGTGACATCTCATGCTGTTACAGCATGTTCCAATGCAGCTGCTCAAAGCATTACAGTGCAATGTAGACAGTACTCCCCCCCCATACTTTGCTTGGCCCATTACCAAAGTGCGGTCTACATCTTCCTAATTGCAGCCCTGCTGCCACCTACAGCAATGAATTAGTGGGGTACCTAGGGTAGCCGAAATTAGAGGATTTATTAATCACAGCAGCCCCCTAGTTTTACATTGATTATATTTTTTTCCCCAAGAATATTGAGGTTGTGGTTTCTCTAAATGAGTGCATCGTCAATACAATACGCCCCACCCACCTATCACGGGACATCGAAACCTTCTGCCACATAGTTGCATGTAAAGAATAGGATGGATAACTAGGTTATCAAATGGCGTGAAAGAGTTAAAGGTTACAATAAGCAAAAGGACGTCCGTCCCCCTATTTTTGTTCTATCACCAGTAGAAATACTACAAAAACATTCAGACAACATAGTAAGAGCCCTGATGAGTATGCAAAATTAACAAAAAAAACATATGCAACAGCTAGCCTTTTTGATGGCACAATACTTAAAGGACCACTCTAGGCACCCAGACCACTTCAGCTTAATGAAGTGGTCTGGGTGCCAGGTACCTCTAGGATTAACCCTTTTTTTTTATAAACATAGCAGTTTCAGAGAAACTGCTATGTTTATACTGAGGGTTAATCCAGCCTCCAGAGCCTCTAGTGGCTGTCTCATTGACAGCCGCTAGAGGCGCTTGCGTGCTTCTCACTGTGAAAATCACAATGAGAGCACGCAAGCGTCCATAGGAAAGCATTGTAAATGCTTTCCTATGCGACCGGCTGAATGCGCGCGCGGCTCCTGCCGTGCATGCGCATTCAGCCGATGACGTCGCGAGCAAGGAGGAGAGGAGGAGTACAGCTCCCCGCCCGGCGCTGGAGAAAGGTAAGTGTTTAGCCCCTTCCTCTCTCCAGAGCCCGGCGGGAGGGGGTCCCTGAGGGTGGGGGCACCCTCAGGGCACTATAGTGCCAGGAAAACGAGTATGTTTTCCTGGCACTATAGTGGTTCTTTAAAAGCATTACGTGGCTCTATAAAACAAAACTAATCTCTAACATGTTGTTTCCTTTAAAGTTATTTTTTAAAACCTAAACGGTTAAACTGTCATAGGGTCCACTTACGATGGTGAAATAAAAAGTTTAGCCATTTGCTATTGGGGTGGGGAGGTGATCCCTTAGCCCTGCCCCCCAACCTATGCTCACAGGGGAAGGTGTGCAGATCAAAGAAGGTTGGAAAGTTGCAAATGGGGATGATCATTACTGGAAAATAGGATGTAGTCCACGATGTTCCTGTACGTTTCACGGGGATAGAAATTTACAGCTCCCTCGTAAGTGGCCCTCGTCTGTTCTTTTTTAGACCTGGGCAGGTCACAAGTTTGCCAGGTTTATAAATACTCGTATTTCAGCAGCTCCTTAGATCTCGTGGAAAAAAAGTGAAACATCTGCCAGTATACGTGTGCAATTAAACATCTTCGCTAGTGTTTACCCATTCCCATCCAGAGTGACCCACAAACGCACTGGGGTTATTGCAGGATAGATTACAGAAACCCTTTCCCGACTGAAGAAAATGTGACAATATAAAGGGAGAGGTTAATGGAACGAAGCGTAAAGAAAATGGGGAACAATTGAGTCTGGGTAATAATTGTAAGGAAAAAAAAAATGAATATGACTCTGAATTAAAGGACGTAGCGGTATGCCTACGGTTGGCTGACTCTTGTCCCTAATGATATTAGATTACATTCTCATAATTCTCTGCTAGTTAACGGTGTGGTGGGATAACAGAGACAAGCGAAGCAGAAAGTTAAAATGGGATTCCAAAGAAAATTGTGTCAAATGCAGCTGGCTAAGTTATACTACTTTGGAAATCATTGGGTAAATTAACTTTTTGAGAATTTTGTATTTTGCCCTGTGCATCCACTTCTATTAAATTAGCTGTGCTACCTATCCTATTTATTTGCATCCATTCTTTGTGCCCAATGGAAGCATCCTACAGGCAACAGAATGTTATGGGATATGTTGCCTTTGCCTGTCAGAGACTACACAGCCCATAATTTACTGCCTTCCAATGAAAAGGCAGGCTAATGGAAACATGCTAGGAAAGGCAGATGGATTACTGTAGGATCTGGTAGACTTAGAGTTGTGGATAAAAGGCATTTTGCACAGTCTGTTGCTCTTCATAATTCATTTTCTGCACTTTCAGAGTGTAATGGTGTTGTGGAGAGAGGCACTGAGGCTAGTGGTGTTGTGCATGTCTCTGCGGCAGTGGCTTTGCAGCAGTTCCAGTCTGAGTTTCTTCACCAGATAATTTGCAAATCTCAGACTTCAAAAATACAATCTCCTGCCGCAAGATAGAGAACTGTCTACAGATTAGACAACAACCAAACCTCCAAAAACTGGAACGTGAAACAAATGCATAGCAATTGTTACACTGAACTAAACCTGCCATTCCAATTATAAGAATAATATAAATTGAACAAATCTTAACTTTTTTATTTATCCTCCTGAATACCTCAGATTACCTCCAGGTTATCTCCAGAATATCTCCAACGACACACTTAGAAACAGCACTTGGAAGTAGCACCAAGCTATATTAGACAAGCTAATGGAACCAGGCCTTATATAACTCCTAAAATCACCGCCCACTAGATCATCATCCAACAAATATTAGAAAGGTTAATTTCTCAGTATGTACCATTGGGAAATAAATATAAAAGAAACAAATTGAAACCAATGTGGCTTAGTGGGAAAGTGAATTGAGAAATTATAAATAAGAAAAGGGCATTCAAAGCCTTTAAATCTGTCAAATCAGATGCATCCTATAAAAGATATAAGGAAGCCAATAATGTGTGAAAAAGGCGATTGATTGGATCCGCTAAACCTGAAAATGAAAAAAAAACGATAGTCAAAGAGAGCAAAACCAACCCCAAAGCGTTTAAGTACATAAATTCAAAAAAAAATAAAAAATGAAAGTGTAGGTACACTAAAAACCGGGATTGGCATGTTAGTTAATGAAGACCAGGAAAATGCAGAAATGTTAAATAACTATTTCTCCTCCGTATCTATTAAGGAAGAACCTATGGCAAGAGATATGCAAATGATTGCTGCAAAAGACATGCAGAAAAATTGTAATTGAATAACTCAAGACAAGGTGCTGCAGCAACTAAAGAAAGTTAATATAAACAAAGCTCCAGTGCCTGATGGTATTCATCCACAAGTACTTAAGGAACTAAGTGTGGAAATAATTGAACCTCTGTTTTTAATCTTTCAATATTCTTTTCTTTCAGGAAGTGTTCCGGAGGTTTGGAGGAAGGCGGATGTTGTTCCTATATTCAAAAAGGGTTCACAATCCTTGCCTGGAAATTATAGACCTGTGAGCTTAAATTTTGTGGCTGGGAAAGTATTTGAAATGTTATTAAGGGATAATATTCAAGAATTCCTTGAGAAGAATATGGTTATCAGCAAAAATCAGCATGATTTTATGAAGCACAGGTCGTGTCAAACTAACCTAATTGCATTCTACGAAGAAGTAAGTAGAAGTATAGATCAGAGTGTTGCAGTGGATGTGATCTATTTGGATTTTGCCAAGGCGTTTGATACAGTTCGACACAATAGATTAGTGTTCAAACTCAAAGAAATTGGTCTAGATGAAAATTCTTGTTCTTGGGTAGAACATTGGCTTAAAGATAGAGTACAGAGAGGTGGCAAGTGGTGTCCCTCAGGGTTCAGTGTTTATAAGTGATCTTAAAAAAAGCATTGAAAGTCATGTTTCAGTGTTTGCAGATAACACAAAACTCTGTAAAGTAATACAATGTGAGCAAGATATTACTTTGCTGTAGAGGGATTTGGATAGACTGGGGGACTGGGCACTAAAATGGCAGATGAAATTTAATGTAGAAAAATGCAAAGTTATGCACTTCGGCGTAAAGAATGCACAAGCAACGTATAGCCTTAATGGAAGCGAATTAGGGATAACAACACATGAGAAGGACTTGGGAATTGTCATAGACAACAAACTATGCAACAATGTGCAATGTCAATCAGCAGTGGCTTAGGCCAGTAAGGTATTGTCATGCATGAAAAAGGGCATTCATTCTCGGGACGAAAATCACTGGTAAGACCACATATTGAATATGCTGTGCAATTTTGGGCACCTGTTCTAAAGAAGGATATTATGGTACAAGAAAGAGTGCAGGGGCGGGCTACAAATGTAATAAAAGGAATGGAACATTTTAGCTATGAAGAAAGGTTAACAAATCTAAACTTCTTTAGTTTAGAAAAACTTCGCCACAGAGGGGATATGGTAACATTATACAAATATATTTGAGGCCAATACAAACCATTGTGTGGAAATCTATTCACAAACAGGACTTTACATAGGACACAAGGTCATGTGTTTAGACTGGAAGAAAGAAGATTTAGTCTAAAGGAAAGGACATTTTTTTTTATACAGTAAGAACAATAATGATATGGAATTCCCAGCCTGAAGAAGTGTTTTTTTCAGAGTTTGTACAGATGTTTAAACAGCGACTAGATGCATACTTGGAAGAACAGAATATTTAAAGATAATTTTTCAATGTAGGGTAATAGCTTCTTGATCCAAGGAGATATCTCACTGCCATTCTGGGTTCAAGAGGGATTTTTTCCCCCTAGTTTGTTGCAAAACTGGAAGTGCTTAAAACTGGGGTTTTTTTGGCCTTCTTTTGGATCAACCACAAAAAACAAATGTGAGGAAGGCTGAACTTGATGGACACGTGTCTCTTTTCAGCCTATGTAACTAACTATGTAAGGAGACCGGATGTGACACAAAAAGAAGAGCAAGACAAGGGACGGTGGGTGTATTATCAGTCTTTAGGGTGGCCGGACTTGATGCTTTGCTAGAGAGGGTAAATGGCATCGAGAAGAGTCAAACAGTAGATAAGCCAGGCCAAGTAAGGGATACCAGAGAGCTGACGGTCAAAAACACAAAAAATGAAAATAAAAATAAAATACAAATAAAGAACGTATTATTGGGATCACAAGGACACCACAGGGTAATGAGTGCAGGCTTGTGAGGGGTCTATATAGCTATAACCAGTCGTGGATTTAGCACCCAGAATGTACATATTAACATACGCGATAATGAGGCCGGTTTGGCTCCATCAGCAAAATGACGACAGATTGCCACACATGGCCACAGGTACCTTTACAGAGACAGGGAACGGGGGCTGGATGGGAAGGGGAGGGACAGGGAACAGGGACTGGATGGAAAGGGGGCACAGAAAGGAGAGGGACGGGGAATGGATGGAAAGGGGACACAGGAAGGGGAGGGACAAGGAAAGGGGACTGGATGGAACTGGGACACAGGAAGGGGAGGGACAAGGAACGGGGACTGGATGGAAATGGGGCACAGGAAGGGGAGGGACAGAGAACGGGGACTGGATGGAAATGGGACACAGGAAGGGGAGGGACAAGGAACGGGGACTGGATGGAAAGGGGGCACAGGAAGGAGAGGGACAGGGAACGGGGACTGGATGGAAAGGGGGCACAGGAAGGGGAGGGACATGGGAAGGGGTCAAAGGAAGGAAAGGGCAGGAAAAGGGAACTGGATGGAAAGGGGACACAGGAAGGAGAGGGACAGGGAAAGGGGGCTGGATGTAAAGGGGGCACAGGAAGGAGAGGGACAGGGAAGGGGTCAAAGGAAGGAAAGGGCAGGAAAAGGGGACTGGATGGAAAGGGGACACAGGAAGGAGAGGGACAGGATGAAAAGGGAGAGGGCATTGGCACATGAAGGAGAGGAATAGGGAAAGGGATGCAGGAAGGAAAGGGAAAGGGCACATGA
The DNA here is from genome assembly GCA_933207985.1 of Pelobates cultripes. Taxonomy (NCBI): domain Eukaryota; kingdom Metazoa; phylum Chordata; class Amphibia; order Anura; family Pelobatidae; genus Pelobates; species Pelobates cultripes. The sequence continues at coordinate 140,106,355 of OW240920.1, read as the reverse complement.
AGGAGAGGGCAGGAAAAAGGGACTGGATGGAAAGGCACACAGGAAGGAAGAGACTGGATGGAAAGGGACACAAGAAGTAGAAGGGGGCAGGGAAGGTGGGGGGGAAGAAAGGGAAAGGGAACAAACAAAAAGGGAAATGAATCCTGGCTGGGGGAAAACAAAAAAGAAAATTAACAGAGACGAAAGGTAAAACAAAGTGATGGATGAGGAAGGGAGAATACAATCAAACCATGTACATGGAGTGATTAGCAATGGAATTTTCCACCAGGGATGTGATGAGTAAGAGGAGCTAGCAGACGACTAACACTTATGCTATTTCATACACACGATAATGCAGGAGGGAGGGGGAGAGACCGAGCAATGTTTCCCTTACTGACTGGTAACTGTTTCTAGCTGGTAGAAGATGTTGGCATTGTACCAGGAAAGTTAGAAGCGACATGTTATGTAAAGATTTTATAGAAAGATAAGAGGGCAAAGGAAGAGATAAAACGGGCATGGCAGGAAAGAAACGAGAAAGCATCGGACGTCACCCCAGCTTGTCTGCACTGGCAATCGAAGAGTTAAAGCCCCCTCCCCAGCACAGACACAACTTACTAATAACAATTTATAGAACTAAAATGTAATTTAGAACAAGAACAATGTATCTTATTTACACAGACTGATTTCTAAACACATTTATTTTAGTTTAAAGACACATTACTGGGAGTATTATTGCTGTGGAGCTCTGTTATACATTCAGACACATTACTGGGAGTATTATTGCTGTGGAGCTCTGTTATACACACAGACACACCAACAATACGGAGCTCCTAGAAAAGAGGGCTATTAGGAGAGACAAGAGGGATAGAGGGACTTTGGCCCAAAATAGGGACTGTCCCTCCTAAATTGGGACACTTGGGAGACAACAGCCCCTTGGCTTCATGACATATATATCCAAAGAGTTATCACCACCTTTTCACAGACACACAACGATTAAACTTCCTCCAAAGTCTATCAGGGGGTGCTCAAAAGTAATGAAACATAACCAGTTCCATTCCACTGACACTCATAGGGTTAAAGGCCACTCCGGCTCCCACACAGATAGTGTACGGCATGTTAACCGGTCCGGTCTGCAAACCCAGGGCCATGCCAATGCCAGACAAGGACTTAACTAAAGCCGGTAGTGATCGACCAGCATCTAATCTTTGTTTATTTACCCACAAGGTGCCTGTGTTCAGGGTTTAGCCAAGTGGCATTTTGTGCACATAGTTCAAACACAGAAACTCCAAGGACACGGCTTTTTGGAAACAATAAGCTTATTGTATCCTATAGAAAGCCAATCTTGGGCCAGATCCAAAACTGGTAGCTGTCAGGTTTCTCGTATCGGTCAGCGATACGGCAAACAAGCCAGGACTCTACCGTTGGAAGCAGTTAGGCAAACCAAACAGCAAGTCGTCAGACCCCACCAGGGGAACGCCAAATAAAGCTAAATTAATCTTCAATAAAGATATAGCCTTTTTTTTTTTGATCTTGAATAAACAGCCTGACATGTTCCGTGTACAAGTACTTTGTCACAGATTCCCACTCGGCCTATCTGCAAATAAAGAGAGGGAACAAGGGTTGACATGGCTCCCATAAAACAGTTCCAAAAACCTGCATTGGAGGGAAACTGAAACTACATTATCAAATACTTCTTAAAGAACACGACCAGAAAAAAAAAAATGTTTAAACCTACAACTCCTTGCCACCCTTTGCTCTCTTCATTATTTTAACTATTCTAGAAATATGGGCCTTAAGAATCCTTAACTACCAGAATCGCTCTCTGTGGACAAAACATGGTTATTCTGAAAAGAGTGAATTCTTGGGAAATCAAAGTAGATATGAAGTGAATTTCAACCATTTGTCTGCACTAGTCCAATCCGAGTTTTCAGTTTATTTTGAATTACCAACAATTCAGTCTTTACTGGATAACCCCGGTCAACTTGTCATCTGGCCTAGTAAACGTTTGTGCCTGATCTTGATTAGTAGCATTTATTTATACATTGTGCTTGCTTAATCTCAGGAAAACCTATTGAATAAGTCTTTGAGGATATAACTGTCCTACAGGCAAGACAGGAAAAGTGCCACCATTCAGTATGTAGGATTCATATGCTACATGGCAGAAATTTCTTTCATTTTTTAACACTTGCCTTTATGATGTCTACCAATTCTGCAGGACTGCCGATCTGTACATTTACTACTGCAATGTTCTGGTAAAAAAAAAAAATATATATATTAAAAAGGTTTCCTGACATTGCCCCTAAACTTCGCTTAATCTTTATCAGTCTCTCCATCTTTGAAATACAATTTTTCTACAGAAAACCTACCCTTTTTATTTCAATATGATGGCAATGTGATGAAACAGACAGAATGGGATCTCTAGCAGATGTAAGAATCTAAGAGAAACTTTGTTGCCCCCTCTTCATGTTCTATATCTTGCCAGCTGGGCGAGATTACTCAGTGCATCATATACGGTAGAACTAGCTACATCTTCAATATATTTGTGTCTAATCCAGTATTTCTCACCCTAGTCTTGCAGGACACACCAACAGTTTAGGACTGAGGCATCTCCCAAGTCTTTGATGAAAGTTGGGCTCTTGGTGTGCCTTGAGGACCAAGTCAGGGACCACTCGCCTAGACTGACCCTGTCCAGAATTTAACACATAATATGCCAGATATTAGTAATATTTTGTCCCATAAATATCCCTACAAGATGATGAATTTCAACAAGAGACACAGTGAGTTTGGAAAAATTATTGATCAATCCACCAATACAAGGTCAACGAATAAGAAAAAAAAAAACACACACAAAAACAACGTATCTTCATGCAGATTATTTCAGATATCCTGAAAGGGATCATGGATCAAAATGCCATTAGACAACACACCATAGTAAAAGATCTTTGGATATTTGAATCTTCATTGCAAACATTTAAAGTTTGCACTGTCCTATTTATGTACACGCACCAGATGGATTTGAAATCACTTAACTCAAGACTTGGCATATCCTGGGAACACAACAGCCATGTTTAATACATGTCCACGTTGGTCTAGCTAATACCCAAGTTTTTTGAAGAATTATATAGGAAATGCTAAGCACATTACGTACTGCATCCCTGATAAACCATGTTCTGTCCCAGCTATGTCCGCCTGGGTCCTAAATTCTACAAATATTTTTCATCCAGAGAAATTAATTTCTTAAGTTTATCTTGAAAGCCTCCTTATATTACATTGCAGTACGCAAGAGATTTGATCATTTATTCATTAACTTACTTTTTTTTAAACAAATTGTATGGCCCATACATACAGAGGCTTATTCACTAAACAGGGGGTTGTGGACAACAGACAAGTGAATTGCAAATGTAACCACAAAATAGCTGAGCTGATATTCTCAAAACTATGCTTCCAGGCTCTGCTATTTGGCCCTAAAATGTCAAATACCTGTGTAAACTCTCCTTAAATAAAGAACAAACGAATATGCTTGATCATCAAAAAGGTTGATTACCACAAATTTCATTTTCTTAAAGGGACAATCTGCACCACAACTGCAACACGTTGATATAGTGGTTGGTGTATACACACACACACACACTACATGGACAAAATATTGGGGCACACATCTTAAATATTGAATTCAGGTGTTTCAACCAGACCCATTGCCAGCGTATAAAATCAAGCACCTAGCCATGCAGTCTGCATTTACAAAGAGGTGTGCCCAGTGCACAACGCAACGTCCATAAAGACATGGTTGGATGAGTTTGGTGTGGAAGACCGGCCCGCACAAAGCCCTGACCTCAACCCAATCAAACACCTCTGGGATGAACTGGAACGGAGATTGTGAGCCAGGTCTTCTCGTCCGACATCAGCACCTGACCTCACAAATCCTCTACTGGATAAGTGGGCCAAAATGACCACAGAAACACTCCAAAATCTTGTGAAAAGCCTTCCCAGAGAGTGGAAGCGGCTATAGCTGAAAGGGTGGACCATCTACATATTAATATCTATGTATTTAGAATGGGATGTTATAAAAGTCCCTGTTGGTGTTATGGTCAAGTGTTTGTGTTATGGTCAATACTTTTAATGAAACAAGCCATAATACTCAACAAATCACTTGGATCCCATGGGGGTTACACAAGAGACATGAATAACATTAGGAAACCAAAACCATAGCTTAATTTAACTGCAAGGGTTGATGTTGGAATGGAGACAGGGAAGACGATCTGTATAAATACTAATCTAAGACAATACAGCATTTACTCTGTGCCTGGGAAATGTTACCGATAAATATTGAAATTGGTTTAAAAATATCCTTATTTTAATCTTATCCATGATTGGAAAAACAGCCCACAACATATATACACATTGCTCTATACATACAGCTTATAAAATCAACACATAATGAGTTAACGTGTACACACGGCTTATTAAATCACTGTTTAATGGGTTCATGCGTACACACGGCTTATTAAACCACTGTATAATGGGTTAATGCGTACACACGGCTTATTAAACCATTGTATAATGGGTTCATGTGTACACACGGCTTATTAAACCACTGTATAATGGGTTCATGCATACACACGGCTTATTAAACCACTGTATAATGGGTTAATGCGTACACACGGCTTATTAAATATGGTATAATGGGTTAAAGTGTACACACGGCTTATTAAACCACGGTATAATGGGTTAATGCGTACACACGGCTTATTAAATATGGTATAATGGGTTAATGCGTACACACGGCTTATTAAATATGGTATAATGGGTTAAAGTGTACACACGGCTTATTAAACCACGGTATAATGGGTTAATGCGTACACACGGCTTATTAAATATGGTATAATGGGTTAATGCGTACACACGGCTAAAGTGTACACACGGCTTATTAAACCACGGTATAATGGGTTAATGCGTACACCCGGCTTATTAAACCTCTGTATAATGGTTTAATGTGTACACACGGCTCATTAAACCACTGTATAATGGGTTAATGCGTACACACGGCTTATTAAATATAGTGTAAAGGGTTAATGCGTACATACGGCTTATTAAACCAATGTATAACGGGTTAAAGTGTACACCCGGCTTATTAAATCAACACATAATGGGTTAATGCGTACACACAGCTTATTAAACCACTGTATAATGGGTTAATGCGTACACACTGCTTATTAAACCACTGTATATTGGGTTAATGCGAACACACTGCTTATTAAATACGATATAATGGGTTATGATTACACATGGCTTATTATATATGGTATAATGGGTTAATGCGTACACATGGCTTATTAAACCACTGTATATTGGGTTAATGTGTACACACTGCTTATTAAATATGGTATAATGGGTTAATGCGTACACATGGCTTATTATATATGGTATAATGGCTTATCAGATATGGTGTAATGGGTTAAAGTGTACACATGGCTTATTATATAAAGTATAAGTTAAACTTTACACAGCTTATTAAATATATTGGGTTAATGTGTACACATGGTTTATTAAATATGGTATATTGGGTTAATGTGTACACATGGCATATTAAATACGGTATATTGGGTTAATATGTACACATGGCATATTAAATACGGTATATTGGGTTAATGTGTATGCACAACATTAAATATAGTATAATAGGTTAAAGTGTACACACAGCTTATTCAATTACTGCATAAGGTGTTAAAAACGTAATGCACAGCTTATTAAATACAGTATTATGGGTAACGTGTGACATGGCTTAAATCACTGTATTTGGGTAACGGGTGACATGATGCAATGAAAATTATGAACAAAAACATGACATTTTAGCTACAAACGATTTGGGGGTTAATTTACAGAGGAAGAAATTGTGGCGATTTGCAATGGGCATTGTAAAATAGAGGCCAAAGTAGCAGAACATATTAGGCTTGGTATTAAAGGTTTACTCTGAACACTATAACCACTTCAGTGATTTGAAGTGGTCATGGTGTGTGGAGTCTGTATGTGCAGCGTTTCGTTCTGAAATGCTGCACATACAGAGTTTAAACTCACTGACGCCACAGGTAGAACTCCACCTCCTGCAGCGCCATTGGAGCACCAATAGTCAGTCTGGAACAGGAAGTGGCTAATATTAATTCTGTGCAGGTTTGGCACTGGTTATCAGCACGCACAGTATGCAGGTGACAGACAACCAATAAAAGCATGCTGCGCCCCACCCCTCGTGTGCTACCCATATCCTCCCCTCAGCCCAGCGGAATTGTAGCCAAGTTCTGCCTATTGCAGGCCTCCCAACCATACAGATTTAGTCATTACAGTCCTGATTTCAGGATTTCACTGTCCTGACTTTGTTCACTGATGTCCTGCGTTTGGTGACCCCAGGGAACTGTCCCCAAAATGTGTAGCCCAAGCAAATCATTAGACGTGCTTGCACCATGCTCAGCGCTGAAACACTGCTCTCTGCATTTCCCGCCATCAGTGGGCTGGCCTGGATGATTGACAGGTAGCCTGCCGTGCATTCACATCAGGTTGACCAGCCAATACTCTTGCTAGACCCGCCCCGTTTCCTGGTGGGCCTCCCTTCTCCGGGTGGCGCTAGTAATGAGATTCACATTAATAGCAGCCCCCATTATTCCCCACCTACCAGCATCTGATGTTGGGGGCATGCTACAACAGATATTCGCATCATTTTTGCCATTCAGAATTTAGCTAATAAGCCACTGAGAGTTTTATTTAATAAACAGGGAATAGTGGAAAACTGACCAGAAAATACAGATTTTAGGCCAAAAAACTTCAGTTGGATATTTGTACATTTTGGTCTAACATTTGCAGTTCTCTTGTCAGTTGCACAGATTTCCCAGTTTAATTTCTAAAATCCCTGTTAACTCAGCATGCACTATGCCCCAGGCAAGAGCTTCAATAAGCGCTTCACATAGCTATATTTGAAATCCCAAAGTAGGATTGGGTACCTGAATAGCCCCCTGTAGACTTGATATACATCTGTCCATAATGGTCTTCTACCATTGTGTCATACGCTTCATCATCTTCCTCATCCTCTTCATTGTGGTATGAAGTAGGGCTGTCAGTGGTGGGAATACTGCTTGCACCGGGGCTTGTCCGCTCCCCCTGAGTGTACGGAACTTGTTGAACATTGGGGAAGAGGGCGGCCAAACTAGACATTCCGTAGTAGGGTACACGGGACAGTTTTGGTGGAACCGGGGTGGACATGGACCCTCCTGTGCTGTCTCTATTCTGAGCATCCACCGACCTCTTGATCTGCACGTTGGGGACGGCTACTGGCTGTAGCTCCAGACTCTCATTTTTCACCCGGGTTAAAAGAGGTATTGGCATAGCAGGGGACATGACGCAGGGCACCGAAGCAGCCTGGGTCTGGTTGCAGGGACTTTGTGGCTCCGAACTGGTATCTTCGATCATGGTAGTCTGAGAATCACAATGCGGCGAGCTCACTTTGAACATCAGGTCCGTACCTCTCTCTACGATGTGCTGGATTTGAAGAAATCCTGCCGTGTACATGACCACAAGCTGTTCGCTCGCCGCCATGGTCAGTTTTCCAGTGTAACAAAATGAAAGGATTTGCTGAAAACATGCTGGGGGGACAGTGGATGGCAGCTCAAAGGCGCTTTTGCTGTTCCCGCTAAATAAATCTCTGAAGTACAAACTACTGGCGGCCAGGACTGCGCGGTGAGCCTTGAAGGCTTGCCCCTTCACCAGTATGGAGACATCACAGTAAAGTCCCATGAGCCTTTGCTCATTCAGGCATCCCAGCACGGTGTTCCCAAAATTGGGAATTTCTATGTGTAGCATTTGTGACATGACTGGGAAATTCTTGCAGGTTCTTTAGACATTCAACAAAGATCTCTTCGGCAGTTCACATCTGTAAAAAAAAAAGAGAGAAGCATCTTTAAATTAAAATACACGGGGCAAATCATGGGGTTCATTAAAATGCTTCTTTGTTAGATGACGCAAGGCTGAATAACGTATTTATATTTTGGGATGGAGGGATGTATGGATAACAGTAGACCTAGTGTGACCAGCCGTTAGTTTTACAGAGGTGAAGCTACAACTCCCAGGAAACTTTGCCAGCCATAGCATGAAAGGGTGAAGGTTTTACCCAGCATCTCTGCCTGAAGTAGACAATCACAATCTTTTCTCCCCCCCAAAAAAATGTGGTAAACAGATGGCCAAGTTGTAGATTTTTTATTTTAGCTATTCTGGTCTAAAATGTGCAATTTCTTTGTCAGATCTTCAAAATTCCCATTTAAAAACTAAGCCTCATAGATCGGGCTGTCCCAGTTGGCCCATTTGAAATGAGACGGAAATTCCATGCCGATTTTATTTTTCTTTAAGACTATTTCCATTGGACGGCTGCTTCAGGTGTTTATAACCTTTGTACATCACGGTTAAACTTTACTGCCTCCACTGGAAGGCTATTCCAGGTATCTACTACCCTTTCTATGTCATTACTAGCCTTTACATCTTCCACTGGAAGGCTACTCCAGGTATCTACAACTCTTCCTTCTTACTCAGCCTTTTTATTTTCACAGCAAGCTATGTTCAAGGTACCTATGTCACAGATGCAGGTGATACTAGCTCTATATAAATAACTATAACCGTGTAGTTTGTTAGATTATATCTCAGAGAATCACTGTCCAACATTGAAATTTTTAACATCCCATGCCAGCACGGACTCCTCCAATTCTAAATGTTTTTCCTAGGTTTTCAAATTAATATGGAATCTGCTCTATTTGAAAATCCCACATTAAATTAAACTCAGAGACGATGCATTCAAAACAATATCATGCTATGAGTTATAAAAGTGAAGAGATACTGCAATTGTAGAATTGTAGAATTTATTCCCTAAACAGTTTGTGATGACTTAGAAACAAAACTGCAAAAAGTAGACTAAAATAGCCGAGCTCGGAAAAAGCGAGGATTTGGAGAATTCTTCAGACTCAGCTATTTAGAACTTCATTTTGTAACTCTGCTTTTAGATCTTCAAAAACCCCATATGTCTCGTTATCATGTCTCGAACATGCAATATGTTAAGGGTTTGAAGATTGTATTAGCACTCATCAATTCAGCATTGAATCATCCTTACTCACTACCAAAGAATGGGAAGAGAGAGTACTATGGAACATTGTGAAGCAAAACTGGTATTAATCTGATTACAAACACGGGGTGAGAGACAACAGGATGCCACCTCTGTACCACTTAACCCTTGGATTTCCCAAATAGATCCTTAGGCCAATATAATCAACTTGGGGGGTGGGGGGGAATTGTCCAGTGCACCTCTCCCCCCCTCCACCCCAATGTGGCCATTTAGGCCAAGAATTCTCATTGCTTTCCTTGGGTCCATAATTCCCAGTGAATAACTGACAACAAAATTAGTCTAAAAAAAGCTGATTTGGGAAAAAGCTCACTTATGATCTCCTGCCCACACTATTTATATAAATAAATCTCTGGATGTTTGACTTCGAGGTTATCATCACACGTCTGGGATTACAAAGTTGATTTGGAATCATGTGCCTGAGATCATGTCTCCATATCGTAGATGTTTTCATACTTCGGACTTATCAGTAGGGGTTTCTTAGACTTTTAAAACTAAAGAAATAAAGTGTAGTTCCACTTAAAACGTCAAAAGGAAATTTTGTACTGCAGACCAGCATTAAGAAAATAAATGTTTTCAGGCCGGTAAGGTGGTCAAAATGTCCAAACCAAAAATAAAACCAAAAAAAAGAGCAAAGGTTTTGGGCAAGACAAAGATTTCTTCTCCAAAGTTATGCTCAGTCCCGAAGAAGGCATTTCAGAGGAAATGTTGGCAAATCCATCCATTGTAAGATTTCTGCAATTCCACAATTCTCTGCCCATTCCTTTCCATCGCCATTTAGTTTTTCTCCATGTAGTTAAGTGTACTATCGTGGGCCATCACGGGTACGTACCGAAAGCCACTGACTATCCCACCCCAAAAAAATAATTCCTGATAACTAATTTATAAAAATTATCAGAGGAAGAACCTTACTTTGGCTTTGTTCAGGGTATGAAAACAGGGAAAGAGACCCGACAAACATTCTACACTGGGCCTGCTGAAATAAAACAAATTGCTCAAATGTTGGATTTTCTTTAAAAATCTAAAAATGCTCCCTTTTAGAATTTTAAAGGTGGGGGTGATATTGCATGTCTAAGCAAGTGGAGAAACCATCATTCTAATTACAAAGTAAAAAAAACAAAAAAACCCCAATACTAATTATCCCTTTTCTGGGAGTTAATGGGTTACAAATGGTTTTTAAAAAGGTACTGCTTAGAGAGAACAAGGAGGAGCCTGGATAGAACAGCAAAGTTTGTAAGGTTTGGTGCCCCTGTGGTTGACAGAGGGTTAAATTATCTTGATCCGTCTTTCAATCCATGCTTTAGGTGTTTACAGTAAACACAGACTGATATCTTAATGAGGTCTTTAATGTGATGATTTTACAAGAGCACTTTAATTGGCACTTGAGGTATACTAAAAAAAACAAAAACAAAAAAACAGGATAACTTCAGATAATAAAAATATGAGCATTATTAAAAAAAAATATCACCACTTATCTTCTTTGATTGAAGAAAAAACAGGTCCCAGTAAACGGACATCTTTTGTAAAACTGGACGTCCCAAAGCTCTTATAGCCCCCCTCAACCCCCAACAAAAAATGAAAAATAATTTGCCAATTACCCTGTGCCCGATCATGTGTTAAATTATCTTGGCAGACACCCGAACACATGAACAGATTGGCGAATACCATGAGACATACCCACCAGCAGTACTCACAAAATACAGAGGAAAAGAAAAACCACAAATAAACATTTGGGAATTAAATATCTCCCGAAATGTTCTTACCCCCTCAACTCAGAACACATTCTACATTGTTTGGGGGGTGTTTTTAACCCAGACATGTTGTGATTTTAGAGATCACTGTTTACAGAATTGCATAGATTACAAAAAAAACTAAACTTTTGATTTATGAACTCAACATTTTTCTCATCGGCCAAAAAAGAGCAGCCTTTAACTCCTTCATTGAAAGCCTGGTTATCGAAGTACTGGCTCTCCTGGAATGAAAGATTTAAATTGGGAAACAGCATTAACCCTATCAGTACCATAAGAGGTGAACATGATTTGCTCACCCTTTGAGTGCTACAGGGGGTTAAAAAGTGGCAAGGAGGGGGGTGATATAAAGCCAGAGAAAGATCAGAATTTTACTCACATGAATCCGACTTTATTGCCAATGATCCCTCCTGAATCTTTCAGATTGAAAAAGCAGAATTCAAACTATCAGCATTGAGGTAGTCCGGCCAAATAGATTGCAGAAAAAACCTGGAATCACCCAAAAATAAGATTTCCCCAAAAACTGATTCTAACTGTGTAACGGGGGCATAACGTCCCTAATGTGGCCAGTGACCCGACTCATAGAATTCATCTGAAAGAAATATGTCAAGCTTGCCAGGACGGACGACAAGAGCCAACCTCACTTGCGTGGAATCTGTCGATTTATGTGGCACACTGCTGCTGTTTGAGATGATCTGAATGGGTATTACAGCTTACAGAACATGCTGCAATGCGAACGGTGCATTCTAAATTTTTAATACCCGCTGGGAGGGGTAAATGAGCACCTCTGTACTTCTATCGGGAGACTTCTATGATCTTCACTCCGTGAAGATTTAAAAAAAAAAAAAGGGGGGGAAGAAAAAGAGTTGACAAAGTGCATAGATGCTTTCTCAAGTCAGACACCAGCCCATTAATGCATGCGCCCCCCCGCCTTCCTTCTCCAGCCTGACACTGTCTGGCTCTAAAGCAATGGTTACAGCAGAGAGACTAGAAGGAAAAAACTCACACTGAGAAAAAAAAAACTCACATAGAGAAAAAAAAACAAAAAAACTCCAATATCCTCAGACGTGTGATGGTTTTGCATGAAATTATATTTTCAGCAGGCTATACCAGGACAATATCCCAACTCTATAAGCCATTAAAAAGGTTAGCACCAAGGCATTTCTTTTTAATTCTCTTATTTCTTTTTCAAATTAAAAAGTGAAAGTGAGGGGTGCCCTCTTCTCTCAGGTATCGGGGATGTAATTATTATTTTATTATTTATTTATGTAGCGCCAGCAAATTCCACACATCAGGGGTTAATGCAAAGAACCAGTTAACACAAAATAAATAAATGCAATATAAACGCGCAAAATAAAAAAAATCCAACTCATTACCATTTTGGTGATGCCACCAGATCTGCTTTGAACAACCCAGGGGATCGTCGATTAAATAAACAAAATGAAAAGCTGTTAAGATTGACACCGAAAATGACTGTGAAATAACATATTGTGCTGGGGATAAAAAGAATTTCAAGTGCTGAACGCGTCGAGTCAGGGAATATATGCAGTTGGCGGTGAGCTTGAGTAGAATGAAAGAGGTGAGACAGGGTGATACAGACACACATGCAGACAGAGAGAAAGGGAGGGGGGGAATTCTGTCCGTCGCATCTGCAAAGAAACCTCTTCGCAACTGTGAACTTGTGCGTCGTCCGTCAAGTGCCAACGTACCTTTAAAATATAAAACAATTCGAACTGATCCCAAGTATTTGTAAAGGTCGGAGAAAATCCTTCTATCGATCCTCTTTGGTTCCTTAACAAAACGAAGACAAAAAAAATATATATATATATAAACAACAACAAAACAAAAGCAAGAAAAGGTATGGGGGAAAAAAAAGCACACCGTATCAAAAAGAGACGGTATTTTTTTTTGTTTTTTTGGAAAGGCTTTTAGCAAGTCAAAATCTCCACGCCAGTGCAAAGCATGTAAATGAATGGACCGGATGCAGATTAACATTCAGCCTGTTCTCAGCAATGAATAGAGCCCTTTGATTAGAGACTTGAAGTAAATGCCAGTTTTAGGCAGAGGGAGATCGGTGACAGAAGAATGCTCCTCAGTGTTGGTACAAGACAGACTTCTGATGAGTCATTGCAATGCAAACAAAGATGGCAGCAGAACTGTACTGTATGCTGATGGAGTGCTTAGTGGTGCCACGGCAACCGAGACCGGTTAGAAATTTATAGCGCAGTTTTGCATATGAATGACACTGTAAACTGCTTTGCCTGCCATGCAGTCCACAGTGTCAAAGCATTTAAACTATTCCAAACAGTCTGCAGACCTGGCAGGGAGAGCGTTTAACTCCTCCAGTGGGAAGGAGGGGGGAAGCAGTGAGGTTCTGGATCAGGTCCAAATTACTGTTACACTGTTACAGTGCTTGCTGTCATCAAACAGTTTGGAAGAATCTGAAGTTCGTAGAAGGATGGAGTCAACTCCAACACACCACACAAACCAGAGGCAGACGACAGGTGGCTCACCAGCTGTTGTAGAACTACAGTTCCCATGATGCTTTGCCCGCAACCTGCAGGGCTAACCAGAGCCATCTATAATATTAATAGGACCCTGGGCAAAGCATTTTTTGGGCCCCCTGTACTCTGCCCCCCCACCAGCCGCCACTCCCTGGCGTGCAATCATACATTTCACCCTGACGCAGTGGGGGAACTAAAGTAGAGAGGTGCAAGACATACATATACACTGACAGATATACTGATACATACACACACAGACAAACTGACATACATATATTCACTGACAGATATACTGATACATACACGCACAAACATCCTGACAGACAGACATACTGACACACACTGACACACACAATTTACACTTTTAACCTACCTCCCGTTTCTAACCTTGAAGGGTGCCTTCCCTGGTGTCCAGAGTGGTGGCTGAGGCTGTTGTGAGTTAGGGGTGCGGCCGTCACTTCCTCCGAGCGCTGCCGAAACGTTTGGGGCCGGTCGCGCTGTTAAAGGGCTACAGCGCGAGACAAGGCTCCTGCTTACAAAGGCCCACCAGGTGGCTGTTAGTGCATGGGCTACCCAGTGGGCCTTCTTAGTGTGCGTGTCCCTGGCTGAACCGGGGGGCCCATGGGCGAAAAAATAAATAGTAGAGGGCAGTAGGGCCCACGGAGCAGCTACTTTGGGACCCCCTGAGTAACTGGCAGCTGCCCCGTTTGCCCCGCGTTAAAGACGGCCCTGGGGCTAACCCCCCCCCCCGGCCCCTAGTGGACGGACACTTGCCACAGATATCTGCAGCACTGACTGTTCAACTCTTTCAAGGCAGGGGTAATGCGCAAATCTTGAAGTATTAGACAGGAAACCGAACGTTACTTTGTATTCTACATTTAAAGGTTTGCAGGATACAGCGATTGGCTGGCTAGGCTTTCATCTCGGCCAGTAGGAGTTGTATAGAAGCGCACTTGGCCTAAATTTCTTATCATCTTTAATTCTATGGAACATAAACATACAGAGGCAAGGCTGGGGAAGCAACGATCTTTGCGAAAGTCAAACATATTGGCGTTTTTGGTTTTTACTAAACTAGAAATTTTGGAGAACAGAGAGTGGGGAAATGCAAATTTTAGTCTAAAGGAACAGAACTGGAAGAAGTCTCTAACTAGCCCATTTGGCTGCTATGGTCTATAATGTGTTAGTTCTCTTATGGATTATCCAGAGTTATGAGTTTAGTGAATAAATCCATATATTTACAAAGGCTTCTATCTCTTTCCACGCCGTTTACTAGGGGTTATTTAGATCTCATCTAGAAATACAGATGCAGACGCCCTTAAAGAACCACTAGATTCACCTGGCCACTTCATTTTAATAGGTGATCTGGCTTCAGTGGTCTTGTAATTGTAACACTTCAATGTAAAACCCTGCCGTCTTGCTGCAAAATGTAGCTTTTCTCATCAGAAGCATTGGATTAGACAAGGTCGCAGAAGTCGTCAGCAGGTATGAGCCTCTGCAGCAGAGGAGTCTCGGCACTCGAAACGAGGTGAGTAATCTTTAGTCAACTTTATTTTTTATCAGCAAAGGGCGGTGGACAGTGGTTATAGTGATAGAAAGGAACCTATTGTCTCACCAAAAAAGACTTATTTTCAGGACTATAAGTTCCCATTAACAGAAGCTGCCGCCTATAAATCTGTAGAATCTACAAATATATACAAAATCATTGTACTAAGGAATGTCAAATCTCCCACATCCTGGAGTGCTGCAGAGGTAAGTGTGTTTTATACCAACCTCCACTGCTCTCCTAAACCCAGTAAGTGCTCCCCAAGTTTTTAAGGGAGAGGCGAGCAGTCATTGATCAGAAATTAACACGTCACAAAAACAAAAAACAAATAGCAAATTTATGATACAGTGTCCAGGTTATCTGGGTCTCATCCTAAACATTTTCACATCAATTCATCACAATTTACTGTTTAATGAATAAACCCCTTATTCAAAAAAGTTAAATTAAAAAAAAACCACACTAATAGTAATGTATGAGCCTCCCTCCTGTGAGGATAATTTCCTTGCCTTTCTCATTGAAGGGGACTATTGAATTTCTAATTGTCTGTAGTCTCTGAAAATTACCCCAGAGCCATAAAAAAAAATTTTTTTTTAAATCACTGTGTCTCTGGGACGCCCGACGTTACCTCTGGCAGAGGGGTGAAAGCCAGCGTAAATTAAGTGATATAAAATAAATGTTTACATTGTTAAAGCATGAATTAAGATAATTATTAAGACTTCTGCAAAACCTGCTGTGATAGTCGGATGCTGGTTTTTTTTTTTATTGTTAAAGCGAGGGTGGTTTGATCAAAAACATTACTTGCTTCAAATAAATCAAAAGCAACGGACTGTCTCCATAACCGAGTAAAACTGTTCTGCAGTCAAATGCTGCAGTTACGCAGAAACACAGCGTTTTGCGCTCTCCAACGCAATTTCTGTGAGTAGCACTGGATTGGACGAGATTGTAGGTGATGGTACAGTAGGCTACAGCAGAGAAATAAGTGGAAATAAGGTGAGTAATATTTATTTTGATTCATTTTTACAGGGAAAAGGGGGTGAACAGTGAGCACATTACAAAAAGGGTGCCAATATAACCATTGTTATTTTTGGTACTCTAGATTCTCTCTAAGGAGACATTTTTTTGGTGTCCTGAGAAAAGTCTCGGATGGTGGTAAGGGACCAAAAATCATGACTTTCTTACCAAATCAAGACTATTGGTAAGTATTGTAAATGTAACTGGCTGTAATTGACCAAGATCAGGGTGCTCGCGTCAGGTGGGCTGGATGCCATCAATCCTCTAATCGAATAAAAAGCATAATCCACAAA
The DNA here is from genome assembly GCA_933207985.1 of Pelobates cultripes. Taxonomy (NCBI): domain Eukaryota; kingdom Metazoa; phylum Chordata; class Amphibia; order Anura; family Pelobatidae; genus Pelobates; species Pelobates cultripes. The sequence goes on along the minus strand of OW240920.1, from coordinate 140,090,129 downwards.
AAGATGATGGCATCATCTGAATAGCCTACAAATAGAATTTATTAGCACATTAGGGTATGAAAAGTACAAAAGCGACATTTTGGATCAACAGAGTCTCAGCCACACACATTGCATATACAGGAACAGTGCTATGCCAGCTAAGCAGTGCTGATTTGAGAGTCCTGTCCCACCTTCACGACTGTTCCCTGGTGGTCCGCTTTTGAAGGTATCAAGGAATGATCCCCAAAAAAGCATAGCATGAGCACATCATTAGACTCTCTTGCGCTACGCTAAGGGGACTAGGACCCTACAGAGAACATTGAAAGAGCGCTCCCCACATGTCCCACCCTCAGTGGGCTTGCCTCTATGGTTGGCAGGCAGCCAGGCTCACATTCACACTAGGCTGACCTGTTGATTGTTGCGGCGGATTTGCCTACTTTCTGGGCAGGTCTGCCCCTTTGGGCTGCATCAGTGATGAGATTAACACCAGTGTCCTGCTTGACAGGACGCCAAAGTTGGAAGGTATGCGTTGTACAATGAGCATTAATAAATACGGCGTCTAGATCATATGAGTCTCAAAATGGTTGAAATCCCCTTCCATATCTCTACAACAAAAGGAAGTTGAGGCCACAAACTCAAAATGGAGGAAAACACAACTCAATGGACCTGAGAACCATTAAGTTGGGTTATAAATAATAAAACCCCTGGACACACTTTGAAACTAGCAGCACATTAAATGTAACTTGTAGGCATTCAGAAGCTGCAGCATTTCTTAAATATGATTTTGTTCTACGTACTTTGGGGTTAATTCACTAAACCAGACATTGTGAAGAGTTCAAAAAGAAATAACTATTTTTTTTACCAAAAATAATATGACAAAAAACAGCTTATTGGGGTTCTCTATCCAATTTGAGTATTGCGGTCTAAAACTTGAATATCCCATGTCAATTAACCAAAGTTCCCAATGTAGTGGGAAAATAACGAAAACACAAAAATAGTCACTATGAAATCTGTACAAGATGTAAAATTATAAAAATGCCAACTTTTATCTAACCAAGCATGTGACTGTGCCAAGTTTTCTTGATGTCTAATAAATTATTTGTATTCATGTCAATTTACGTCAAATAAGTCCATCCTTTTGCTCCCTTCACCAACTGTAAATAATATCCAGGACTTTACCCCCAAGCCCACACTACAAGACCAATGACATTTAGTACGAATATCCACTGAAATCACCACAGGACAAAACTGTACACCACTAAAAGGACTGTATACAATCAGGTGTGGAATAGGAAACCCTATTAACTAAATGTTCCCCGATATTCTGAACCCCGTAGAACATTACTGGAAGAATTATGTTCAAATTTGGAAAGAAAACATATTGTGGAATTTTGACTGTATAAAAGACTTTGTTTTTGAGTTTTTCCAATGTGGTCCTAAATCGCCAAGTCATGTTAGCCAATAAAGATAAGATTTTTTTTACAACATTTTACTAGCACAATACTAAAAACTCTACCTGTTTGAACCACACCATTTTATGAAAATTGTAATTGTTTCAGTTCGTCAACAATATTTATACGTTTTCTACTGTCCCAAAAATACAGATCAGGTGGTGGCTGGAAGCTATTGTGATACTAGGTAGCCAGGGGCGAAAAGCCCATTTTCTAATTATTTCTGATATAATTTTGGCTGGCCAGAGCTATATTAGATCAGTGATTTTATATTTACCTTTGGAACGACAAACCTTGAGGGAAGGTATGTGGAGCTATGTGGCAACAAGTTCTAGCGATATAAGGGGTATCGAGATAATGGAAGTGTGCATGAGGTGTTGGAGAACATTTGGTTACAAGAAGATTAGACAGAGTAAAGATGTATTAAGCGATGGGGGGGGGGACATAAGAGGGAGCAGAGTTAAAGACAGATTAGTATGTCATGATAAGAAGTTTACAGTTGAGTCTTGGATGGGATGGACAGCTGTTGAAGGACTTTGCAGTAGAGTGGGGCAGAAGGTCACCAGTAGAAAGGGAAGGAAAGGTGAAGAAAATAAGCTGATGGAATAGTTTTGGAAGTTAGCTCAGTAATCAGAACACGGGATGGGGAGTGAATTGAAATTTTAGACGTAACTTAAGTAAAATATATATATTTTTTAAATCACGGTAAAGAGATGGAATATCAGAATCAGAAAGGGGAGACAATGCTTGCTAGGACTGGTTGTCAATGGGGAGGAATTGGGAAGCAGTGAGATGATCCGTTCAGGTTTAGAGTGTTTATGTTTCAGATAGTGATTGGACATCAATTAGGAGATGGTAAGCAGGAAAGCAGTGATATAGAAAGCCAGGAGGGTGGAAGATCTTGAGGTTAGACTTACACTGGTGTAGAATCACCTAAACTGTGTTAATAATAAGATTGCTACCAACGGACTCCCCTAGAATAATAATTACACTCTCGCTACTGTATAATTCCACATTTTTGAATGTGGCCCCAATTCCTTCCTGTATTTTGAGTAAAGACCAGGAGCAAACGTCAAGCTACCACTTTGCCATTCCCCAAATTATGTGGTTGGTCAAACTCCTTTCAGCATAAAAACTGAAACGTTAAAGCTCTTAATTAAACATATAAAATACAAAAATTAAACCTATAGAGATTCAGACATAACACTGTGAAAAAATAACTTTTAAATCAACCGTTGAGTGACAAGGTGTTTGGGGAGGTGTGGGGGGGGTGATTACTGCCATGCACATTTACATAGCCAAACTGATATGTAGAGCTGGCCAATTATTTTCCAAACACCCGTGTATTATTCATGGTTTAAACTGGCTGCACATATGCATAATAATCCAAACATATTCTTTATATTTTGCTCAGGTTTTCAGAAGAAGCAAAGGGGAGAGAAAACGTGGCGGGCTGAAGAACACAGGTCAACAAACAGGACTTTTTGTGGAGTACTGCACACTTGGGAGTTGTGCTTTCCCCAATTATCGTACACCTACTAATAGTAGATCCAAACGGAGAGAGAGAGAGCACATGGTTAAAAAGGGAACCTGTGCTACATTCGGTACTCACATACGTGTTAATCTTTTCTTTCAGTGAAAGGGAAGAGTCACTCTGCGCTGTATTAAACATCAGTTATCTGTGCCAAGGAAAAACAAACAGGTGGGCTGAAGGGAGTGATGCCTTTCTCTAGGCCATCATTGTAAAAATCCAGAAATAAATTGCACAGTGTGTAGAATCTCGGGCATATGGTTCTTCTTCAAAAGCAACGTTGGATCCTCCTTATGACATTACGATGGCAGGTATGTACCTGTCTTGGCTTAAAAAATTTTTTTAAAAAAAATTATAACTCAGTGAGACTGGGCTGTCTGACTGCAGGGAGCATTGTTAAAATTTTCACAGCTGGAGACGACAATGTGCAGAAACCAGTTACTTGCAAATGTTTAATATGTGTGAATGTGTCGGGCAGGCGTATACAAGGCTCCTGAAGCGGTTGTTATACTGTTTAAATATTTGCACAGCAGATATAACTAAACATGCTCTCTTGTATGTAAACCCGAGTCCGTTCAGCATTTCCCTGTACTATTTCTGTCCGTGAGCAGTAGGATATATAGAGTCACAAAAACCGGCGTTGTCTGTCAGTAGGGATCCCGGTAGCCAAGATCATTTACAGGTGGGTATTTACCAAGAGGAGTGTTAAAGCAGTTTATACACCAGTCAACGTAATAATTAAAGAATTATGCACAGACACGCACATGGTTAAGAATCTTCATCTTTCAAATCCCAGAAATGTAAAAAGCTAAATCCGTAGCCTTCTTCATAAATGTAAAAACTCCTTTTATAATAGCCAAAAGAAGCGACCCTATCATGGCTTTGTAAAGTCTTCACATGGACTCGAAAAAAGGGTAGAAACATTGCCAGGTCACTTGGGGTCGCAATAATAAAAGGCATTTTAAATTTACATACATGGCTATGGATTTAGATTTTTAAATGTTTATATTATTAATAATAATAATATAGGCAGACACACTGGAAGACAAAAACCTAACATTAGAAAAATATTTTTTGCCAGGGATACCTTGGTCAGGAGAGGTCAGCTCACGGGTTCCAATTAAAATTGACCTAGATCGGTTGTAATACAATAAAGCTATTAGGTATCCCAGTACCTGAATGGCAGCAGAAGGGGGAGACACTGTCAAAATTGAGAGAACAGCAATGGAAACAATATTTTCTTCTGGTAGTGGATGGCCAAACACAACACACATTTTTTTCCCTCTGTTTTGTGAATGAGGAGCTACTGGTAGGCCAAAAGAGTCAGCAGGGTCCTGTCCGGGTGCTGGACTGAAGACTTTGGGTTTTCACCGTTTGTTAGCAGTTTAACCCCAGAAGGTAAGCCAGTGCCATGACCTCCTTGCACCATCGGAAAAAAGTTGTTCTGGTGTGAGGAGTTTATGAAGTTGTTATGGAGCCCGCAGTGTTTCTTTAAACTAATTCGACCAAAATTCTGAACATGGCATTCGTGGGATGAGCATACGCCTGGAGGGGACTTGTGTCAGCGTCTTTGTGACCACGTACGATAACACAAGCATGACGGCTAATCTCTCATTAGTAAACACGTCGAATAGTGCTACTAATAATGTATCTTTTTACTGTAAAATCACCACTTGTTATTGTTTGAAACTTGAAGTGCCTACATATACCACAAGACATATTGGGGGAGATTTAGCAAGGCAAAAGGTGCTCTTCTGAGGCAAATTGCCAAGTAAAGAGCAGTCACCACGGAAACCAACAGAATGTCTCTGAACAGTTAGCACTTTGCACCTTTTTTTGCCTTGATAAATCTCCCCCATAATATAAATTCATGTCCCCTATCCTGGCCACGCGGCGGCCCTTGTGGGAGGGGTGATTGCGAATGGTAGCTGCTGATTGGCTGCTGGATTTCATTTGCAAACAGCGCAGGGATTTATTAACTAAACTCCAAACTGTATTGAACTGAGATGGATTTACAAAATAAGCAGTGTCTATAGCGGTGAGAATTTTTCCAAATCAACTATACTGGCCCTTCGTTTCGCAGTTTTTTTTTTAAACACACGACAATTCGGTGTTCAGTGAATGAACCTCACAACGTGCACTAAAAAGGTCTCCGTGCAAATGTCACACGCGAGCCAGACTTTGGCGCACAAAGCATAGGTCAAATACGAATACTTATCCGAAATGACCTCAGTCACATCACGAAAATGCACCTAAATCTTGGCAACTAAACATCTATATGTGGCATTTACCCATTGTATAAGCAGGCAACTTAAAGACACAATATAAATATATGTTACACCTGAAAAACGTAATTTTAATTGTAACAGCATTCTCCACCACAAGTAAATGATGAAAGAAAAACAGATTTTTGTAAAAACCCTTGCTGTAGCCAGCAACGAAATATATCAAACAGGGACAAGCTATTTGGGGGATGTTAATTACGTTCACTGTGCGTATTCACAAACGTTGCTTCTACAGACAAAAACGCAGTCGGCAAGCAGTGAGAGGCTCGTACGAGCACACGGCGAACACTGGAACAGACATGTCCCCAAGCCTTGGACTGTCTGTGTCATACTGCAGGCGTCAAACCTCTCCCAGCTCAGAAAGAGAGCAGCGCTGCTCTGTGGCATATTAACAAGTTAGCCCCAGTCCTAGCAATCCAGTCATCGAAAATCACAGGGGGGGTCGGGGGAATATACACTCCCCTGGGAGGGTGGGGGGGCTGCATCCATCCTCTCTAGAAAGCCAAAACTATAGGACACTCACAGGCAGTTTTAGGCTGGGATAGTCATACAGACTCCTAAACTTAAACATAACCACAGATGCTGCAGAACCTCTTGGAAGATTGTCAGGTCTGACAATCACAAAGAGGGGTTTGTTTTGTTTTTTTTAAATGAAGAAAAGAAAGGAAAATGAAAAATAAATCTTGGAATGACCAATGCCTCTGCTTCCCAAAAGTAGCTTTGGGTGTTAATGATGCTGCCTATAATTAAGAAAATAAAGTCAATATCATTCCAGCCCACAGTGGAGTGGGGGAATTGTCTCCCAAGTTATTCTGTAAGCCAATCTGAAACACTGAGCATCCTGCGGCTGCTATCTATCAACCTGAGGAGGGACTCCAACTCCCAGCCTTTAGCTGGCTGAGCCTGCTGAGAGCTGCAGTGCTCGATCCCTGCCTACACTCGCCTACCACTAAAAACAAGTGGCGCAGACGGCAAACTCCACCTAATAGCCAGCATGCAGTCTTCTTCACTTTCCAACATCACATGCTTGGATCCAGAATATGTCTTCTCAGACATCAGATCCACAGCAGAGGAAAACCTAATCCCTTCCTGACGCTTTCCCTAAATTACACTCCAGAGCAAATGCTCCTTCCACACAGACACACACACAGACACCACGCACAGACACACACAAACACCAAGCCATGGAGAGGAGTCTGTCCTCTGTGAATGGCAGCTGTTCTAAAGAGTCACTTTCTAACAGGGCTTGGTGCCCCCACATTTAGGGTGTGCCACTCCTCCCCCCTCCCCAATAAGTAAAGACAAAACAAAAAAACAACAAAAAGCCAAGAGAATCTTGCAAAGCACCAGGCGCACCTCATTTGCTCTGTTCATTACCCGCTATGGAGGAGCTGTCTGTCTGTGTGTGTTTTCTCTCCCTCCGTCTTGTACAAGTTAGTCTGTGAGTCAGCATTAACACACACACAAGAACATCAAGAAAGCTCTGCTGAGCTCGATGCAACGGAGGCTGAAAAAAAAAAAAAAAAAAAGTGCATTCTGTTGGACTCGCGCCCTGCGCTGTAATTCAATTGCCTCTACTTTACAATTACTGCATAGACTTCTGGTAGCCCCAGGCATGGAAGCTCGAATCGCTGCTTAACTCTCTATTCCTGAGCTCATAAAGACACAAGTGCATGGCAATCTCCCGGGGGACACTGGGCCAAGTCCTGACAGTCTGGGCAGGGAGCATGTTCCTACCTGGACACAGGAGACACAGTAACGGTCACTGAGCGACACACCTGTGTTTCAGAACATCTTAGAGTCAACATATATGTGGAAGAGTATTGATTGGACTACAGAGCTACATTTTAACCCTTTCATAGCTCTAGGTGGATACCAAATGACATAATTAACATCCATGCAAGTAAACATAATTCAAACTCTCAGGGGCTGTAGGGATCGCCTTTTACTATGAAGCAAAGCTACGTGTTTGTGGACTACAATTCCCAATATGCACGTCTAGCCATTTTGAGCTAGTGCAGGGGGTAGGCAGCCTTCTGCACTTCAGAAGTTATGAACTACATCTTCCATGATGCTTTGCCAGCATTATGGATGCCAAAGGTTGCATACCACCGACCTAGACTGTTTACTATTGGTAAATGCCAATGGGATGGCACTTTATAGGTAGTAATGACTAAGGGCAGGGATAGCCCTGCCTTCGGCACTCTGAAGGTTGCTTACCCCTGATCTAGAGCATCACTCTAGTTTGCCCCAGAGACGGTCAGAATTGATGCCACTAATGGGGAACAAGTCGTGTGAGGTGAAAGAGGGGTAGACTTGTAAAATATTATTTATAGAGCACCAACATATTCAGCAGCGCTGTTCAATGGGTGGAGTAGGCGCACATATAATTAAAAGAGGACAATTTTGGCACACAGGAACAAGAGGTGGTGATGGTCGTGATCAAATGAGCTTAGAGTCTAAAGGGAGTGCGTTATAACTGTATGAAAATGAAAAAAATAATAACATGGTATAATACAGTGACAGGCGGTATTAAAAAACATTTTAGCTGAAGGTATAGATGCAAACAGAGAACAGGGAAGTTCACTGGCATAACGGCAGTACTTGAAAATTGGAGATAAGAACTTGGGGGGGACGGGGCAGGGGTGCAGCTGTAGGAAAGGAACACGATTTACCATTGAAATTGAACGCATACGGAAAGCCAGTGAACGGATTGACAAAGGTGGGGTGGTGAGAGAAATTGTTAAGGAAGATTAGCCTGGCTGCAAAGTATATTACGTACTGTAATGAGGAGGCAAGAAATAAATAATGCGTTCACAAACAAGTGGTTTGGTTGTGTGGTGGAATCTCGGTAAAAATAAATTTAGTAGGCCGAGATTACCACGTGGCATGTGTACGTGCATATGCTGACGTATCGATCAGTTGGTTGCACGAGGCAAGATACGATCAGTAGTGTACGGAGCATGTGCAAGAATACAGGATGTAGTATTCCCCTCCTCCATTGTGCTGGACAAGCCATGCGGTCAAGCAGGAAGTTAATTCTTATTTGTAATGATTGGTCAAGAGAATGTGCGGGTGGAGCTTAATATGGGAGGAGTTATGTGCCTATATAGGGAGCCTGCACTATTGTTCAGGGCTCAGAACTTGCTGTATTTTTGGTGACATTAGTCCCTCTGAGTCCCGATCGGTGATCCAATAAAGAATCTCTTCCTTCCTGAAGAAACCTGTGTCCATCCCTCTGTGCTTTGCTTCCGTCAGTTTCTCCGGTATCATTTGGTGCATTGGCCGGGAAGCTCATCGTTCAACGGTAGCTGAGAGGCAGAGGCGTGAGACGGTCTATCTTTGCCCACGTTCTCTACGGCTGCACCCCTGAACTTCTGCGTGGACCTCCCTTCGTCTCGGCGCCACTGGTCTGTTGTCCAGGAGATCATCGGCCTCTACGTAAGAAGTGCTGGGGTGTCCCCGTCGATGAGTGTGAACTCAGGTTCAGGAACGAGGAGGTAAGACAACTGCTGTTTTAGACGGCAGACCCACTAGGGGTATACCGATTGTGCGGTAGGCCCAAAAGGGGTTTAAATCTGTGTATGGAATCTGCCCCCTCTGTCGGAGGGAAGGAGCGAAGGCGCACCGCTCGATCGAACGCTCTTTAGTAAGACCGTTTGATCTGGTTAGTCAGGCGGGGTCCTGTGTAAATAGCCCTAGCCGGACACCGGTGTCTTGTCTAGACTAGCGTTCTAGGGTGTATATTACGTTCGCTAGGTCGGAGGGACCGGGAGACTAAGCGGCGCCTGTGTAAATTCGGTTCGCTAGCTCTCAACCTATCTTGGCTAAGTGGGAAGGCGTGTAAATTTGGAACCCACTAGACTTTTGATAGAGTAAATAGACTAGAAGGGCAATTTTGTAAATTTCGCCCTCTAGTTCGCTATATGTGGTGTTTGGGCAGTGTGGCTAACCAAAACGGGTGTATATAGTTTTAGGTAGTCCATTCAAGGTACTGGCCAATAGTTTAGTTGGGATTGTAAATGTGTTAAAGATTGTTAGTAAAGTGTATATCTTGTTAGATAGCGCGAGCTCAGCCGTCTAGCGAGAGTGTTAATAGTGTGTTGCTGTATCATAGTGCACGGTACCATAACCCTGTATATTTACTGACACTGTATATAAGTACTAATCATTGTCGTCTATTGCATGTTTAACACCGTAACCACTAATAATTGTATTGTGACCTTAAATTGTGCTTTGACCTATGCTAACCGTACTGTAACCGATACTAGTAAAAGACGATGTTACTGGGGTGTGTTATAGACGGGTAATTCATATATAGAGAATTATAGCGTGGGTGACTGTATAGTTTCGCCAAAGGGCATAATATTGATTATTTAGTGACTGGTGTAACAGCTGTGTGTGTACGGGAATTCCCTGAGTGATTATTGTGTTATTGTGTACGTTTCACTCGGTAACTGTACCACGTGGTGCTGTTGCCAGAGGAAACGGGTGTGACTGTTGAATAAGAACGCGTGCATAGTATTCGTTGTCAACGACGTTCCATTGATAAGTATGGGCGCGTCAGAGTCAACGATTTCGGATCCCTTAGGTTGTATGGTAAAGAATTTTAAAAAGGGATTCAAAACATGTGATTTTGGGGTTAAAATGTCTCCTGTACGTTTGGTCACTTTGTGCACTAGGGAGTGGCCTATTTTGGTTGCGGCATGGCCGCCGCGTGGCAGTTTGGATCCAACCCTGGTACAGCGTGTACACGTGGCTGTATCAGGTAGGCCTGAACTTTACGGACAGTTTCCATACATTGATTGTTGGAGGCAGGCCGTAAACGACTCGCCAAAATGGATCCGGATATGCCACGAGGAGCAATGTCGCCTCATGGTGGCCAGGACTTATTTGTCCACTAGGACCGGTGTTAGGCCCATTTTGGACACGCCCCCTGAGTCCGAGATCCCTTTGCCGCCCCCTTACTTCCCTTTAAGAGGAAGTGACGCGAATGCAGGAAGTTCTGCACCCCTTCCCCTATTGCCCCCATCCACTTCCGCTTCCTCCTCCAGTACAGAATCCACCCCCCCTCGTATTAAAACTCCCCTTCCTGAACCAGGACCAACCCCCATTAGATCTGAATATCCTGATTTGGCGCCACTTCAAACTTCCGGTCAAGCTTCTTCTAGCTCGGCTCGGAGTATACTATTCACTAATTTTTCACAAAATCAAGTTCCCACATCCTCATGCCCTATTACCTCTCGACCGGAACCTTTAACTGACGCCCCTCCACGTAGTCCCATACTAACCCGACAACTGACCGGTACCCAACAATTAAAACATTACCAGATGCCTCTTCGTCTGAATCCTGGGTCAGCCTATATCGATGCCGCAGGTCAAATGGCACATGCTGACCCAGTCTTTGTATATGTCCCGTTCACGACTACCGATCTCTTGAATTGGAAGACCCACAATTCCTCGTACACTGAGAAACCACAAGCTATGACCGATCTGTTCACCTCGATAGTTCAGACACATAACCCGACATGGGCTGATTGCCAGCAGTTATTAATGACATTGTTCAATAATGAGGAAAGGACAAGGATTAACCAAGCGGCCATTAAGGCGCTAGAGGAGAGAGCCCGTGCTTTAAATCAAGCCAATCCGGCAGCATGGGCCGCAACACATTACCCTAACACCGATCCTGACTGGAATGTAAATGGCGCAGATATGGCTCAACTTAAAGCCTATAGAGATGCTATAATTGCTGGCATGAAAGCCGGAGGGAAGAAAGCTATTAACATGTCGAAGACAGTTGAGGTGATTCAGAAAAGTGATGAAGCGCCCAGTGTCTTTTATGACCGATTACTGGAGGCATACCGCTTGTATACCCCCTTTAATCCGGAAGACGCTGATAATTCCCGAATGGTAAACTCCGCCTTTGTCAGCCAAGCTTACGGAGATATTAAGCGCAAGCTACAGAAATTAGAAGGGTTTGCAGGTATGTCTATCACCCAACTAATGGAGGTAGCGAACAAAGTATATATGAATAGGGAAACAGAAAGTAAGAAAGAGGAAGAGCGCAAGATGCGTAGAAAGGCAGATATGCTAGCGGTAGCGATCGCAGGCGTAGATAGACGGGGCCCAGATAGAGGCGATGGTAGATGGAATAGGGAGCCTTTGAGTAGGAATCAGTGCGCGTACTGTAAGGAAGAAGGGCATTGGAGGAACGAGTGTCCGCAAAGAGAGCAGTATGAGAGAGACTTACCCAGGGCAGGTTACGGAAACTTTAGAGGCAGAGCGAGAGGTAGAGGAGGCCCCGGAGGGAGTAATGGTAATAGAGGGAGTAATGGGAACAGAGGAAGTGTAAGGGAAGATAGGTACTATCCAGCAGCGCAAAGGTCCCGCGATAGAGAAGGTAGGGACTTTGTGGGATTGGCTGACACGGTCATGGAGGACTATTGATACCGACCGGCTCCATCCCCCTTGGTCGAGCGGAGCCTATGGTCGATGTATCAATAGGGGGAAAAAGGAGTGCGTTTATGATCGACACTGGTGCTGAACATTCGGTGGTGACTAATCAAGTTGCTCCTCCATCTGGAAGAACTATTACTGTAATAGGAGCAACTGGAAGAAGTGCTGAAAAACCGGTTCTTAAAAGTCGACTCTGTACATTGGGAGGCCACGTAGTAAAACATCAATTCCTTTATATGCCTGAGTGTCCAGTCCAATTGCTGGGACGTGATATGCTATCCAAATTACAAGCGCAGATTACGTTCCTACCAAATGGAACAACATCCTTAAAGTTTAATGGACCCTCAGGTATTATGACATTGTCCGTATCAAAGGAAGAAGAGTGGCGACTTTATACAGTGTTGACTAGCCAAAACCCGAGGAGTGATGAATCCTTATTTAACATACCAGGAGTTTGGGCAGAGAACAACCCACCAGGACTCGCCCGCAATATTCCACCTATTAAAATCGAACTAAAACTTGGGGTTTATCCAGTAAGCCTGAGACAATATCATATTCCGCAGAAGGCTAAGAAGAACATCCAATCTTATCTGGATAAGTTCATACGGTATGGTATCCTAAAATTCTGTACTTCCCCCTGGAACACCCCATTGCTGCCTGTTCAAAAGCCCGGTACAGATGAGTATCGACCTGTGCAGGACTTGAGAGCAGTCAATGATGCGGTTGTTAGTATACATCCAGTCGTGCCCAATCCATATAACCTGCTTGCTTTAATTCCGGGCGGGCTACTTACTTTACAGTCTTAGATCTCAAAGATGCCTTCTTTTGCCTCCGAATTGCCGCAGAAAGCCAATGTATCTTCGCTTTCCAATGGGAAAATGCTGTAACGGGCTCGAAACGCCAAATGACCTGGACAAGATTGCCCCAGGGGTTTAAAAATTCACCTACCCTATTTGGTTCAGCTCTAAGTCAAGATCTACTAGATTTCGAGTCTATCCCAGGAGAGTGTGTATTATTACAATATGTAGATGACTTGTTGATAGCAGCAGTTACAAAGGAAGTATGTCAGCAAGCAACGCACGATCTACTACACATTCTCTGGAAGGCAGGATACAAGGTGTCTAGAAGGAAGGCTCAGTTGTGTTTGCCAACTGTCAAATATCTGGGATTCCATATCTCTGAAGGTCAAAGAATTATGGGGCCAGAGAGAAAAGAAGCTGTGTGCCAAATACCGATACCCAGGAATAGAAGACAAGTGCGAGAATTCTTGGGGGCAGCAGGCTTCTGTAGGATATGGATTCCCAGCTACGCGATACTGGCAAAACCTCTGTATGCAGCTATCAAAGGTACAGAGCACGACCCCTTCTTATGGACTCAAGAACAGCAAACGGCATTCGAAGATGTGAAGAGGGCTTTGATGAGTGCCCCAGCATTAGGTCTACCTGACCACACACGGCCATTCTACCTGTATGTACATGAGCAAAGAAGAATGGCTGTGGGAGTATTGACACAGTACTTGGGATCATGGCAAAGACCTGTTGCCTACATGTCTAAGCAACTGGATGCAGTGGCCAGCGGACTTCCACCTTGTCTAAGAGCTGTAGCTGCAGCCGCCCTGCTAGTAGCTGAAGCCGATAAACTCACTCTGGGTCAAGAACTTTATGTACGAGTTCCACATGCAGTACAGACGTTGTTGGATTACAAAGGAAATCATTGGTTTAGTAACAGCCGTATGACCAAGTATCAAGCAATGTTGTGTGAAAACCCAAGAGTGCATTTAGAGACTGTAAATACCTTAAATCCAGCTACCCTTTTGCCACAACCTACTGAAAGTCAACATGATTGTTTGGAAGTAATGGATGAAGTATTTTCAAGTAGACCAGATCTTCGTGATTTTCCCATCCAGAACCCTGATGTTCAATATTACACCGACGGCAGTAGTTATGTAAAAGAAGGGATCCGCTATGCAGGATATGCAGTAACAACGATAGACAAGGTGATAGAAGCTCGGCCACTGGCAAAAGGAACATCAGCACAAAAGGCAGAATTGATAGCACTGACACGAGCGTTACAATTGGCTGAAGGTTTAAGAGTGAACATCTACACGGACTCCAAGTATGCGTTTTTAACCACTCATGCCCACGGAGCTTTGTATAAAGAAAGAGGACTATTGAATTCAGAAGGCAAAGAAATCAAATACGCAGCTGAGATCCTACAACTATTGGAAGCAGTGTGGGAGCCGAAAGAAGTCGGTATTATACATTGTCGGGCGCATCTGAGAGGAGATGGTGATGTAACCAAAGGGAATCGGATGGCAGATAGTGCAGCTAAGCGTGCTGCTGAATCAGGAAGACAGGAATATGTGGGGCATATAGCTGCTCTTATACCAACTCCACTGTCTCAATGGACTCCAATTTATACAGCTCAAGAAGAGGAGTGGTTAAGGACTGAACCTGGAAAGTATTTGGAGAACAAATGGTATCAGTTAGAAGATGGAAGAATAGTTATTCCAGCATCACTAGCGGTAGAAATTGTCCAAAACTATCATAACGGGACACATTCTGGGAGAGACAGTACAGAAGAATCTCTCAGAAAACATTTCTATATACCAAGATTGTCCAACTTGACTCAGGCCATTGTACGTAGATGTGTAACGTGTGCTAAAAATAATGCAAGACAAGGACCAGTAAAGCCACCAGGAGTCCAGTTTATGGGGGGACTTCCCATGTCCGATTTACAAATTGACTATACAGTGATGCCTAAATCGGGTGGACATCGCTACCTGCTGGTAGTGGTGTGCACCTATTCAGGCTGGGTAGAAGCATGTCCTACTCGTACAGAGAAAGCAGGAGAAGTCGTGAGATTCCTGCTACGAGAAATAATACCCCGATATGGACTACCCTGCTCTATAGGATCGGACAATGGTCCAGCTTTTGTTCATCAGTGCCTACAACAATTGACTCATATGCTTGGTATAAAGTGGAGGCTTCATACGGCATATAGACCCCAGAGTTCTGGTAAGGTAGAGAGAATGAATAGAACTATTAAGAATCAGTTGGCTAAAATGTGTCAGGAAACCCAACTTAAGTGGAACGTTCTCTTGCCCATAGCTCTATTGCGAATCCGTAGTACACCTACCAGAAGGATGGGCCTCTCTCCTTTTGAAATCATGTACGGGCGACCACCTCCCGTGCTTGGTAACTTAAGGGGGGATTTGAGTCAGTTGGGAGAAGGAATTACCCGGCAGCAGGTTGTAGAGTTGGGTAAGACTATGGAGGAGGTACAGAAATGGGTACAAGATAGATTACCTGTGAATATTTATCCCCAATTCATAGTTACCACCCAGGCGACCAAGTGTGGATTAAAGAGTGGAATAATGTGCCGTTAGGGCCCAAGTGGAGAGGTCCTTATGTTGTTCTTCTGTCTACCCCTACAGCGATAAAAGTAGCCGAAGTGGCTCCGTGGATACATCACTCCAGGGTTAAACCAGCAGCAGCCGATTCCTGGCAAGTTACAGCAAATCCAGAGAATCCCTGCAAGATCCGGTTAAAACGCACGACTCAGTCGGAGTGACGAGGAACCTTGTGGATCACAAATTTTATTGTTTCAGAGACTTGGTAAGTGAGTGAGAAGGCCATAATAAAGCCTGTCCACTCACCAACGAGTGTATAAGTCAGGGAAAGTCTTGAGGGGACCCCTGTGAAGACGAGCAGAACTCCATTCCCTGCAGCCCTTACATCCTGGAAGCTGAGGTGCCTTCGCACGGACGAAGACTGAGGATGACGACGAAAGATGTATTTTTAATAATGTTTATTTATGTGTATTTTTATATTCAGGAAGGTAGAGGTACCGACACTCCTAGCTGTGAGGTATGCATTAAGACTACAAGAACAGGTAACCATATATCCCAGACCCTAATTTGGCATTCGCAATATGAGTGTAAAGGAGATGTATCAAGATGTAGATACTTAAATATAGAATATAGTGTGTGTCATTTAGGAGTAGGAGAACCTAAGTGCTTCAGTCCTGAGTATCAACCCCGTACAATTTGGTTGACTCTCAGAAATGGAGATTCTCAGGGGACCCTAATTAATAAGACGGTATTAAAATCCGTATATTCTTCAGGTGCTCTGCTATTTGATGCGTGTAAAGCAATATCAAGTGGTAGAAAGCCGTGGAATGTATGTGGGATCTTAGATGGGAGAGGACGTATGGGTCTAACGATAAATATATTTGTCCCAGTAGTAAAAATAAATATGTAAGTCCAAGATGCCCAAATAGAGATTATAACTTCTGCCCATATTGGTCTTGTGTGGGGTGGGCGACTTGGGGACAGACAGCAGACAAGGACATGATTGTGACTAAGTTGCCTACTGATCCATATTGTAAGTCTATGGAATGCAATCCAATCCATATACTTATAAATAACCCTGACAAGTTCTTAGATAAATATGGTAATTTATTTGGGTTTCAAATATATGGGACGGGTTTAGACCCTGGGACAATATTGTTTATAGGGATAGAGACTGATACGGTAACCTCCCAAACTCATCAAGTATACCATTCCTTTTATGAAGAGATGAGCATAGATAATAAGATCCCCCATAATGCTAAAAACTTGTTCATTGATTTAGCCGAAAGTATTGCCAGTAGTCTTAATGTTACCAACTGCTATGTGTGTGGAGGTACTAACATGGGAGACCAATGGCCTTGGGAAGCAAAGGAGGTAATGTCCGGTTCTGAGGCAGTTGACCAATTAATATCTACACAAGCCGACTATCATATGAGTGTTAGAGGTAAATCTGAGTGGAGATTGAAGACCTCCATCATAGGTTATGTTTGCATAGCGAGGAAAGGAATGATGTATAATACTTCTGTAGGAGAATTAACTTGTCTAGGGCAAAAAGCTTATGATGATGATACAAAGAATACAACTTGGTGGTCGGCTTCAAATGTCTCAGAACCATCTAACCCGTTTGCAAGATATGCCAATTTAAAGGACGTATGGTTTGATCTATCCATCACATCTAACTGGAGAGCCCCAGCGCATTTGTACTGGATCTGTGGTAAGAAGGCCTATTCGGAGTTACCACAGGACTGGGAAGGGGCATGTGTGTTGGGTATGTTAAAACCATCCTTCTTCTTGTTGCCTATTGAAACAGGTGAGACTTTAGGTGTTAAAGTGTATGATGTGAATCATAGGAAGAAAAGGGGACCCATAGAGATAGGTGCCTGGGAAGATAATGAATGGCCTCCCCAGCGTATTATAGATTATTATGGGCCAGCCACGTGGGCAGAGGATGGTACCTTTGGTTATAGAACCCCTATTTATATGCTCAACCGCATTATAAGGTTACAGGCGGTGGTTGAGATCATTACTAACGAGACATCACAAGCGCTCAATCTTCTAGCGAAGCATAATACCAGGATGAGGACAGCAGTTTACCAAAATAGATTAGCCTTGGATTATCTTTTGGCAGTAGAGGGAGGTGTATGTGGGAAGTTTAACCTGAGCAATTGCTGTCTTCAAATAGATGACGAAGGGCAAGCAATAGCTGAGCTTACTAGCCATATGGTTAAACTAGCGCATGTGCCTACTCAGGTATGGAAAGGGTACAATCCAAGTAGTTGGTTTGGTAGCTGGTATGAGTGGTTTGGAGGGCTTAAGGCAGTGGTAGGTGGAGTCCTACTGATTTTAATGTTGTGTCTACTCCTGCCGTGTCTTATACCCTTAGTAGTTAGGTCTGTGCAAAGCCTGATAGAAAATATAGCAGAGAGGAAGGCTGCTGCACAGATAATGGCAATTTATAAATATAAGGCTCTAGATCAGGGAGAACCAATGCAGGAAGACGAGTGTTGAAGATTCACATCATAGGATAAGTCTGGTCTGGTTCAAAGGTAACTTGTGGTGTATGCAAACCAAGGTTAAGTGATGCCTCAAGTAATTGTAAAATATCAAGAGGCATCAAAGGGGGGAATGTGGTGGAATCTCGGTAAAAATAAATTTAGTAGGCCGAGATTACCACGTGGCATGTGTACGTGCATATGCTGACGTATCGATCAGTTGGTTGCACGAGGCAAGATACGATCAGTAGTGTACGGAGCATGTGCAAGAATACAGGATGTAGTATTCCCCTCCTCCATTGTGCTGGACAAGCCATGCGGTCAAGCAGGAAGTTAATTCTTATTTGTAATGATTGGTCAAGAGAATGTGCGGGTGGAGCTTAATATGGGAGGAGTTATGTGCCTATATAGGGAGCCTGCACTATTGTTCAGGGCTCAGAACTTGCTGTATTTTTGGTGACATTAGTCCCTCTGAGTCCCGATCGGTGATCCAATAAAGAATCTCTTCCTTCCTGAAGAAACCTGTGTCCATCCCTCTGTGCTTTGCTTCCGTCAGTTTCTCCGGTATCAGTTGTATTGTTGGAAAGGGGTCAATTCACGCTACATTGTGACCAACATAATCTGCCTACTCAATAAGTTTGCCCATACAGCTGTCACTTATATTACATTCAAGGATAAAAACTACTACAACATGCCAACAGCCCTAATTCCTGCCTCCGAGTTTATACCTATGCCAACACCCTTACACTGTGATTTATAGACAGGGACTGGAACATGACACTGGTAAATGTACCTACAAACAACATGCAATGGCATGTTTGAACATGGTAGGGTGCTAGATTTTACAAATGACATTTGACTCTGCCATCTGACTTTTTGGGCTCTGCCAACTTAATCATGCCCTGTTTTGCCCTGTTTAACACCATAAAGGTATAGACACAAATCTTTGCCAAACAGCAATCACGTTCCAGGTCCAACTCCATGCAATTATGTGGTTATCCAATGACTGCCCACGAAGGCAGGAAAATACGCGCGTCTGTCTTTTAAAGCTTTCAGGATATCATGGACCAATAATTAAGTGCCACGCTAAACACAAAATGTATTTGGCGGCTTTCCTGTTTGTATACATTTAAGTTTGTATTCTTTTATTTTTGTCCGGTATGTCATTTTATTTAATTTTCTATTTGCTCTCTCTTGCCACATTAAATGTTGTGGTTTTTTTTCTTTCTATCCCCTTTTTTGTTGCTAAACCCCACCTGCCACTACGGACATCTCCTTCACGCCTTTCACCTCTTTCTTTCACGTTATCCAGCAAATCTCCCCTTCCACAACACCAACCTACAACAGGTAGCTGGAGGACAACCCATCTCCCACTCTTCATCCCAACTCTTCTGGACATTTTTACCAAACATTTTTTTGTCTGCAATATAATGCCATAATCTTATTCCCGGACGATTAAACATTTTGGTCACATTTCCAAAATCATGGCTCCTCTCATTCTCTAATAATTTTCACAATACTCCTCACCTTTTTGTTAGAGTAGATAGCCTCTCCCCGGTAAATAAGGAAGTGAGAGCATGACTGAGGCCCAGGGTTTGAGGTGGGTGGTCCCCAGACAGATACATAGTTGCAAAAGGGGACCAGTCAGCGCAGATAAGTTGAGGAATCCAGACTTTTCCACCCTCCCTCCTCGGTGATAGATTTGGTTGTGTTCTGTTTCTGGTGTCTGTGCTTTGTTTTGTCACAGGTTGCGGTTCTTCCTGGCCAGCGCTACAGGGGATGGAAACGCCAAGGCGGCTTGGGGAGTCGCAGCCTGCCGGGAGCTGATGGCGGGAGGCAGGCTGCTCTGGACTCTTGGAGAACGGTGTAGAGCTGTCTGTTGGTGAACACCCCAACAGCTGACAGAGGAACTTGCTGGCATAGGTTTATGTATAATAAAGCTGTGGCCGTTGCCCTTGCCCAACTTACTCAGGTCTGATGTGTCTTATTGGGGGCAACAGGGGAGTAAAGTAAAACGGGTCATCAGTCAGGGTACATACTAATTCATACATAATTGACCAAGAAGTTCAAAGTTAAAACAGAGAAAGGAGAGGCTATAACTAGGATAGGAGAGAGACTTTTTGGTAATATAGGAATGAAGAAGCCCCAAAAGAGGCAGAATATTTAAAGAGGTCACTTATGGCTGGAACAAGCATTCTCAGAATTTAGTACATCTGGTTAAACCGCTCCAGTTCTTATGCAATTGCATATATTTTTTTCCATTGACTTAAGCGCAACCAAGTTGAGTATGTAAATTAGGGACAATAGCTGATTTAGCAACAAAATTGCATTTAGTATAGTGGATACTTTCTCTTTAACCTAGTTCTGTTATTGTATGCAATTGGGGCAATTCAATGTCCAATTCTGAGCTTAGCAAATACCCCTCCCTGAGTAATGCAAGCTCAATAAACATTGCTGTAAACACATCACATCTCCAGGGTAGCAAAACTGCCCAGCTAGGACAGCAACCAAGGTTTTCTGCCTTTGTAAGAAGTCATGAAAGGTTTGTGATATGCCACATCCGACAGTCATGACTAACTGTGGCATCCCATATTCGGATTAATTCATTTCCCACGATGCAATGCCAGCTATCGTGAGACATGTTCATAGTCCACTAACGTCTGGCAAAAGTTTTTATTTTATTTTAATTTTTTTTATACAGGTTTTTCTGAAATATAAAATGGTCTATTCTTTAAAATAACAAGGGCCAAAGTAAATGTATAATCAGGCATATACTGCACATCGACATACATTTCCCATGATAACGTATCATAGATAGATATTTATTCAGGGAAAGAAATATAAGATTTCTGTATGAAATTGGAAACATATTAATTTGCCCGACGTGATAGGAGATAATGGAGTGTGAGGTGCCAAGGTCAACATGGAGACGGTGAGGAGCGGGCAGAGAGAGGGTGAAATGAGTGGGGAGATGGAAGACGCGAAAGGAAGGAGGAAGGAGGGCTGGAAGAGAAGAAAACCGAGAGTTCAAGGAATGGAGCAATGGAATAAGGGGAGAGAGAAAAAAAAGAGAGAGAGAGA
>OW240920.1:140010356-140069402 GCA_933207985.1 Pelobates cultripes | reverse complement strand
GTATTTTTTTTTTTATTACAAGTTAATGCTTTCCTCTGCACTCATCATATATTGATGGGCAGGACATATGGTATGCAGAATTAAAATGGTGCAGGCAGGGAATCAAGTCATACATTATTGAATAATCTAGCAGCATCTGAATTCTGCATACTGCAGGGCAGCACTGTTCATACATTGCCCATCAACATAAAGAAATTAGGTGTGTTCAGCAAAACACAGTGGATCCAGCGGCCCTAATAGATATGCTGCCTTTATTATCAGAAGATGTACTGTTAGACATTCATTGCAGTTTGAATTGATTTGCTTGGTGCAGTACATCTCACATCCTGCACATGTATTGGGGCACTGTGTGCTGTTTTCTAAGTGGATAATGTATGCTGGAGTCTCATTTGCATGACTTAGCTGCAGTGGAAACGTATATTGAGGGAATCTTTGGAGAAGCAGGTCTGCTGACTTGTCTGGCATGCGTAGATGCAGCGTTGCAGAATATATTGGTGATTAATAAATACTAAATGATAACCGTGCAATGTTCAGCTAGACAGACAAGAACTGGGGCATCTCCACTAAACCCTTACTTACTATGCAGCAATTCTAAAATATCCCCATATAATAGAAGGGTTTATTTACTAAACCTAGATTTTTGAAGTATTGACGAGGGACAAATTTTAGGCTACAGTAGTCAAACTGGAGAAATTCTTCATCTCCTCTATTTTTCCGGTTTGAGTATTTTTGTCTTAACTTCGCAGTTGCCTTGTCCCTTCACAGCTGTCAGAATGAATATGTTCCCTTTTTAAAATGGGTTTTGTGCTCCATAAACTAACTCAAAGTATCCTGGTTAAAGAACAAAGAAAACTTTGACTTGCCCAGCTGAAATGCCGCCATGCGGTATAACGCCGGCTTTTGTTGTCCCCTCCATTATTTTCGGACTGTTGACATAGCAACAGTGAGATTTTCCACTTATTTCTCAGACAAGACATTGTTTGCACGTTGCCCCGTTCTCTTTTCAAGACAAAGACAAGAGCAAACTTAAGATTGCGAGCGGAGCCTGCTAATGAGGGATTGAGAAATTCATTTCAAACATACACTTAAAAAACAAGAATTGATGGCTCCTTGCTGTTCAATCTGCCTTTTTAGGCTAAGCATCATAAGAGGTATAGTTCTACATCAGATGAGGGGTCCTACTTTTGGCTACCATTGATCGAGAGTGTGATTGATTGGCTTTCCTTGATATATTTTTTTTTTTTTTTTTTGCAGGACTGAAAAGGTCCCCCATATCGAGGTCTCTGCAGCTTCTATGATGTTAGTAACCGTACCTCCTTTTTGTGCTGTTTTTCGATGAAATTATGTCCCATGTCTACATAATGTTTGCGTGTCACTGATGCGTGGGGTTCCTACAATTCAGTATCCAAAATTATTACACGGTATTTGTTAAGAAGTTGCCCCCAGCAGTCACAGGTGGTGACTTTCATCCACAGCTGGACATAGTTGGACAGATATATCTGTTGTGACTGTGGCAGCATATGGGGCCGGACTCTGGGTGTGGAAAAGCTCCTGCTTTTGCCAAACTACTCCAAAAAATAGTTTGGCAAAAATTGACCGACAGTGCTTAAAGCCTACGGCCACCATAAACCACTACAATAAGCTGTAGTGATTAAGGTGCTTGGAGTGTCTCTTTGAAAGCAGTCCCACAAAGGTGCTTTAACCAGAAAAATAAATTATAATAGAAAAATGTAAATAGCAAATTATTCAGTTGCTTTTTTTTTTTTTTTTTAACATATTTTTAAATCCTTTCTAAGACTGTGCATTGCAGTCCTGTCTTCAAGGAGATAAAGATTAGTTAATTAGGTTATGAACACGAGTGTAAAAATAAATAAATTATCTATATATAATAAAAATGAGTCTACGTTGTGCGTGCGTTTTTGTCCTTTCTTTGATCTCTATCACAGCCTGAATATATTTGCCGCTGCTAATACCAGTCTTGAAATTCATTTCTGAGCCATTCATTATATTAGTATGTGCATTGTTCTGTTTTGGAATATTAATGGCTACAGTGAAATGCTAAAGGAATATTCATTAAAAAAATAAAATAAAACTCCTGTGCCAGAAATGATGTCATTTTAGCAGGAACCAGCGCAGTTACAGAGCTCCCTGTGAAAAAATACACTACAATAGATGCCATCAGATGTAATGTTTATTGAGCTTACGGTGGCTAAAGTACTGCTTAGTGTTTTTTTGTGTCTGAGCGGTTCTGTGCGCGAGCCAAAACCAATTGTATAGCAAGGCACATTCTTTCCGTATTATAACAATGTAACAGTACAGTCACCATATGTTAAACTCCCAATCGCATCAGGCTGATGTGACATTGCGTCTCTATAACACTTAAGAGGTTTATTTACAGACAGCAAGGCTGTCGGTAAATATTCCACTATAAGCATTTACAGTACTGGAGGACAGGTAGACAAATGCC
Organism: Pelobates cultripes; assembly: GCA_933207985.1. Taxonomy (NCBI): domain Eukaryota; kingdom Metazoa; phylum Chordata; class Amphibia; order Anura; family Pelobatidae; genus Pelobates; species Pelobates cultripes. The sequence continues at coordinate 140,066,935 of OW240920.1, read as the reverse complement.
ATCCCTGCCTCCATTATGAAGGAAACTGCTTCGTACGGAGCGTAATGTATATTATTATTTACCGTTCTGTATATTCCTATTTTCTTTCATGCGTCGATGAGCGCTAACCGGCTGCTTTGAAAGAAAACCTTTGGATAAAGAACCGAGAGAAACTGCTGTGCCTCCTATATGCTTGGATTGAACTAATAAAGCCATTTAAAGTGTCAGTCACATTCATTTTTGGATTCTAGTTTGGCATCCATAGTTTCATTATTATTATTATTTTTTTTTTATAATGCATATAATACATAGATTTAAGCTCACTGGGCAGAGCCCTCTTCATCTTCCTGTTAACACATGTTGTTTTCTCTGTTACTTGCTGCTAGTGCGTGTACCCTATTGTTAAATTGTAAAGCGATGCGGAAAATGTACACTCTGTATAAATGATAATTCTCCAATTATTGGTCAAGCTCATTGTTGTCACTTTTTAAAAGTATGTGTTTTGACTGTTTTTTCTTGCTCTAAATACATACAGGATTATTTACTAAAGTGTGATTTCAAAGTGGATTTCAAACTTATAGTGGTACAGTACCCTTCCCCCCCACCTCCCCCTTCTTACCACCTCACCCCCTAAAAATGAGTATTTCATAAAGAGAGAGAATCTGTATGAAATACTCATATTGACTCTGTTGGTATTTCTCTGAAAGAGTCAAGAGATATACTGAGACCAACGAGAGTTCAACAGAGACATCCGCTCCGCGCTGAAGAAAACTTGCAGAGAGAAGATGGCGGTGCCTGCGAGGTACACGTAAGTAAAACTCCCTAGTTCGGTGTCTCTCCGCTGAACGCTTCCCAGTCAGATGAATTGATTCAATGTATTTCTATGAGACGACACTGATTGGTGCAGTGCAGTGTTTTGCTGCGCATGTGCAGTAGCCTATGGATCATGTGCAGGAGCCTATGAGATTATTAAGGTTATTGATGTCAGCCATTGAGGCGGGACCTGCCGTGGCAAGACCGGCAAAGCCAGGGAGAAAAGGCAAGTTTAATACATTTTTACTGCAATCTGAGGGGGCAAGGGACCTAAACAGTCACTCCAAGACTATAGTGTTTGGAATACATGTTTGTATTCCTATATATAGCGCTCCTTTAATGTTACCCTACGTGGCCTTGCCCACTAGGATGTCTCCTACTGGCTTGGGGTATGTGGGGTTGATCAGACTCCTATGCTATGAGGAATATGTACAATATACCTGTTTACAAGTGATGCAGGGTGAAAAGAGATTGTGATCCTGGCATACATAACACAATCCACTTGTCATCTGTGGCCATGAAGGTATGACAGGCAGATGCTTTGCCTCTGGGGCATGTGGAGATCTCTGTGAATGCATAGTCATGTTGTTGGGGTTGAGTGTATACGTTGGTGCCAACAGTTACAAATTTGCCTTCTTTGCTGGACACCTGCCCACCTCCCGGGACATGTTTGTTAGAACAGGTATATGATGTCAGAACTCGCAGCCCCAGCAGCTTCCATATATCACAGCCCATAGTAGGACCATCCAAAGAGAACTCCACCAGTTTCTTGCACATTCTTTTCTATTTGTCTCCCAGGGTAAAATTTGCCAGCTCTCCTCTGTGTTATATTATAAATGCTTGTTAAATTATCTTCAGGATTCTCCTATTGGAATTTTTACCAGGAGATGGGGTGACACTAAGTGTTTTTCTGCGGTTCCCCTTTCTCATAAATGAGCAACTTTGAGCAGGCATCTTATGCCAATCCATTTATATATGTATGGCCATCAGGCACTTTGCCATCTGATTATTATTTTTTTTTTTAAAGCTTCCTAATATCAATACAGCTCAGATTAATACATTAGTTTGTCTAATGATAATGGCATGGTCACTCCAAATCTCGTCCCTCCAAGGAATCGCCTTAGTGATAGGGGATCACTGAATTCCAGCCCGGTATTAGTTCCCCTCTTACTGTTGTGGTGTTGACAGAGTTAATCAAATGTAAAATGGATGCAAGGTGGGGGGGATGTCATTCATGCTGTCTTCATCAGAAGCACCTGTGTCTCCCCATAGATCAATATAGAAGAGCAAATCCTCCATTCTACGCATATTTACATATCCCATTATATATAGCTTCTAATCCTCCCTCCCTTGCGTTTGGCACATCAGAGAATATTTAAATTGCATGAATATTTAGCAGAGCCCTGTAATGTTAATGGGAGCCTCTTAAAATGTTAGCAGGCATTGCAGAGCTGAGATTCACAGCCTGTTCTTATTTTATTTTCCCCATTTCATTTCCTTAGGGTATTCAAGAAGCTTTATAATATTCTTACACCGGTGACAAATAGTCCCTCGTAAAGTTTTAGAACATTTTTTTCCGTGGTAATCAAACTAAAAAGCAAGATGTTAAACAGTGCATTATTTTTTAGGTTGCTGCCGTTTTAACCACCAGAGAGTCTTCAGGATGCCTGATAACTAGGCTAAGTCATATTGATTTCTCTAATTGTTACTTTAAAAGGACCTACACATATTGCAGTGACTGTGCAAAATTGGACACAGGAGATTAAATATTCAGGAGGGTTTACTGCAGAACTATGATCAGGGTGTAAAGTCGCCTCAAACTTGCCCTGAATATGCACCAAACATTGGCTGTTATAAATATTTCAAAGAGACTTGTCTTTTTCAAGGGTGATTGACAACTCAATTCTTTTCTAATCTTCACCCCTTGAACAATCACAGAGGAAGGTGATCTGGGCTTATTGGCTAAAAGTAAACTGGATGGCATTGATGGCAAATTTGCTATTTTATATCAATATTGTATAAATCACTATTTCATGAAGGCACTCTACTACTTTCTCTCTGTGGTGCCAGCTACCTTTAATAACTCCAGAACTACATGTGTTTTGTTGGTCTTTAAGAAAAATGCACTTTTTTTTGTGAAAACACTATGTACGTGCCAACAAGCCCAAAACCAGCAGGACAGTCCTAATGTTGGGCTCCTGCCTCGCTGTCTTGTCTGTTTTCTCCTGTGGCCTGCTCCTGGGAGCACTAGTGATGAAAAGTGCAGTGTGAGCATATCAGCCTTACACATTGTCGTTCTCTGTTTATGGGTAGCGCTGATTGGCCACTTTGTTGTGAAGCCAATCACAGTATAGTGTTATGGGTAGGCATGTCTTCAGTTAGCAAATCACAGCTCTGGCGGACACTCACATCATCCAGAGTCCCATTTGTCAAACCTTGCACCTTTACACAAAGCTGCTATTAAATGGGGTAAAACAATTCAATCCCCTGTATCAAAGGGGTAATGTCACCTAAAAAAAAGAACACTTCACGTGTGTTAATCACTTATGATAACTTAAGTCTATCTGAGATATTTACTAAAATGAGTATTCAAAGTGAATTTCAAATTTAAGGTTAAAATAGCTGAACTGGGAAATTCTCTAAGTCAGTTATGCTGTCAGTTTGTCTACTCTGGTCTTATATTTGAAATTTACTTTGAATACACATTAAATTCTCACTTTCTCTCATACATATAACAATGTTGAGTTAATATTCAGACCCCCATTTAAGTTATTTTTCTGTTTAATATTTGTTTTAATTATTTTCACTGAGTACAATCACCTAGAGGAGCCCTGACAGGGGGCAATATCCTTTTAATTGTTTTGGAAATGAGATTCAAACTCCTTTTTCCTGTGTTTAGATCTCATTTTGTAAATCGGATTTCACGGACATTGTCCATCTACTCTTGATTGGCTTCTTTTACTTCCTTTATTCATTTTTGTATTCATGTCTTGTAATTCTAGCTGAGCTCCAGAGGGCAGGATAGATCTTTGGTATGATCCAAATATTTCTAGCATAAAAATAGTCATGTGAGATACCATCATTATTATTTTATTTATTAAGACGCCAACACCTCCCACGGGGCAGTGCAGTGTGTGGACAGACAAGTAAGTGAAACAAGATGAGTTTTGGAATACACAAACAAAATGTGGAGAGCCCTGTTCAAAAGAGCTTACACTCTAAAGCAGGCGTTCCCAAAAGGTAGGTTCCCTGATGTTGTAAACCTACAACCCCCATGATGCTTTGCATGCTCTTGGAATAATGGAAGTGTAGTTTTAAAACATCTGGGGATCTTCCTATTGGGCACCCCTGCTCTAAAGGGTGGTGGGTATTACACAATTAATAGTAAAGTACATTCTCATGGTTATTTAGTTAATTGAGAAATGTCGGAAATTCAAGGTGAATTTCTAATTTTAGATCAAAAAAGTGGAACTGGAAGCATTGCTGACTTGGAAAATGTTTTAAAAAGCAGCTATTTTGGACTTAAATTTGGCATTTACAATTCTTATGTTTGTAAATAACTCTGGTAATATAAAGTAAACATTAATTGCAAAGTGCATGTACAATATCATAACATTTATAAACACTAAGAGAGGGATTTATCAACATGATCAAAGAATTCTAAGGTTGTTTAAATGTATTTTGTTTATTGTAACAGTTTTTTGCTTCCCTTAAATTTACATATCACTAACTAAAAATACGACTGTTCTGCATGTAATCTGCTGCCATTATTCCACCAAATATATTGGTCCAAGAAAACACAGACCATAGCAGACATTTGGGAGCAACATAAGGACATAAATGTTAATAAATGAAATGAGCTATAAACAAAGTAACACGTAAGAAAAAGTGATGGAAAAAGCTCAAATGTAATAAATATTGATAAAGATGAAATGACAATTCACTGATTAATCTTGGACTCTTTAATTTATCTTCCCCATTTGACATATTGTTGATTTACACACACACATTGGTGCAGTCTGTAACTCCTTCTCTGGGTTTGGCAATAGGATTGAGCTGACAGCCATTTCATTTTCGTTGATTTACACAGTGATTCTAGCCTCCCTAAATTCCACTAGCCTTTTTATTTTTATTGCAATTAATACAATGCCACCTGGCCTCCAGATAATCCATAGGCTACTTACAGAGACACTAGAGTCACCAAAACAACTTCAGCTTCCCAATGCACCTTAAGGAGACGTATTTGCAAGGCAGGTGCTCTGCAAACCAGGAAGTAACAGGACTGAGTGTCTGATTGATAGCCAGGGGGTGTAACAAGGTACAATTATAAATGTATCAATTTAATATCATGGAATTTGCCATGCTCCGATTTATTCAACAGAAAACCATGTAATACTTTTATATACATTTTGAGTACAAAGAACACTGGGCAAGATAACCCATACAAACTTAAAGGGAAACTCCAGTGCCAGGAAAACCATCCGTTTTCCTGGCACTGCAGGTCCCCTCTCCCTCCCACCCCCCAATCCCCGGTTGCTGAAGGGGTGAAAGCCCCTTCAGTAACTTACCTGAGGCAGCAATGATGTCCCACATCGCTCCTTCTTCCTCCGCGCCGCTCCTCCCTCTGATTGCGTCAGCCGGTGGGCGAGAATGATCCCGCCCACCGGCCGGGGAGACCTAATGCGCATGCGCGCCATTAGCGCTCCCCATACGAAAGCTTTGAAAATGCATTTCAATGCTTTCCTATGGTGAAATGAGCGACTCTGGAGGTCCTCCCACAGCGTGAGGACGTCCAGCGACGCTCTAGCACAGGTTTTCTGTGCTGTGGACAAGGAAGTGCCCTCTAGTGGCTGTCTACTCAAAAACTGCAATAATTACAGTTGCAGGGTTAAGAGTAGTGGGAGTTGGCATCCAGACCACTCCAATGGGCAGAAGTGGTCTGGGTGCCTGGAGTGTCCCTTTAAAGTCAAAAGAATACCTACTTAGGCCACACCCACAGCGCCATTATATAAAAAAATATACAAAAAGGGGCCAACTAAAATACAGTGGAGTGAAGAGGTAAAAACAATAAAACCTGTATTTTAATTTCTGAGCGCGTACGCCTATATTAAAGGTTATAAATTGCTACTAATTAAATATATATGTATTTGAAAGGGGTTCCCTTAAATAAACGATATTAAAAGACGGAGTATTTTCATTAGTTACGGAATATCTACTCCTTATTGGGATTGTCACTTTAACCGACTTGAGTTTATTAACTCTTTATCTGACTACCAGATGGATCAGAAGTCTAATGTTTTACAATGTAGCTCGCTGGCAGTAAATGATCTCTGTAATAACAGATGTCTTTTTTTTTTTTTTCCCCAAGAAGCAAACACCATCTTGTTTCTTCCTTTTGCAGCAGATGGATTCAGGGTTTGCAGCAAACTAGGCTCCGATTTCATGACATGCAGCAATTTCTGCCGGTGACCTGACACAGTGCAGTGTCAGAGATTCTGATGCCTGTTTTAAGACCTTGAGTCTCTGTTGCTAAACACTCGGCCTGAAGATGCTCTGATGGAGTCAAAGCTGTCAGGATATTGCTGGGCCAAGCAAAATAAAGTATCTCTGTGGATGCTGCAAGTCGAGATCCAATTTTGCTGCAGGCTACTGGGGAACTAATGATTTTAGCAACTGTGCCTTCTAGCTACACGATTTCGTTTCCAGATATATATTTATATGTATATATAGAACTTTTTTATTAATATAACAAGAATGTCACCAATTTCGGTACGATTGCACCATGGCTCCCACATCATTCTTTAAATGATACATTCTGGGATGTTGCCCCTAAGCACTTTTATAACAATCTTTATGCGTTTGTGACTTATGCAAGAAATGTGCCGTTTAGGAAAATAAATAATACAAAAATTTTTTATGTTAATCCGTTGTGCATAAAAAAATAAAAAATGCTTAAACAGTTTTCAAGTTATTAACTGTTTCACTACATTTCTGATGTAGGAGGTCCCACTTGATTAACGGCAGGGGAGCTGTAGAGAGCAGGGTAGTGCATGTGGTCATAAAAAGCAAGCAGACTGTGAATATGGCAAATCATGTCATGTGCCCTTATAAGAACACTGGAACGTTAAAAATAGATATTTATTTTTAAGTGTGTTTGTTTTTTTCCCTTTCTCTTACTGCTCCCCCGGGCTATTTTTTTTAAAACGTACAAACGGTTATTAACCTTACCTGTTATCTAGTGCTTGGACAGCAGCCCAATACTTGTCCAGTTAAGTCCTTTATTATTATTATTATTGGTATTTATATAGCGCCAGTTTATTCCGCAGCGGGGAATTTACCAAATGAGACAATAACAAAATTTAACAGGAACAATAGGTAGCTTTTGCAATTGCTGTCTAGAGGAGGTGGGCTATAAAAACACAATAGGGAGGGTATTGAGGGAGAAAGCAAATAGACATTATGACTTTTATTCAATCCAATAGTGCTGTCTTTCGACAATATGATGCTGTATGTTATGGCGCTAAATGTAAAGGCTTTCAGAAATCAAAGGTTGTAGGAAGGAAGTGTCTATTATTATTATTGCCATTTATATAGCGCTAACAGATTCCGTAGCACTTTACATTATTATCTATAGTGGATATGTTTTCCAATGGCAAATTGTTAATATTGCCATTTCCCAGAAATGGCTATATTTTTCATCATCAGAGAAAAGAGACATCAGATATACACCAAACCCACTATATTACGTAGTGGTTCTGGTGCTTAGAGTACATTTTTAAAGGATTAATCCTCACTACATATAGTACCCATGCCTTCCTATCTAAGAGGGACAGTCTGTATTTTGCGCCCAAATCTCTCTGCCCCTCTTTTCTCTCCTAATGTCCCCCTTTTCTAGGAACTCCATATTGTTGGTGTGTCTGAGTATATAACAGAGCTCCACAGCAATAATACTCCCAGTAATGTGTCTGAGCGTATAACAGAGCTCCACAGCAATAATACTCCCAGTAATGTGTCTTTAAACTACAATAAATATGTTTAGAAAACAGAACAGCTGAAGTGGTAGAGGTTAACCCAGTGAGGGCGTTTAAGCATGTGTGGGATAGGCATAAGGCTATCCTAACTAAAAGATAAGGCCAGGGAGTAATGAAAGTATTTAAAAAATTAGGCAGACTAGATGGGCCGAATGGTTCTTATCTGTCGTTACATTCTATGTGTCTATGAATACGAACAGATCCGTAGCAGAGACATGTGAGTTAATTTACATGTGTTTAATTTGTCCCATTTAGTGTTTCTGCCTCTATTCTCCTCTGCAAACTGTACCTTGTAACATCCAGTCGCCTACTAGAGTAAGATTGTGTAGCAACGAGACATGCAAACATACGTCAGTGCTATTAAAACAAACCGTAATCCTCGTTATTAACCCTGTCATGGGCATCAAGTAATCAAAAAGGTTAAAAGTATAGCCTTACATATTGAGGCATCTCCTGTTAAGAAATGCCATCTGCCCCGGGTGGATTGTGACTGACCATGGATACACGGCCCTCTCTGGGTATTTAAAGTGGATTAATTTGTGAACACCGCATTCACAAAAAGCTCCAGAAAGCGGTGTTCTTTCACGCATCCCTAATGCCAGCTGGCCTGGCTGGTTCTAGCGTTACGCAAGGCAAGTCTGTGTCACAGCTAGGTTAAAAGGGCAGAGTGATTTTTAATAATTTGTGCAGTTAAACAGACCTAAATGTCAGGACAGGCAGTATATCTAGATATTACGTGATATGCCTGTTATTGCTAAAAGTGGTAACCCAGGAGTGTAACTCACACTAATCTCAGGCAGACAGGATATACATGTCCCAGGGTTATCCTAAAATTAAAGGGACCTAATGCCAACATGTGCCATTCAGTCATTTAACAAGCGACTTGTGTAGGTATCAAGGAGTTAAATAAATCCCTGTTCTGCTAAATCAATTTAATGTGAGAATGCTACAGCTAAATTATCTTCAACATGCAAACTCTGTCTTAGGTGAAAGGGAATGGTTAACATTAATACCATGATCGAGATCAGTCTCGGTTTACTATGTTTATTTGGAACTCAGAGAGTTTTTTATATACTAATTTTAAATCAAGTGTTTATAAAGTGTGACTGTCTGTAAGGAGTTTCATTTTACAAAAAAAATAAATGCAGTTTTTGCTCAACTATGGGGAATAAGTGCCCCTCTCGGCCCATAGGAATCCTGCATATTGACACAGCATGCTGTACATACAATCAGAAAGGCATTCTGGGTAGAAAAGCACTTTTTGCCTGGCAAGTTTTTATCTGCCCACTTTAACTGTGTCTGGTTTTTAGTGAGCTGACTGGTCTGTGAAAAGTTACAAACATTTTAATCTCATTTTAACCCCTTAAGGACCAAATTTCTGGAATAAAAGGGAATCATGACATGTCACACATGTCGCGTGTCCATCAGGTTTTTTTTTATTTTTTTCCTACTTACTACTTTCTAAATCATACCTCCTAAGTGTCCTTATCTTGGAGGGACAGTCTCTATTTTCTGCCCAAATCCCTCTGTCCCTCTATTCTATGCTAATGTCCCTCTTTTCTAGGAGCTCCATATTGTTGGTTTGTCTGAGTGTATAACAGAGCCCCACAGCAATAATACTCCCAGTAATGTGTCTGAGTGTATAACAGAGCTCCACAGCAATAATACCCCCAGTAATGTGTCTGAGTGTATAACAGAGCTCCACAGCAATAATACTCTCAGTAATGTGTCTGAGTGTATAACAGAGCTCCACAGCAATAATACTCCCAGTAATGTGTCTGAGTGTATAACAGAGCCCCACAGCAATAATGCTCCCAGTAATGTGTCTGAGTGTATAACAGAGCTCCACAGCAATAATACTCCCAGTAATGTGTCTGAGTGTATAACAGAGCTCCACAGCAATAATACTCCCAGTAATGCGTCTGAGTGTATAACAGAGCTCCACAGCAATAATACACCCAGTAATGTGTCTGAGTGTATAACAGAGCTCCACAGCAATAATACTCCCAGTAATGTGTCTGAGTGTATAACAGAGCTCCACAGCAATAATACTCCCAGTAATGTGTCTGAGTGTATAACAGAGCTCCACAGCAATTATACTCTCAGTAATGTGTCTGAGTGTATAACAGAGCTCCACAGCAATAATACTCCCAGTAATGTGTCTGAGTGTATACCAGAGCTCCACAGCAATAATACTCCCAGTAATGTGTCTGAGTGTATAACAGAGCTCCACAGCAATAATACTCCCAGTAATGTGTCTGAGTGTATAACAGAGCTCCACAGCAATAATACTCCCAGTAATGCGCCTGAGTGTATAACAGAGCTCCACAGCAATAATACTCCCAGTAATGTGTCTGAGTGTATAACAGAGCTCCACAGCAATAATACTCCCAGTAATGTGTCTGGGTGTATAACAGAGCTCCACAGCAATAATACTCCCAGTAATGTGCCTGATTGTATAACAGAGCTCCACAGTAACAATACTCCCAGTAATGTGTCTGAGTGTATAACAGAGCCCCACAGCAATAATACTCCCAGTAATGTGTCTGAATGTATAACAGAGCTCCACAGTAATAATACTCCCAGTAATGTGTCTGAGTGTATAACAGAGCTCCACAGCAATAACACTCCCAGTAATGTGTCTGACTGTATAACAGAGCTCCACAGCACTAATACTTCCAGTAATGTCTGAGTGTATAACAGAGCTCCACAGTAATAATACTCCCACTAGTGCCTTTTAATTACAATAAATGTGTTGAGAAATCAGTCTGTGGAAATAGGATACATTGTTCTAGTTCCAAATTACATTTGAGTTCTATAAATTATTAGTAAGTCACCAACATTTTCTCAGAACAGCCCCGCCCCAGGCCACACACTCACTCACACTCCTAAAATTAAAGTGTCCCTCTTAGTCCATTTGAAATATTGTGAGATATGTTTACTCCAACCCTTAAAAAACATTTCTATTTTTAGTTAACAATACCCTACCAGAGTCCCTCTAACCCTGTTAAAAGCATTCAAACTCTCATGAAATCCATTGGGGCTGTCACGCTGGCCAGCCCACTCAGGGCTACCCTATACACAGAGCATGTTTAAAGCACTCTGCACATGGGTTAAATGATCTCATTTCTGGACTTTCTTACCAAAAGCGGATGGTTTTGAGGTATATAACAGCCAAACAGAATTCTCAACAATGTTTCAGGTTTGTCTATTTTGACATAAGTGTGAAATTCACCTTGAGTTCTTAACAAATCACATTTTTGTTAATAACACCCCCATACCTGACCCTTTGACCTATTTATCTATTCCTTACCCAGCACCTTGGCCCTCTCAGTTTTATTCCCAATCATTGTTCATTCCACCTGTTTCTGTGACTGTATATGTTTTACTACTTGTTTATAATGTCCACATGTTTACGTAGTCTCTGATTATATTTATAAATCTTCTCTGGGATGTATTATAACTTATCTATGTAATGTAATGATAAACAAACAGAATTAACGATGCCCAAGTAGACAAGTAACAAATGTTGCGAAGAGGATTCGAAAAAAGCATCTTGCATTGAACAGACCAGTAAATTCCCTCTTGACCAGTAACTTTTTTTCCTGATTAGAGAAATCTTATCTTATTAATTTTCCAGGTCGTAACATGAGGGGGCCAGCGAAGATTAATATCTACTGATATGAACGTAATTTGTTTTATTGTATGACTGCCCATGTCGTCAAATTTTATCTCATTGTTTTCAATCGAAGAGTGTCCCGAAAGCCAGCCAGCACAAATGTCTCGCTAATAAAGTCGCAAACATTCAGCGATGTCCCAGCACAAAGTGTCCGGTCGGGGAACGCTGTCCCTTTAAAATCCCTGTTACTATGGTGGATGAGGTCATTTAAAGTCCGTGTGAGTTGGAATCACTTCCTGCTGCTGTTTGTAGCTCTGAGTCTGAAGCACAGGGAGACACAGAGGCAGCGCTGTCTGGGTGCATGGTAATTGGCCGATTATCCCTGCCCATCTAGTGCCCAGGCGGAGGAGAGGGGGGAGGCAGATAGCCGGCCTTCCTACGGCCCATATAAATGGGTGCGCCTGGCAGGTACGTAGGTATCTTTGTCAGCAAAGTAGTTTTATGAATGAGAGCATGAATGCAGAATCCTGTAGTAGGAGAAACGTAAAGTTCGTCTGTTGAAACATCAAAGCTTTCTAAGTAACAATGTACGCAGAACTAGTTACTGTAACAGCTGTCATTCTGGGATCATTCTCTAAACAGAGCGTTGTGGTCAGTGGGCAAAGACATTTTAGGTTAAAATAGCATTAACTGGAAACAAATTCTTCTATTTCCATTGCGTTTCCTGCTGAGCTGTAATTATATGAAATACAGTCAATTCTCTGTTTAGTCAATAAATCCCTTAAGGGTTTATTCGCTCAACAGCAAATTGTGGTAAATTAAAAAAACAGTATTTGAAAATTCAGGCTAAAGTAGCCTAGCTGTGACTATAGTTGAGCGGGTGAATTTTTCAATTTAAATGATAAATTTTGTATATATTGTGTATTAATATTGTTTTTGTATTTTATTGTAACCTAATGTATCAATGCAATGTTTTGTGGACCCAGAACATACTTGATAATCCGCTTTTCATTTTGCCGCTATTAGCCGTTTAGTGAATAAACCGCTTTGTGTTCATTTAGGATGATTTCAGTTGGACTTCTATGCATCAGATAAAGTCATTCTGTGTTTATAATGACATAACTACGTGTCTGGCAAATATAACCTAGTACTTCGAAATAGTCTGCCTTGCTAAAGGAATCTATGCTGCTATAACGACAGACCCAGTCCAGGCTGCAGAGTGATGTAATGCCAGTCTATTTAATAATGGCTGTCTTGTAGAAAATAAACTGCGTACATTGTGGCACGGGCAGACTATAACTATTCCATTTGGCACACAAGGAGTTAATTAATCCTTTGCAATTTTGAGATGAACTTTTAACTTCATTCTTGTAGGTAGACTTCTTCTAAAAGGAGTGCAAGACTGTCGGTCTTTGTTTTACTGCAAGCAGGACAGTCGGATATCTGTAAGCTCTATTGTTCAGATAGAACTAACGTAAGCTTAAAGGACCACTATAGTGCCAGGAAAACATACTCGTTTTCCTGGCACTATAGTGCCCTGAAGGTACCCCCACCCTCAGGGTCCCACTCCCGTGGCGCTGAGGAAGGGGTTAAACTTACCTCTTTCTCCAGCGCTGGGCGGGAAGCTCTCCTCCTCCTCTTTGGCTGAATGCGCATGCGCGGCAGGAGCTGCGCGCGCATTCAGCCAGTCCAAAGGAAAGCATTCACAATGCTTTCCTATGGACGCTGGCGTCTTCTCACTGTGATTTTCACGGTGAGAAACGCCGAAGCCCTCTAGCAGCTGTCAATGAGACAGCCACTAGAAGCTGGATTAACCCATTTATAAACATAGCAGTTTCTCTGAAACTGCTATGTTTATAAAAAAGGGGGGTTAACCCTAGCTGGACCTGGCACCCAGACCACTTCATTAAGCTAAGGTGGTCTGGGTGCCTATAACAAAATGGTTAATAATGTGTTGTGTGCTGGTACCTGACCTGTTTTTATAGTCAAACGTTTAACCCACTCTGCTTAGTAAGGGTTGTGGCTATTATGTTTTATATTTCAATACCTAGCTAACAATTCTATATATGTGCATTGTATATTATTGTATGATCAAGCTGTGTGCTTTAATTTTGCATTGTGAAACAAAATGGATGGATTTAAAGGAATCCATTAATGAGAGAATAATTTTGCCATTATTGTTTCCATACAATTCACATTATCGCCAATTGATAGATGCCAGAGTTGATTTTTACTTTATTATTTATATCAATAATGGTAGCAAATTATTGGTTGATGGGAGCTGCAATATTGGCTTTCTAGATGGGTATAGCAGAGGCCGTTGAGCTTGTATCAAACAAAGTAAATATTTCTGTGGTTTTAGGGCCATTTTAAGGTTAATAACTACTACTAGTGGTTATTTTCCAAAGTCTCTGAGTGACGTCATAGTGGTTTGTGTCAAAACATTTTTGAGTGGATTAACTCTAAAGGGCATCTTCTAGCACCTAAAACCTGGGTCATCTGCTGCAGTTCGGGTAATGTGTATGTGAATGTCTGCAGTATCTGTCCAAACATTGACTTCAGTGATAGGCGAGTCCACCACTCACGGCCTATGACTACCAGTCAAGTATCCGTTTAACCCCTTAAGGACCAAACTTCTGGAATAAAGGGGAATCATGACATGTCACACATGTCATGTGTCCTTAAGGGGTTAAACATAGAGTTTAATGATAGGCTATGTGTTGTAGTCTGGTACATCGCCTATCCCCACCTCCACAACCACTTATAGCAGAAGAACCTGTAACAGGAACAGGGAGTAACAGGTCCCTAGCTCAGCTTCTAGACTGTCACCAATACAGCCTTCTCTGGAATTAGGGTGAACAGCGATGATTCCTCTAAGTGTGATCTTGCCTTCTGGATTGGTGGCTTCTTCCCTCTTTGCCGACTCATTCTTCCAGGCAGGTATTATCCTCATTACAAAGATGCTTTAGCATAGTCTAGCTGTCTAACCAGTCCTTAGGCCTTATAGCAGGTTCCCACTGGCTCTGAGGACATTTACCACTTAAAAAGCTGGATTAGACTTTTACAACTCTACATTCAGCTCATGGTGAGAAATGTAAAACAACACAGAAAGCATCACCGTGTGGGGGAACATGCAGGCAACAACAAAACACAATCAAATAGAACTCTGTCCCAAAAAGGGGGATTCAGAGGAACATAGACCATAGAAATCTACAGCATTCTGTCTGAATTAACTATGGTAAGAAAATATGCAAATCATTTAGCTTATACATCTAAGCTATACACAAAACTGCTGCAAAGTAGCCACCGATCAAAAGTCCATGTAGCAGTTATTTTTATTATCATTTATTTCTATAGCGCCAACATATTCCACAGCACTGTACAATTATCGAAAGAAGACCCTACTCAAACCAGCTTACAATCAACACGGCTGGCTAAAACCACAAAGGAACTTCGACAGTATCGACTTCGAAATCCTTTTTTTTTCCCAAAGCGTTCTTTAGGTTCCTAGAGAACCACTGTTTTTTTAGTCATGGCATTTTGTCATGTTTAATATAATTGTTGTGTTCGTTCACCTCCATCTGTAATGTTGAAGTGCATGTGAAAATTAACCACTTCAGCGAATGTAGGGTAGTTTAACCTATAACTGTTTAAGAACGAGACTACTTGGGATTGCTAAACTGTACATTCCATAAACCCCCTGAGCACAGAGATTTATGGGAAATTAAAAAAAAATAGAACAAAGGCGGCCCGGGATGAGCAACATACCATAACCACTTTTAGTTAATACAGAAGCTGCAGATATGCAGAAAATAAGCATTTAAAAATGACAGATATTTTTTATAAATATTATCGCAGTAATACATTAAGAAACTGGTCCGCTCCATCTTGAAGTGTTCCTTTAATGGTGTTTACTGCTCGGTATTTTTATGAACTGTTTCTGAAACCCAGTGTTAAAAGAACATTGATTAATATGATGTAGATTATTATTCCAATCAGTGTCATCTGAGCATCTTTAAGTGCTTTGCATTTTAATTAGACATTGCGGTGCTCTGTTACAGGGATATAAAAAGCTTACTATATTGGTGATTAAACTATTTACAGAAATGACCCAGTCTTTAGGGATTTGCGAGTGTGTATGTTTGTGCATGGGATGTTTCGTTGATTCAGTAAACTTCAAATTGCAGTAAATTTATATTCAAACCGCAAAATATTCAAGCTGTGACAATAACAGAGTTGTAGGTTTATTTATTGTTCTTTGATCATCAATTTTTCCTTAAGTGTTGTCATTCAAACTGTACATTGTCCTTGGTTATATCCTCTTAGACCATATCCACCTGGACCCATCGGGCCATCACAGCGTCCAAGGCTTTCTGCCTCCACGGCTTCAAAGTATGATCCAATAATCTGTGTTCCATGCATTTACAAAGTCGGTATGGCTCATAAAACCAGTGCTGGGACCCCTTGGGTGTATTTTCCTGGGGTCTTTGGGGTGCCAAAGATGTGGGGTTTTGTTTTTTTTATTATTTATTTGTATCTTTTCTATATTATATTTATAAAATATTTCTTTGAAAATAAAGGCACCTGTCATCTAGCCAAACAGCAGGACTGCCCACTGGAAGTCTTTCAAAGATGCAAAAGATTTAAGATTTTTTTTTTATTTTTTATTGTAGAACAATTATTGCCATTTATTTATTGATAAAGCATGCTCCGCAGCACTGAGAAACAGAGAGCTTTTCTAACCACCAACAAATGGCACATTAAATGGTTCTTGTCTGCGGATTTCCCTTTGCCAGACAGTGTGCAGATGTTCCAAGTTTCAGACAATGATGGGGAAAGTGACAAGTAAAGTTTTACTGATGGGAAATGGTATTTGGAAGAGAGCTGCTTTATCGGGGGCACCAGGGAAATGCCCGCAATCCACGTAGAGTGAACGCATTATTACACATAAAAACAGAGAAAATGAGAACGGACAAAAGCTTAGAGAAACTCAGTAGCCCTTCAGTTATTCCCTCTCCGGTCTCAAAAATGCATATCAGTCCAGAACTGAAATGCCAGCAAGTCCTCTGTGTATTGGTACTTACCTGTCCCTCCATTCGAGTCAGACGCGGCTTGAGCACTCCTGCCTCCAGGTGAGCTATGTGCGGCTCGAGCACTCCTGGCGGGCCGCGCATGCTGATTGGTCCGATCGGGCGCGCGTCCCGTACAGTATTAAAAATGCTGCTCACATCGGTCGGCTACCACTGGCCAACGTCATTCCGGCGCCCACATTCACGCACATTATGGGGGGCAGGCATGACGTGGACCAATCAAATGTAATACAGGATTATTTAAACTTACCTGGCCTTAGATACTGTGCCCTATTGTGGTTTCTGTTCCCAGTGCCCTTTAGTGCGTTCCTTGAGTTATTGTATTGTATTCTGGTATTGACCTTGGCTTTGTTTCCTGACTCTGAGTTTCTCTTTAACCCTTGCCTGTCTTGTTTGCCCATCTGACTAATTACCGTGTACTGGACTTTAGCTAGTTATTGTTTTTACTGTCTCTCCGTTACCCAGACCTCGACTTGTATTTCGAGTACACTTTACTCTGTCTAACGTTAAGTCCGGCCACTCTAAGGCCCGGTAAAATGTTTATTTTCTTTTGTCTGTATCTTGTATACTAAACTTTGCGTGTTAGGGTTATACTTTGTGATGCTCTGCACGAGAGATGCACTATCGTTTCAGCCTTCTTTGGGCCTCTTCAGTGAAGTGTAACTGATACCCCCTCTAGGCATTATGAGACATGCTGACACAGCGTTCAGGCTATCCGCGCCTAGTCAGAGAGCTTTAAATGTGCTCTGTGCATGGTGTGCCCTAGATGTGTCTGGCACACATTCTTTTTGGGTGTGTGCAAACCCTGTGTGCAAACCGTCCAAACCCTCCCCCACACCTGACACCTACTGACTCTGGTGAGCCGTCCAAACCCTCCCCCACACGCGCTGACTCTGGTGGGCTGTCCAAACCCACCCCCACACCCGCTGACTCTGGTGGGCCGTCCAAACCCTCCACCACCTCAGCAGAGCCTGGTGGGTCGTCCTAATCCACACCCGCAGAGCCTATTAGATCTTCAGACACCATTTGCTTTTGGCAGCTATTTACATCTGTTATTTAACTCCCCCCTCCCCCCCCCGCCTTTTTTTCTCATTATAAACTTATTTTTTTTCATGCAAGAAATTGGGGTCAGATGAAACCCAGCATTATAATTGGCAAAACTCCATTTAACAAAAAAAGTCAACAAACCCTCTCTCCAACAAATAAGAAACAGTTGTGTGAGACTTGCTACTTTCCTCTCCTGCATTATAGCACTGAGTACATCTTGTCAATTTGAAATCATATTTGCTGTTCTGTAATATGCATTATTCAAACCTGCTTATACCCTGTAAAAAAAAAACAAAAACAAAAAAACTTCAGAAAAGTACTTTGTGTTCTGTATGTGAAATGTCCTCACTTGGATTACTTTAAATGGAGAGTCCATTACATGCTGATTCATTAATCTGAATATCTGCTAGTGTGTTTCTTCCTTTTAAAAGGCATTTATGTTGCGTTGTGGGCAGCAGTGTGCCAGTCTGCTTGCCAAGCGGGTATCTTGTGTATTGAGTAATTGATGATCTATCACATTGTTTTATCTTTTCAGAGAGATAAAATATTAAACAGCAGTGAGAGTTAGACTCGGTAAACAAAACTGAATTATCGTGTCTTCCTTAAGATTGTTGTGTGTATTCTCTCTGAGTGCTGCGTTCCTGGTATTGCAACAAAAATGGATGCTGGATCGATCATTTAAAATAAGCCTTGGTAATGTATGGAGACAAATCGTTACCCTCGGAGAGACTACTTGGTGTGTTAAATTGACGTACATCTAGGGTGACTACATGTCCTGAATTGACCAAGAATAACGAGAATTCTTGAATAGTGACAAACCGTGGGATATGGTTATATAAAGATACACATTGTTGTACATTCATCGGCATCTGATCAGGCACAAGGGGGGATTTACACGTCTGCTGCCTGAGGCACAAAATTCTCAAGGGTCCATACTTTGCTGGTTCCATGTCTCTGTTTGTTTTATGAATTGGAGGATACACAAGAGTCAAGAAGTACATCTCAAGAGTCGTTAATACAAATAAAATAACATTACAACATAGCAAACTGAAAAATAATCTATCCAAAAAATGACAAATAGAAAATGTAATTTTGTAGTTAAGGTAGGTATCTCCAGTAGACCATTATCAATAGGCATCTGACTGCTGGCAAATCCGGCCCTGATCATGTAGGGGACAGGCACTGATGACATTGCTGTTGGTCTCCTCAATACTGCATTACTGTGAATCTTTATTGTGCTTTGATTTCGGCACATTGAGTCCCTCTGTGAATGAATACAGGCCTCCTAATGTTCGGCAGGACATTTCTGATTTTAGAGACCTGTCCCACCATCCCAGGTTTGTTCCCTGGTGTTTCTCTTTTGGGAACAACTGGGAACTGTCCCCAAAAATCATAGAGCGAGCACATCGTTCTACATTGTATGTGGTCGTGCTACATTAAGGACCCTATCACCACCCCGAGAGAGCTGGCATGGTGCTCCCTGCATGGATTGGCCCACGTGATTGGCAGGCAGCCTGGCATCTCACGACAAGATAACTTGCCCGTCCTTATAGGGTTGGTCCACCTCATTTGGGCAGCGCCAGTGATACAATTTGCGGAATTAGTCTGCCACCTTTTACCCTGCCCACAAATGTCCTGATGCACAGGATAGGGGGGAGGGGTGCAGGTATGGCTTAATTAGCGTATATTAATTGCAACAAGTGACTGTTAGCGACTGGCGATGTAGACCATACCTGAGCATTTAGTATGAGACTCTCTGAAAGACTTTTCCTTGGTTCACAAATAAATGACGGCTTGTAAAATATAAATGTTTGTTAACCTCGGTCCTTCCGTTTTGTTTAGCCGTCTTTTTATTGACAATAGCCATGGCGGCTGTTTGCCATGGGTGCAGATTCATTGTTTTGTGAGCGTTGAGGAAGCTCTGTGCACAGATCCCGTCATCAGGGTTACGGCTGTATTTGTTTGCTTTGTCTGACTGAGAATAAAAAGTGTCTGACAACCTCAACGGAATGAAGAGAATTGAGTCTGCCTCTGTGTGAAATTATTGGCAAAATATGTTGACCGTTTTTCCTGCAGTTTGGCACGTTACATCAGGAACTATAACTGTTTAGTCAGAGGTAAGTATGATTCTTGAAAAAAGGCCATTCGTAGCTTCGATTCATGGTCAAACGTAAAACTCGTTGATGTCTTCTTCTAGCTTCTCAGATTCTATACAGTACAATGTTATTCACTATAGTGTAACTAGTCAGGAATTCTAAATCAATGCAAAGAAAATAGACAAACTGGGGTTTTATTTTCCATTTTTGTTATTTATCTAGAAATGAGAATTCCGGACATTATCCTTTTGACCTGCAGATCACAGGGTTCACTTTATAAACGATGACCTCATAACTGCTTATCTCAGACAATCTGTCTTGTGGCAGTGCTTTATTTAATTATAGAATTTTTTTAAATATTCCAAATTATTTTTTTATTTTTTTTATATATAGTTTGGAGAGAGGTACTTGCATAGAGACTTTGATAATATATTTAAAAACCATAAAACTAAACTCAGAATTTTAGTGGATTAAAGCGATACTATATTTCCAGGAATAGAAAGCTGTATTCCTGGCACTATAGCTCCCTCCTCCCTCGTGCCTCACCTCCCTGGCGAATACTTATTTTTAGTAGTATTTACTTACCTTAACCCAGTGCCGGGTCGACGCTCCGCCCCTTCCTCCGTCCCACAGTGAGTGAGCGCTAATGCGCATGCGCATTAGACCTTGCCATAGGAAAGCATTGAATCAATGAATGTCATCATGCACAGCGTGAGGACATCCAGCATCAGATACCAGACCAAAGGTCCGTTAGGATCTAGGAAGCCCTCTAGTGGCTGTCTGGTGGACAGACCTAGAGCTGCAATGTAAACATTGCAGTTTCTCTGGAAAGGGAGGACACTGCACCTAGACCACTTCAATGAGCTGAAGTGGTCTGGGTGCCTATAGTGTCACTGTAAATCTCTATGGCAATATTGAGGCTAAAATAACTGATTTGGAACCTCTGCCACTCTACTTACAGCTTGTTCCTACAAACTGTCACATAATGTTACCATCTGGGTTTAATCCACTAAAAACTGGAGTTTATTCTTATGTTTTTTTTTTATATCTATCTATCCATTACTGTCTCCTGGATGTTTTTCAGACAATGTCATGTATGAACATTAAGATTCACATTAAACAGAGGTTTAAAATGAGGTCAGTAACTAGTGCTTTGAAGGAACACTATAGCGTTCGGAATACAAATGTGTAATCTTAACGCTAAACGCAAGGTCTGGGCCCCCGGGGCCTGCCCACATGGCCCGCCTCCCAAGTCAGCCCAGATGACCTGCCACTGAGTCCACCCACGTAACCCGTCCCAAATCCACTCACAGGGCCCATCAAGGATGAAGTGGTTGTGTGTATAGTGGCTGTAGAATGTGTGTAGTGGATGCAAAGTGCGTGAGTAAAGTGGATATAGTGGATTCAGATTGTGTGTGTGTGTGTGTGTGTGTGTATAGTGGATGAATTATGTGTATAGTAAATGCAGAGTGTGTGTTTGTGTAGTGGAGGTAGTGTGTAGTGAATGCTGTTTGTGTAGTGCATGCTGTTTGTGTGTGTGTGTGTGTGTGTGTGTGTGTTTGTGTAGTTGGTGATGTGTGTTTTTGTGGTTGATGATGTGTGCGTGGTTGTGTAGTGGATGAGGATGGGTGTGTTTGTGTAGTGGATGCAGTTTGTCTGTTTGTATGTGTGTGGTTGTCTAGTGGATGGTGTGTGTGTGTGTGTGTGTGTTTGTGTAGTTGGTGATGTGTGTTTTTGTGGTTGATGATGTGTGCGTGGTTGTGTAGTGGATGAGGATGGGTGTGTTTGTGTAGTGGATGCAGTTTGTCTGTTTGTATGTGTGTGGTTGTCTAGTGGATGATGTGTGTGTGTGTGTGGTTGTGTAGTGGATGGTGTGTGTGTGTGTGTGTGTGCGTGGTGGATGTGTGACAAATGCTGCTGGGGAATATTTTTTGACTGTTGAATTTTTTTTTTTTAAATGTATTCCCCCCTCCTTGCCTCTTACCTGTAGCCAGGGAGGGGGGTCACTGGATTCCCTGGTGGTCTGGTGGCTCAGCTTGCTGGGCCAGCAAAGAGGGGCCCAGCAGACTCCATCTTCCCCCTCCTGCAGCCAGTGCTCTATTTCTGTAGCGAGCCCAGCATGCATTGCGTGCCGTGGAGCGTTGTCACGACAACCCGCGGCAACGCTTTAAAGCCGTGGCTCATGATAGTGCCGGAGGGGAAGGTCAATGTGGCTTGGAAGCCAGCAGGGCCCACAGAGGTGTGTGTGTATATATATATATATAAAATCTCTATCAGTACTCGCTATATATAAGCACATTGAAGGGCTGGGGGCCTGGGCACGCATTGGATTACCTGTGCAGTCCGGGCCCCCCAGAACCACCGGGCCTGTGACAACTATAATGGCAAAACGCCACACTGGGCCAATCAGTCTGTATGAAACCGTCTGATTTAAATAGTGGCGTTTTATTCTATTATTTGCAAAGTGCCTCTAGTGGTTGCCATATTGACAGCCATGAGAGAAAGATTAACCTGCAGAATGGCTGTCTTCAACTGCAGGGTTAAAACATGGGCACCAAGACCACTTCATTGAGATGAAGTGGTCTGGATGCCTATAGTGTCATTTTAAGTTCTTGATTACTGTTGCTTAGCAATGAATTTTGGTTGTCTGCAGGGCCGGACTGGGGATTCCAAAGCAGCCCTGGAAAAAAAAATCTATGCCAGCCCCATAAGTCATTGCGCCATATATTGTCGCATGTAATATGTAAGGCTATGTCTTGCCACCCTAGATGATTGATTGATATATATATATATCTATCAATCTCTATCAATCTCTTTTTCCAATATAAAATATTGGTCCTTTCAGAGTAAAATTTTTAATTCTACAGTAAGCATACTCACATGCAGACACAGACAATCTCACTGACACAAGCTAATTGATACATAGCCTCAAAGACAAACAATCTCACTGATATACATAAGGTCATTGACATAAAAACACAAGCTCACTCAGTAGCAGGCACACACACACACACACACAAGCAAGCCCACTCACTAGCAGGCGCGCACACACACACAGCTTAATGTAGTGGCTCTGGTGTCTATAGCCTGTCCCTGCAGGCTTTTCAATGTAAACACTGACTTTTTAGAGAAAAGGCAGTGTTTACATTGCTTCCTAGTGACAGACACTCAGACGGTCACTAGAGGTGCTTCCTGTGTCAGTGCGGATTGGCTGAGATCATCAAGCTTGATGATCTCAGCCGTAGAGGCAGGGCCAGTCGAGGGGAGACCTGCACGATGTGGGGGGAAAAAGAGGTGAATAAAAACACACATACACACACACACACACACACCATGACAGACACACACCATGACACAGACAGACCGTGACACAAACACACACACCGTGACACAGACAGAAACACACACACCATGACAGACACACACCTTAAAAAAGACACACACCATAACATAGACAGACCGTGACACAGACAGACACACACACCATGACACACAGACACACACACACACCATGACACAGAGAGACTGTGACACAGACACACACACACTGTGACTCAGACACACATTACATGACACACAGACACACACACCGTGACACAGACACACACATTACATGACAGACACACATTGCATGACACAGGCAGACACACACACCATGACACAGACAGACACACACACCATGACACAGACAGACACACACACCATGACAGAGACACACACACCATGACACAGACAGACACACACACACACACACACACACCATGAGACAGACAGACAGACACACACCATGACACACACACAAATGACACAGACACACACATACACTCACACTGACACACACAATTTCTACCTGTGGGGAGCTCTGATGGCGGCCGCATGGGGGAGCTGGCTCTTCTGGCGGCCGCAGAGGGAGCTCCTTTGGCGGCCGCAGGGGGAGCTGGCTGTTCTGTCTCTGCTCCCCCTCCCCAGCGCACTGCTTAATGAGACTGGGGCCGGAATATGACGTAATATTCCGGTCCCGGTCTCATTAAGCGGCGCGCTCGGGAGGGGGAGCAGAGACAGAACAGCCAGCTTCCCATGCGGCAGCCAAAAGAGCTCCCTCTGCGGCCGCAGGTGAGCCAGCTGCCAGCCCGGCCCCAGGTGCCGACGGCCCACCGGGAAATTTCCCGGTATCCCGGTGGGCCAGTCCGGCCCTGGTTGTCTGGCTATATAGCCACCCAAATACAGTGGAGAACAGGAATATTTGGAGTCAGGCAAGGCTTACAAATGCTGTCACCCAGAACAAATTTTCACTTTGTTTTTATTTAGTGAGTTGGATAATCTTGAATTCTCTTAAACGTTTTATTTTGTAATTATTATTTTATCGTCATGGTATTAGTTGTAATGGTTTATATTTGATTCACCCAACAGAATTCAACCAAATTTAAGCTCCGTAGTTCCCAAAATAGCATGTAGGAGACATGCTTATTAGACATGCTTTAAAATGGCCTTAATGAATGAATGAATATTCCAGTGTTGGTACTTATTTGAATGATGCACAGGCATTTGGATTGTTTGGCGTGGGATAATTTTTCTGTATTATGTACATAAAATTTCAGTTTTTCTACAGCCTAGGGATACCTCCACTGACCACTCCTCCTTTGGCTGCTAGAGGTTCTTCCTTGGGCAGTGCTGCATAGTGTGACTGACATTCAATGTCTCCACCCTCTGCATGCAGACACTGAACTTTCCTCATAGAGCTGCATTAATCCAACGTATCTCTATGAGGAGATGCTGATTAGCCAGGGCTGTGTTTAACTTGTGCTGGCTCTGCCCCTGATCTGCCTTCTTGACAGTCTCCGCTAATCCTAAGGGAATGGATTGTGATCGGCTCAGAGAATAACTTTTGATGATGTCAGCCAAGCGGATAGGTCAGTGGCAGAGCCAGTAACTGCAGACTTGAACAAAAGTAAGATTTTACTATATGTAGGGGGACAAGGGAGTGCCTGGGTGGCTAGATGGTAGTTTTAACACTATAGGGTTAGGAATACATGTTTCTGTTCCTGACCATATAGTGTTCCTTTAATTCTCCTATCTGCTCCTGGGATCTCATACTAAGTATTCCCTACTGGAGAGGATACGGATATTTATTCACCCTTCTCCAGGAGAATTTTGATGAAAGGCCAGTGAAATTCAACCTTAGGGTGCCTTTTATGAATTATAACAAATTGTTTCTTCTCAAGATTAATTTGGAGTGACAAAAATGTTGTCTTTTCTCCCCTCCTTTTCATTTTTAGATGAAGTATAAATAGATAAATGTTAAGTTTGTAGACCATATGTTCTTATCTGTGAAATGGTCTGGGGAAAACACGACATCTTTTTATCAAGCAAAAAAAATATTTAGAAACAGATTTTTATTAAATTTTTTTTTATTTTTTTTTTAACAAATTTCCTTCTGTTGGTGCATGTGACATGTTCCTTAGCCTGTTACCTCACCCCCTACCCTTTCCTTTACCGTGAAGCATCTTGAATTTAAATCAGATCGTTTTCCGAGGCTCATGCAACTTCTGATTTTCTGGAGATAATTTTTATCACCCTCTAAAAACCAAATGTTTTCATCCTAAAGGAGTCCGGAGCGTTCTAAATGTACCGACATTATGTTTATCTGTCTGACTAATGATGCCTTTCTAATTGGTGCCCAAAAAACTGGCATTGCAGAAACGTAAACCATGAGGACGGACTGTCTAATGGCTGCAAAGAGGTGTTAAAGGGGCACAAACTGTGACAATACGTGTTTAGTAAAGTGAAGTTCAGAAGACTCATATCTCAAATTTGCTCTGGGATGGACGGATGAATGGACGGACAGATCTGTAGTTTGGAACTAAAATTCACGTGAAACAACATATAAAATAAACACATATAAAAATGAGTCCATATATTCTGCAGCTTCGGTGAATATAGAAGCACAAAGCAAACTTGTGAATAATGTAAAGAGGTGGGTGTCTGTAATGTATAATGAAGAATAGAGTTTTCTTGCTTGGAGGGGTACTTCTGGGAACACATGATGGCTAGATTTCCATACTTTGATTTTAGAAGCCTCCAGACATTCTTGGTCTGGGTTAGAACTTGAAAGTTCTGCTGGTGTCACAGGCTATGTGCCTCCAAGCTCCCTCCTGGATGTGAGGCTGTCCGATGGCTTGTTGACCAATCCCAGAGGAACCACATGCAGGAATTAAATGGGGAGGCTGATCATTTTTAAAGAGCTGTTATTCTGCAAAAAGTAACGTGGCATAGTTTTGATAAAAAATTATTTCACTTTAAAGGGACACTATAGTCACCAAAACAACTTTAGCTTAATGGAGCCATTTTGGTTTATAGATCATGCCCCTGCAGTCTCACTTCCCCATTCTTTGCCATGAGTTCAATAACCTTTAAATACTGCAGCCGCCTGAGCGCTCTGTGAAGAGCGGTCAGGCGGCTGCAGCTTCTCCTCTGTAGCGTGGCACTCCGGTCCGCGGTGGCCGGCCGGACTGATAGGAAGGTGCACACTGAGTGTGCACTTCCTGTCAGTCTGGCCGGTGACAGGAAACAGAAACTCCTGTTCCGCGCGGAGTTTCTGTTTCCTGTCACCGGCCGGACTGACAGGAAGTGCACACTCAGTGTGCACCTTCCTATCACTCCAGCCGGCCGGCCACCGCGGACCGGAGTGCAGCTCGGCCACGCTACAGGGGAGGGGGTAAGAAGAGAGGGAGGAGGTAAGAAGAGGGGGGGGAATAAAAAGAGTGGGGGAATAAGAAGAGGGGAGGGAGGGGAATAAGAGGGGAGGGGGGGAATAAGAAGAGGGAGGGAGGATAAAAAGAGGGAGTGGAGGATAAAAAGAGGGAGGGGGGGAATAAGAGGGGAGGGGGGAATAAAAGAGGGGGAATAAGAAGAGGGAGGGAGGGAATAAGAAGAAGGCAGCTCTATAGGACAGGGGCCAAGACAGGGAGCTCTTTCACACTACGCGCGCACACACACACAATGCATCCCTATACATACACAGAAACACAACATACTTCCCTTACACACAGAGAAACACACAATGCATCCATTACACACACACACACAATGCAACCCTTACACACAAAGACAATGCATCCTTTGCACACATACACAGAAACAGACAATGCAAACCCGCACACACGCATGCAAACACACACACTTCTTTTCTTACATACACACAGAAACACAATGCATCTCATGCACACACATACAGACACACACCTTGCATCCCTTATGCATACAAAGATTCACACAATCAGAAACACATAATACATCCTTTATACACAAATACACACTGCTTCCACTACACACAAACACACATAATACATCCTTTATACACAAATACACACTGCTTCCACTACACACAAACACACTGCATCACCTGCACAAACTGGTAACCCTAAACACTACATACCATAAGCACACATATTAGATCCTCTACAATAACACATAACACATCCTCTACACACTCCACTCCCTGTGAGCGAACTCATGGGTGGGTGGAACTTATGAGTGGGCCTTATAGGCATACTCACCGTCAGGCCCTGGGGCCCAGACCTTGAGCTGTGTAAGGGGCCCCAAAAAATGGAGCTGCTTCCAATTCTCCCAGAACATTGAATTTTGTGACCACAGTTGCAAACAGCCTCAGAGATCCTGTTCTACACCAGACCAGTGGAGCCAAACTGCAGCCCATCATCATCCTCATCTGCTTGTAAGTAGGCAATCTAGTATATTATTAGTGACACTAATCTATAATTTACCTCACATTAAAGGGACACTATAGGTTAATGAAGTGGTTCTGGTGTCTATAGCTGGTCCCTGCAGGCTTTTTAATGTAAACACACACTGTGTGCAGCACTGGCGTTAGTTCATATGGCAGATCATATGGGTGGGGCATTGTGATGTGACATGTGGGGGCAGCAAATTTTATTTTGTCTAGGGCGGCAAAAATCCTTGCACCGGCTCTGATCCTGGGCAGGTGCACCAGTCTACTTGACTGGTTTTGCCCCCCAGGCCTAAGGCTGCCAGCCCTCCCCTGGCCGCTGAGGAGGTCTTTTGGCGGCCGCTGGCGGACTTGTCCTGGCGGCCGCTGAGGGAGCTGCGCGAGCTGCGCTGGCTCTGCTCCCCAGCACGCAGCTGAATGAGACCGGCGCCGGAATATGACGTCATATTCCGGCGCCAGTCTCATTCAGCAGCGCGCGAGGGCGGGAGGGCACTAACACAGGAAGCACCTCTAGTGACCGTCTGAGTGACTGTCACTAGCAGTGTCACTTTGAAGCAATGTAAAAACTGCCTTTTGTCTGAAAAGTCAGTGTTTACGTTGAAAAGCCTGTAGGGACATGCTATAGACACCAGTACCACCACATTAAGCTGTGTGTGTGCGTCTGCTAGTGAGTGAGCTTGCTTGTATCCGTGTGCCTGCTAGTGAGTGAGCTTGTTTTTTTATATCAATGAGCTGATGTATATCAGTAAGATTGTTTGTCTATGAGGCTGTGTATCAATGAGCTTGTGTGTGTCACTGAAATGTCAGTGAAATTGCCTATGTCTGCATGTGTGTATGCTTGCTGTATAATTAAACGTTTTACCCTGAAAGGACCAATATTAGAAAAAGCAATATATATATATATATATATATATATATATATATTACTCAATCATCTGTCCTGGCAAGACATAGCCTTACATATTACACGCGACAATATATGGCGCAGTGACTTATGGGGCTGGCACAAATTTTTTTTTTCCAGGGCTGCTTTGTATCCCCAGTCCGGCCCTGAAGTGAGATCTAATGTTTAAAACATCCTTTATTGCATATTCTGTTTAATTTAGAATGTCTTATCTTTTGCTCTGTTAATAGCCTTATAGAACCTGCAGGAGCCTCCTGTGTCTGAATAAAGTTACATTTATTGAGCAGAAGATAAACGTTTAAAACATTTTAACATCTGACTGAAAATGGTACCATTTTGTTATGCAAGCTAGTTAAAGCCAGAAGTGTGGCTACGGCTGCATAAACCAAATTTTTTTTTTTTATTGTATAATTTTTTCCAAATGGGTCACTTTGTCCAAAAATGTGCATTTGTATTGTGAATTCTCCTTGTTACCCTTTTTAGTGACTGTATCCTACTCTGGATTATTTGCTAAACCGGGAATGATTTGAATTGCAAAATGTAGGTCAAAATAAAAAAACTCTGCTTCAAAGGATAAAAAAATTGTAGATTATGCTAACGTAGTGTACCTACCTAGAATCTTAATTTTAAAAATGACAGGAGGCAAATATTTTGCATAACTTTCTTTACTTATGCCTCTAGCAGTACAAGTCATTCATTAAGCTTAAACCAATCAAAAACAAGTAACACATTCCACATAAAGCCTGGACAGGCATAGCTCCTCCTCTTACTTTGCTGCTCCTGCTATGCACAGGTTAGAGTAATTTGTTCTGAGGATATTTTAATTCATGTTGTATTATTATATCATTGATTTAATTATAACTGTTTCTTATCTTATTGCCCTGCTTATTCTAAGCACAGTCTTGTCCATTATTTCTACTCTGTAACATATTTCTATCCCCTTTTGCTGCCCAGAACCTGTTCTCCATCAGACGGCCAGAGCCTTAAGCCTCCCCTGATCTTTCTATCACGTGTCGCTGCACTTTTGCCATGATTGCGCTGTTTTACAGCTTTGCCTGCAGGTTCTGGGGCTAGCCTAAGAGGTACTGCGGGAGGGGGGAGCGAGGGGCGCACTCACTTCACCACCAACGAGCTACGAACTCTAAAAAGCAAGCTGCTGTGGCCAAAAGGCATTGGAACGGCACCACCACGGGCCCTTGGAAAACTAAGGGCAGGGCTCCCCTGAAACGGAGCCGACAAGTGGAACCTCAGGACCCAGTTCCCCCTCATATACCATCTTTGGATGAGGATGTCTCCCTCCCTACCTAGCGATTGCTGACAAATGGGAGTGGAGAATTCAGAAGAGTAAGAGTGGAAGGATGTGCCACATGAGGACTCACGATATGTCCGGGAAACTATTCGAAAGGGTCTGTTTAGTAAGGGAGGTTTACTGGTGAATAACAGACAATCACTGATTTTGTGAAAAACAATTTTTTTAAAAATTTTTTTTTATAACTAACACATAAATATTCACCACAGTTATAATCTCACTAAACTGCAAATAGCAAGGGAATAGCTAAATCTATAACCAGACTGGGGAAATTCCTGAAATGGCTAATTACTTTGTTGGCTTAACCCCTTAAGGACACATGACGGATATATTCCGTCATGATTCCCTTTTATTCCTGAAGTTGTGTCCTTAAGGGATTAAATTTAACCTTTCCACTGTCAATTCAACAAAATCAGGAATGGATGGCCAAAAACATTTTCTTTTATGTTTTATAGCTGGGAGATCCTTATTGTCCACCACTGCCTAAAATCCATCGCTGAGAGTTATTCACTCACATTTTGCAAAGACCCTCGGTGGTGACTTTATGGCTTACGGTGCAAGGAAAGGTAAGTCTTTTTTTTTAAAATTATTATTATTTTTTTATTTATTTATAAAGCGCCAACAACTGCCGTTACGCTGTACAATGGGTTGGACTAACAGACACGTAATTGCAAGACAAGTTGGATGCACAGGAACAGAGCGGTTGAGGGCTCAATGAGCTTACATGCCAGAGGGAGTGGGGTAAAGTGACACAAAAAGGTAAGGGTTGGTGTAGAAAAATAGGCTGATAAAAAAGTATTCACTGAGGGCTTAGTGGTTATTTTTGACAGTTGCAGGAACGGAATCAGAGTGTGGGGAGGGAAAGCTGTTAACAGTTTAATTGATATACTTTGCTGAGAAAGTGAGTGATTTTTCAATTATTCTTTTTAAAGGAGTGGAGACAGGGTGAGAGTCTAATGGAGAAGAGTAGGGAGTTCCACAGGAACGGTGCAGCCCTAGAGAAGTCTTGAAGGTGAGCATCAGAGGTGGGAGTACGAGCAGAGGATAGACGTAGGATCTTCGGCAGAGCATAGGGGGCCTACACGGGATATAATTGTGTATTTGGGAGGATAGATAGCTTGGAGTGGCATTATATAGAGACTTGTAAGCGAGCACCAGAATCTTAAGCTGTTCCTCACATTCGCTGCCATGACCATCTGGTGGGAAGTCTTTAGTTAATGGTACTTTATCTACCAGGAGCTCACGTCAGTGCTGTACTCTGGCACATATGTGAGCCACTGATGTCTATGGTAGATCCCACGAAAACGCAGTAGCCTCCATAGACAATGCCTTTTTCCTCACACCAGTCACAAGATTTTATATTTATGAAATATGCATTTTATTTATTTCATTTTTGGATGGGGGAAACAGAGCTGCTTCAAGAAAGAATTGTTGGGAATTCTGAATAACTTCAAAGTGATCTTCATATTTTAACCCACGATAGAGTTGAATTGTCCAAGTCTGCTATGTTTTCAGTTCAACAATCTTGGCCTAAGACGTGAAAAAATTCTCTTTGATTTGATTTTGAATTCTTGACCGTTCCCACTTTATTAAATACCCCTGTGTGTGCCATTTGTTTGTATCTAGCTGTCTCTGTGTGACTGTATCTCTCTCCGTCCTGCGTGCATCCCAGTAATTGTTGCGTTTTGCACTCCCTGATCCCTTAAAGGGTTACTTTGCAACAATAGCATTTTGTGTTTGTTCGGTGCCATGCTGTGCCGTTACAGTGATTATATGGATTCTGTTAACACAATTTCCTAAATTGGTTGAAATTAAAGGCACCGATGTAAGCTTCGAAACAGCCATTTTATTTTTCTTAATGAAGTATTAAAACAAGGATTCCCTTCACGTGTATGCCAGGCGTATGGTAATTTCGTGGATCACTACAGCGATATTTATCGGTGCTGCCTGCGTTGCGCAGTAGCCGGTTTACCCGTTGGAAGGAAGTTAAGCTGTTTCTGCGGATTTAAACAACAGGACATTTACGTATGCAAATCTGTTCCATCTGGCAGGATTGTAATTGACATTGATTGGTGCTTTGGCCATGAATATGCAGATGTCTGCTTTACACGACATTCTGTTTTATTACCACCTACAAATAAAAATACTTTATTCTAGCAAAATTACCAGATCTCATCATTACTTGAATTCACAATTTATAGACCGTATTTAGGAAACCGATCTAGCCCCCCCTTTTTTCTTCCGATTCCTGCACCAGTTGTAGAACAGGTGACAGAAGTTTTAAAATGATACATAGTGAACAGCCAATGAGGGAGGAGGACAGGTGTATGCTGGGAGATGTGACGTGGCATGATCTAAGAAATATCAGAGGAAATGTTTCTTCGTGAAGGTTACTTGAGGAGAGAGCGATTACGCTGGGTTTTACTCAAAAAAAAAAAACCGACTTCATGTAGTTAGATCATGAATGAAGCTATGCGACAGATTCCGAAGAGTAGTTTTATTATATCTTGTCATGGATGAAACTACTAGGAAGTTCTGAATTAAATATACCATGGGCTCCTTCAGGGTCGAGATTATGGAATTCCGCAGTACTTCAATAAGAACAATGGGTGGCCACAATTGGCTGGGGAAAACGTAGCCATTTCCTGGTTGTTGCAGATTTACAGCAAGTGAAGCAACTTCAGACTTGGGTTCCAGGGTTTTTGCATTTTATTTTTTTTTTTAATGATCATATTCTCATAGTAAAATAGATCTTTCTTTGTGGAACCATAACCACCCCTGGTTTAGATTTGACCCATTTTACTGTTGAAGTTTTCATTAATATATATTCTTTACAGATTAGACAAATTGGGGACTGGTTTGTTTTGTGGACTACGTGATTTTTGGCAATGGTTGGACTTCCATTATATTTGTGATGGACAGGTGCCTAAAGTTATTTAAAAATGGTCAACTTAAAGGGACACCATAACCACTACAGTTTATCAACCAGCCCCTCTGCCGTCCGTGAGATGGTGGAAGTTTCATTTTGCATTATTAAATATTAATTGTAGACATATACATCAGTGCTGGGGTGTTTTGCCTGAAACTAAGTTTTTAAACTTCATTTGATTTTAAAATGTATTTTCACTTAAAGGGACACTATTGACACCCAGACCACTTCAGCTCATTGAAGTGGTCTGGGTCCAATGCCTCTGTCAGTTTAATCCTGCAATGGGAATTATTGCAGTTATTGAGAAACTGCAATAATTACTATCCGGGGTTAACTCCACCTCTAGTGGTTGTCTAGAGGAGATTCTGGGTCATAAGGCGACTTTGGGTCGCCTAACTGAATCTGTATGTCCTCGCGCTATGCATGAATACATCCAGCATCAGCTAAAACTCCATAGGAAAGAATTGATCGGGGGAGGAGGAGCGGGGACATCGACACAGGAAAAATGGAAACCCAAAACCAAAGGTCAAATAATGGATGTGTAAATTAAAGCGACTATGTCACCTGCTTGAATCTTGGCGAAAAATTGCGAAAAGACCCAAATGGTGACTCTGCTGCTTGGTGGCCACAATTGCAGAAGAAAGTACGTTTTACTTACTTGAAACTGTCCCCCGTGGCCGCCACCATCTGATTCTGTTGGATCCTTGTGATTCATCTGCCAGAAGCCCACGACAATCCTGTAAGAGTAGAACATTGACTGCAAAGAATCCCTTGTGACCACAGGAGCCCCATAGATATTGTCTTGCGATGAGAGATACAATGCCTTATTCTCCGAGCGGTAGCTGGAGGAAAATGGGGAAAAAATTATTGGCAAAGTTGTTACCATTTTACCTTCATGTATTTTAGGAGAATAAGATGGTGGGGGGAGAACAGATTAGGAGTGAGGAAGAGAGGGACAGATTGAAGTACTGTAAGTACTTGGACAGCCGTGGTGTGTGCAGATTGTCCGCCATTGTTAGTACAGTTGTTAAAGGGTGCGATTTGCTATGAAATGCTGGCATTTGTCAGCTATCCCGGCAGCGTCTTTCTATCGAAACCAAAGTACATTTTCTCTTTAACCTTGTCAGAAGAGAGCTAAAGGGCTCAGGAAAGAATAAGACTAATATGGACATTTAAGTCAGCCTGACCCATCACAGATAAAATATTTCCCTTTCTATCTGTGCAAATGTAAAATTATATACTGATTGAATCCTTTTTATGGCTATTAAAATTCAGTTTCGCCCAAGGGTTTTTGCAGAAGTCACAGGGATGGTGCCATTAGCATGTGGTTTACAGCTCCGGCATTGCCACGATCATAGTATATTACCGGCGGTTCAAAGCAAGATATACGGTCTCTGCGATATTATGTAATGAAAGCTCTTTTCCCATGCATTATCGTCTTCGCCACGGTTAGCCCGTGATTCATGGCCCTTCAATTGCTCAAAGCCTTAAACTGCGCATCTTAATAGTAGACGCAGGAGAGTTGACAATACTGGATGCCAATCGTGGAGGACTTCTTGTTAGTCTAGACATTTTATTTGTTCTGAACGAGACAAAAGGACATAACTGGTTACAATGTTGACCACCTTGAGAAGTCTCATCCAAGACAAATGCATTCGTAAAACTAGATCAAGCTAATTTTCAAGTCACATGGCACATACCTTCCAACTGTCCTGAATGTGGCTGGACAGTCCTGATTTCAGGATCTTGTCCTGCTACCCAGTTTTCGGTCCATAGTGTCCCGCTGCTGGGGATAGCAAAGACAAAGTCTAAAGAAAGAACTGCAATGCTACCACCTTCATGCTGTGCAGAGTAGACTCAGGGCATTCAGCCCATGCAGGAGCAATTCAACAGGGATCTGTGCATGGGCAAGACTGACCCCACAGCCACAAGTCCATGTTGTACGATGACGGAAAGACAAGATGTCCGCTGACAGGAACTGTTTATCTCCACGTCAGAGCCCTCTCCAGTGATACCAGTTTACACTATATACAATCTGCTTTAAAAAGCCATCCCATATTTCCCAAAATTCCTTGCACTTCTTAAAGACATAATATTTTCAAACAAACTTTTGTAATGCACCCCAGTTGATGTTTATACGGACTCATATCCTGCCCAGGCACAATTTTTATGCGCAAAAGAAAACCAGGAGCAAATTAAGTTTATTTGCATTATGAGTAAGATAAATTTGTTTATTAAATCGGCAAGCGTCACATACACGATTCAGCTGCCAGATTTAAGTTTGCCATATATGCATTAATGCTTGGCACTTGACAAAACCTTGTGTTTACTGAAATTAATACGTTACACAGTTCCTCTTTGAGTTATTAACTGGAACACATGCTGTTTAAGCAAGAAGGCTGGCTTTAAAGGGGCAGTATGTGCACTATAACCACTACAGCTCATGATCGCTGTTATGGTACTATAAGTACTGCCCCGCTGTGTTCTAAAAAAAGCATTTTGAAGTGGTTTCAGAAAAACTGTAATCCGCCCCAGCCTTCTCCCTGTAGCCATACGGATAATGCAAAAACTAGCCTTCTTCTTTATCACATGCAAATTCATCCTATCTGGATAACCATTATTGGCTGAAATCTCTGGGCTATAATCCACGCTCAGACCATTGCTGCGCAGGTTTAACGCACTTCATAATGTGGAAGTAAAATTTGTGCATTGTCCGTGCAACCACACAGGGACTAGCTATAGATACCAGGAATATAGGGGCATCTTGGAAGAGTACTAGGGAACGGCGTTATCATAACAACTACACTGGGCTATGGTGGTTATGGTGTCTTAAGTGCAGCTTTATTTAATGATGAGTTATTGCTTTGTGTTACTGTCCCTTTAATGTCTCTCTTAACATCTTGCTCTAGATTCACAGCGCGTTATTTATGCAGACAGGCCGCATGCTGTTTTTACTGTTATTAATCCCAGGCAGGCGAGGTGGAAGTACGCCGATCTAAGTAAACGTCCTGATATTTTTATACAGTTTGTGCGGGCATATCTCTCTCTAATGGCTGGGCCCTAAATCACAGCTAATAAACCGGCTTTTATCTCCAAAAGAAGAAAATTAAGCTTTTTAAGACGCAGTTACGAAATGAAGGAATATCAAAACACACAGTGAGGGGAGGTGTACTTCCTGCCAAAATAGTTATTTTTCAACTGAGATCTCTTCTATTTACAAAGCGCTTCATAGTAGCAGAATGGTGTGCGGTTGTCCACGTTTGGCTATTCCCGAAAGACATTCATTTTTTTCACTTTCGGCCATATTTGCGTTTCCCTACCCAATCTTCATGCACATTCATTGATTCTGATATTGATTAAACCGAGAAATTGCAACAGATGCGTCATCATTTGTTTTGATACAGACCAGGGAAAAGCACCCCATGGTACTACTATCCCCGTTAACCCTAGAACGATAAAAAAAACAAAAAAAAAACCTTAAATCTTACCAGTTACTTTAGCATTTTTGTTTAGTTTAGTTTTATAGGAGAAAACTTCACAACTGTTCGTTACACATTGTTTGCGTGTGGCTGGATCTGTGTTTGCATAAATCTCACTGCTCCAAGCAGAACCATTTAACAATGGCTGTGAATTAATTGAACCACACAGGAATTCTTCCAATAGAATTGAAGAGAAATGATCCTAATAAACGTTTAGCAAATATATCCCACAGTGAAAGTATTAGACTGACTGCTTCAGAGGGTTCCCTAAAAGTTTTATGAACTGCTTGGTGCTTTTATTGTGATTACATTTTCACTTTGTCATATTCGTTGATTTATCACCTAGTTACCATGGTTTAGCTGGTTTCGTAGTAACCGCGATATCCCTGCGAGCGTCATTACGTCATAACGACACTTGCCACTTCCTGTCACTTCTGGGTTGGAATCCGTTTGCGGCCCACATAAACCTAAGACTTGTTTATTTGGCCCATGTTAGCCTTTGCGTTTGACATGCTTGCTTTACAGAACTGAAAATGAAAGAAAGGGTAGTCGATACATAGAGTAGCCGACCAGTGGAAGCCGTAAAGCCTAACCGTGATGTAGGAAGGATAGTAGATGCTTGGAATAGCCTTCCAGTGGAGGTAGTAAAGGCTAACTCAGCGAAGGGTTTGAAGGAAGCTTGGTGCGTACGTAAGGCTATTCTAAAGAACAAATGATCCAATTCGTATTTCTGAATTTCACAATCTTTTTCACAATCTTTCTATATTTCTATAATAAGAGTCTATTAATATCTAATCTTCTATTCATTGGAAAACTAATCAATGAATTTTGAAGGTACTTTGTCTGGACTATTTGTTACTATAGATCTTAGGGTTACAGAAAAGTTAAAGAATTGCAAGTCTACCCGTCAAGTTACATCGAAATGTTAAAGACACTAGTCACCAAAACAACTTTAGTTTAATGAAGCAGTTTTGATGTATAGATCATGTCCCTGCAGTCAGTGGTGTATCCAGGACAAAACTCAGATTGCCCCCCCGCACCACCCCCACCCAACCCTTCCCCCCTGCCCCGCCTTCTAAATACACACACACATTCACTGACCAATACGCATACACTCCCTGACACACACACACACACAGACACAGACATTCGCTAACACACACACACACTCGCTAACAGACACATACACACACTCGCTAACACACACACACTAACAGACACACACACACTCTCTAACAGACACACACTCTCTAACAGACACACACACAAACTCACTCACTAACAAGCAGACACACACACTCACTAACAGACATACACACACACTCACATTAACACACTCACTTTTTAAAATTTTAATTTTTTTTTTTTATTTAACCCCCCCACCTCCCCTCCCGCAGAGTGATGCTGGGAGCCAGAATATGACGTCATATTCCGGCTCCCAGAATCACTCTGCGGCGCCCGAGGGAGCTGAGCAGAGCGCTCAGGGGAAAGTGCTCCCTCGCCAGCGCCGCCCGCCTGGCTTGTCAGTTAGCCGCAAGGCCCTGGGCATTTGGGGGCGGTTTTTTTGCTGCCCCCTGGAAAATGTCGCAAATGCCTTGTTTGCCTCGCGGCTCAAACCTCCCTGCCTGCAGTCTCACTGATCAATTTAGGAGTTAAATCACTTTGCTTATACTGGCCTAGCCACACCTTCCTACATGTGACTTGCAAGCCTTCCCAAACACTTCCTGTAAGGAGACATCTAATGTTTAAACTTCATTTATTGCACAGTATGTTTAATTTAGACTTTAAAAAAGAATTAGCTGCACTGTTAATAGCTTGCTAGGCCTTGCAGGAACCTACTGGGTGTTATTAAAGTTCAATTTACAGAGCAGGAGATAAAAATGTCTAAAGCAAGTTAATATCTGTTTTAAAATGAAAACCTTTTTTTTTATGCTGGGTATGTCAGTCACTGCCAGGGGAGGTAGAGCTACATAAACAGAAACCAAACTGATTTCATTCCTATATGGCAGAGAATTGAGCAGTGAGACTGTGGAGGTGTGATCTATACACCAGAACTGCTTCATTAAGCTAAAGTTGTCTTGGTGACCATGGTGACCCAACATATGGTTTTCTTTTTCTTTCTCTTATAGATTGTGTAGGTTTTTTTTCTGTTAGATGTGTCAAGATGAGTATCCTGTTAGTTCTTCCACT
Organism: Pelobates cultripes; assembly: GCA_933207985.1. NCBI lineage: Eukaryota > Metazoa > Chordata > Amphibia > Anura > Pelobatidae > Pelobates > Pelobates cultripes. The sequence goes on along the minus strand of OW240920.1, from coordinate 140,028,705 downwards.
GACCCATTAAAGAAAAACACATTCAGGATAAGGAGTTAGACAAATCCTGTGACACCATGACCATCAAGTCGCGACACTAGTCATGAGGAGGTTAAAGGATAACGTAGAAATGCTGTTGCAGAGTGCTAGGTGTTTTTACGTAAATATACGTTTAGCGGGTATTGCACAGATTTGCAGAGATGCGGGGGTTAATCATTCGGTAGCTGTAAATTCTGTTTGCAGTTCTTCATGCTGAGCCTAGAGGGTGGGGAGGTTTAGGCAGAAACAACATCCAGACATATCATGTCTCGTAGCTTAATATCTGTACCATATCGTGCTTTATCTAACATTACGAGCTCTGCTTTATTTTACGCCAAGGCACTCTTAATCCTGGTATTTTCAACCATGTCCCGGTGAGTAAGAAGATATTCACTTTAACCCTTTAAATGCTAGCAGTGTGCCCAAAGCCTTACCTTGCAATGCGTCTGGCGTACCTCTACGCAAAGGATTAACTCCTGAAAATGGGGAGATGGAGCATGGGCAGACAGATATATTTAATAGCATGTCTGCGTATGTTCTTTTAAGTGATTTTTAAATTATTTTATTTATTTTTAAGGCTGTGGAATGAATATCTCCAATATACAGGTTCTGATTATAGATTCCTCTGCATTGCCTTCTGGGGACTGATTTGCATAGTAGCTGCATTTTCACTAATGGGAAGTCAGTTAATGTGTATCTTGGACACGGCTGTAATCACAGCAGAATTCTTTGGATGTCTTCAAGTCTCTATCCCATGAACGGCACGTTTGTAAATGTTTCTTTAGCAACCGGGACAAACACCTTCTGGGAATATTGACACTACCCAGATCACAAGCAGAGCATCATGGGAATAAAGCTAAAATGACTCCCATGTCTGACTTTATTGCTGCACTGATTACGTTTAAAACAACGTGCCCGGCAGACTAAAATTTAGCGTAAATCAATATTAAACGGCATTCAAAGCACCATAACCACTACAGCTCATTGGGCGATTCTTCACTTTTAGCCTCTCATTACTGTCCAGGTCGGAATCACATTTGTTGATACTGAAATGTATTATGAATGCAACTGTAGAGGAAGGTGGGCTATGGGTTCCTGGGGATCGCGGCATTTGTTAAATCGCTTTGAAATGATTTCATGAAATATGGGGGTAGACTCCTAAATTATACAAGCATGTGAGGCCAAAAGCCAATCATTTCCTGCGATTTCCTTAGCAGAGCTGATTAGCCCCCAGCACTGTGCAAGGAACTCGACATACAGTTTGGGAACGGTCGGAATATGCATAATGTGCACAGAAATCTTTCTTTTGGAAAAAACAAAACAAATACTCGATTACTTTGAAATCAAATTTAGGATGTTATTCGGATGTTTTTTTATTTTTTTTATATGGGAGCAGAAAGCCAGACATCGCATAACATCAGTCTTTACCAAACTTTTTTGTGCTTAAGTAAAAAAAAAAATGGCTAACCTATGGCACAGCAGTTAGAGCACCAATAGTCTGCCATCACCGGCAGGCGGTATCTTAAAACCAGTGGACCAGTGCGGGATGAAGGATATGGGGCTTCAAAACATGACTGTTCTGCCATATCAAGGGACAGTTGGAGGGGGAGATATGTTTAAATTTGGGGCATGGAGGACAATTGTGCTCTGACTTAAGATTTAAATGGGCACACACGTTACACGATTTGCACACACCTTATAATTCCATTCCCTCTTCCTCCTTTATCATCATGCCATATATCGAGCTGAAGGTCAGATGTCGCACACCCTAACAGCTAAATAATCTATCATTCATGGTGAACTGTTCCCCACCTGCAGCTCCTGTCCCCGTCCTTTGGAAAAGGATGAAAACTAGGTTGTATTTCAACACTGGAAGCCGGCTAGCGATAGGCCAGAGCAGAAAGAACAGGTGTAATAGCAGCACAGTGGTCAAAGGTCAATATCACCTGGACAGGTAGCAGTGTTGTGCGAAAGGTCCATTCAGGTAGCCGGAGCACAAGGAAAACCTTCATAACTGATGAAGTACAATTGCAACAGCAAACGCACTCCTTGTTTTGGGCAATAGCTGCGTGTTCTGTGCAGCTTTTATAAGGAAATGGGCATGGAGTTTGCTTTTCTTGTGATGAACATGACACAATGTATTGACTGGCTGATGATACTTGGTTTGACAGGACACATTAAAACTTACTTGGGTCAAAGAACTTGTCCATTTTGCCCTCCTCGGCCATGTAAGTCTGTAAATTGTGTCCCATGCCCTTTACTCTATTGGGCAACCTCATTTTTAATGACAAGTTGGCAGAAAACTTGCTCATAATAGGGATATAGAAGATTTAAGGAGCGTTCCTTGGTAAGATTGTAGAGGTTTTTTTAGCCTTTTTTTGTTTTTTCCGCTAGCCTTTTTTTTACATTTTATTTTCGTTTTCACTCCATTAAATGCTCAGGGATTGTACCTTGAGGAATGAATGCTATTACACTATCGTGCCAGGGGGCTGTGCGGGAACATTACAGAAGCGTGCATTTTGACGTGAAAGCCTGCCTGATGATACGATTATGAGACAGGGGAGGGGGGCGGCAACAGCAGTAGCTGGTGTCTGTTTTATGAGTTAAAATGTGAAATAAAAAATAATCAGCAGAAATATACCAGCATTAAAAGTAACACTCACTCTTAAGTCTGAATCTAAACTATTTTTTTTTCCCCCAACTGGAAATTTCTAATTTAGGCATGTCAATGTATAAGCTGATACTTGCAATTAACTGCTTTAGTTCTGAAATTATTCCTTAGTAGTCATGTGCATTCGTTTTCATACGAATACCATTTTTTTTTCGTATTCATAAACATAAACTAAAACATAAAACATAAACGAAACGGCAAATACCTAATGCATTACCGTTTCGTTCGTTTAATAGACTCCGTGTTGCAGGGGAATTAAACCCCACAGCACGGAGGAAAAAAAAGTGCGCATGCGCAAAACCCCCCCCCCCAAGGATCGAGCCATCAGCGCTACCAGCTCCCTCCTTGTAATAAATATTAATTTCCAACCCCACCTCCCCCCTGCATTAAAACCTATGGGGCTCACTATGACCCCCATATTAATAAAAGGGAGGTTAAATCATCCCGCATGCCCCTACTTGAGGCATGCCACGTGTCTGCTCGCTGTAATTTAAAACTGAATATAAAAATCAGTATCTTATATAGCAGTGATACAGAGCTACGGTAAGAGTACATGTAACCAAAAGTTATAGTATGGAAAAAGTAGCTATTTACATCTAAATAGCTACTTTTTACACGAACTCTTACCGTAGCTCTAACACTTGTCTATAAGCTACATTTATATCCAGTTTTAAATGACAGCTAGCAGCCAGCAGCTAAAACTAAATATATAAATCAGTATGGGGGTCACTATGACCCCCATATTGATAAAAAGGAGGTTAAATCATGCCGCAAGTAGGGGCATGTTTCCCCCCAACCAGTGGCTGCTCGCTGTCATTTAAAACTACTAGTGACTGGGCAGCTGGGGTCATAGTGACCCCCTACTGATTTATATTTAGTTTTACGACATATAAAACTGGATGTAAATGTATCTTTTTAAGGAAGTGTTAGAGCTACGGTAAGAGTACGTGTAAAAAGTAGCTCTTTAGATTTAAATAGCTCCTTTGTCATATTGCAACATTGTTCTAGTGTTCTATAACTTTTGGTTACATGTACTCTTACTGCAGGGCTGTATCACTTATATGTAAAATACTGAACCATGCGAATAGGGGCATGCGGGAGGATTTAACCTTTTACTGTTGCTTAATGATTGGTTTGAGGTTTTTTTATTTGGGGTGTTTTTTTTTTTGCAGGGAATGTATTTTATTTTTCCCAATTAAGAGCACTGATTGAGAAGAATACATTGTTTTTCCTTGTGCATTTAACAGAACGTATTTCGCCTGCAGAACATTAGAGAGCATGTGAAAAGAAACAAATTATCAATGGGCCAATTCCATGGACATGGGCCTAGAGCGTCAGCTCCATTAGCCCCTCTGTTTCCTTGGCCCTGCTTGGGAAGTATGTAGATATTATTATTACTATTATTATTATTATTATTATTATTATTGCCATTTATATAGTGCAGATTCTTTGGCGCTGTACAATATTATGAACTATAAATAGGACAATTACAAGAAAACTTACAGGAACAATTGGTTGAAGAGGACCCTGCTCAAACGAGCTTACAGTCTATAGGAGCACATTAGGGCAGGAAATCTCAATTAAATAAGGTGGGAGTGAAGCAGAGCTGGAGGAGAGAGTAGAGTGCTGCCTTTTAGGAGAGAGCAAGAGACCGGTATGTGAGGTAGAGGTTACTCTGGGAGGCCATAAGCTTTCCTAAAGAGATGCGTTTTAAGGCACTTCTTAATTGAAAACTATGGAAGCGTCTGATGCGGTAGGCAGGCTTTTCCATAGGAAGGGAGCTGCCCATGAGAAGTCCTGCAAGCGTGGGTTGGCCGTACAGGTGCGTGCAGCAAAGGTCACGGGCAGAGCGGAGAGACCGAGAAGGGGGCATACCTATGGATCTGTAAAGAGATATAAGAGGGGCTAGAATTGTTCAGTGCTGTATAGGTGTGGGTTAGCACTTTGAATTGACTCCTGTAGGATACAAGAAGCCAATGTAAGGACTGACAGAGGGGTGAGGTGTGAGAGAACTGACTAGAGAGGAAAATCAGTCTGGCGGCAGCATTCATTACAGACTGTAGCGGGGCAATACAGCTTTTGGGAAGACCAATTAGGAGAGGGTTACAATAATCCATGCGGGAAATTACTAGAGCACGGACAAGCTCCTTGGTAGCATCTTGTGTAAGAAAGGGGCAGATGTGGGCTATGTTTTTAAGATGGAATCTACAGGATTTGGCAACATACTGGATGTGAGGCTCAAAGGTAAGGCCAAGACAGCGCGCTTGCAAGGATGGACTTGGATGCCACTAACTTGAAGGGAGAGTGAAAGAAGAGGATCAGTATTAGGAGGAAAGACAAGAGTTTCAGAAAGGGGGAGGACATCCAGTCAGAGATGAAAGAAAGCAGTGACACGTTGCATGACGGCAGGGGAGAGGTCTGTGGATCAGAGATATATCTGGGTGTCATCAGTGTACAGGTGGTAGTGGAATCCAAATGAGGTAATACGTTTGCCAAGAGAGGCAGTGTAAAGAGAAAATAGAAGGGCACCAAGGACAGAGCCTTGGGCGACTCCAACCGAGATAGGAGGAGGTATCATTAGAAAAGGAGACACTGACATGGCCATGAACGCCCGGGAAAGTTGTCACACTGTGTTAAAATGGTACGGCATCTTACCATGAGCTTCCTTTAATGAACTCCTAGTAAGTTTTTCTCATTAGAGGAGAACATGGTAGCGATATTCCCTCTAAGATTATTTTTGTGTGCAACCTACCCCTCAAAAAAAGTTAACAAAGGAACACAAAAAAACACACATGAATATGAATGTTTGTGTTCTCAAATTCTTTTCAAATAATTTTTATTAAAGTTTTTTTTTTTGTATAACAAATGATAATAATACAAACATTGTATTAGGGGTAGGAAAGGAGGGGTAACATGGAAATGGGAAGGGGTATCCATCCATCAATGAAATAAACATATTAAAGTATAAGGCAAAAGGAAAAATGTTTTACAACAATGCACTTTAACAATAAATATATCAAAGACCATAAACTGTTTTGATTTTTTCTTCCCATTTATCCCAGTTGTATTTTAGTATTGGGAAACCATGCATATTGGCTCTGTGTGATAGTTCATGTGCCTTATTTTCTAAAATCAAATTAAAAACTTCTCTGAGAGATGGCACATTTTGAGACTTCCAATGTCTAGGTAAACAGGATGTAGCAGCGATCAGAATGTGGCCTATGATTATTTTATCTGATCTATTAACAGACTCCGGGAGTTTTTTAAATAAGGCTAGTTCCGAGGTTAAGATACTAATGGTTCCGTTCACTTTAATAATCAGATCGTGGATCATTTTCCAATAATTAATTAACTTGGGGCAAAACCACCAGATATGAGCCATATTGCCCACTCCCCCACAGTCTCTCCAACACCGGTCAGAATACATATTGTTCATGTTATGTAATCTAGACGGAGCCAGGTACCAGCGATATAAGATTTTATAATGATTTTCAAAATGGTCGGTGCAGTACGAAATGCCTTTCAAACCTGTAAAGAAACCGAACCATTCTACTAAATCGTACTGGGCACCCAACTCCGTCTCCCATGACAGCATATGTTTTAATTTAACTAAGGGCTTGGCATTATGAGATAAGTAACATAAGGATATAATACCTTTACTAGCGGGGCTGTATAAAATAACTTTCTCTAAAGGAGATATCTCAAGTGATTTATAGTTTTTATCTGTTTCAGGTACCTGGTATAGTTCTTTCAATTTATCAATGATTATCATACATTCCAGTTCACATGCATTCGACAATCCATACTTAAGCTTCAATTTTTCCAAAGAAAGAATAGCATTGCCATAGAAAAAATTGTCCAGATTAGTTATAGAGCAATCCTTTAATAATTCTATTTTTAAGGATGGTATATGATCTTTCAATAATTCAATAGGCATTGCTCTATATAAACTGGGAGACTGGTCATTTTTAAAAACAATGTCCCAGGCCTTAAGCGTAGTCCTGGTGGATAAAAATAATTTTGTAATTCCAGGTCTTTTCTTGGGATTTAACCAAGGTAATTCTAATAGCCTAACCGGTGAAATTTTTGATTCCTCTATCTCCATCCATCTGGGTTTATCATCCTGGTTGTTAAAGCTCACAACCACTGCAGCGTTAGTGGCGAAATAATATTTGCGGATATCGGGGACACCGATACCGCCGTTCGATTTATGGTGCTGCAGGGAAGTGAGCCTCACTCGGGCAGGCTTGTTCCCCCATATAAATTTCAACATCGTCGAATGAACTTTATTAAAAAATGATAATGGAATGGACAGAGGAATGGTCCTAAAAAAATATAAAATTTTGGGAGTATCGTCATTTTAATAGATGCGACCCTCCCCAGCCATGAAAGCTCCATCCCACCCCATCTCTCCATCTCTTTTTGTAGGTCTGACCATGCTTTCCTCAGGTTGTGATTGTGCATATTAACCAAATTTTTGCATAAATTAATGCCAAGATATTCCATATAATCAGTTCTCCAATCAAATAAATATGATTTCTTAAGGGCAATGGTTTCCAAATTGTTTAAATGAAACGGAAGGGCTTGAGTTTTGGACTCATTTAATTTGTAATACGATATCTCACCGAATTGAGTTAAAATATCCTTGAGGTGTCTCAAAGATTCTTTTGGGTTTTTAATAGCTAGGATTATATCATCTGCAAACAAACCAATTTTGTGAACGGATTCTTTAACCGCAATTCCTACAATTTGTGGGGTTGTCCTAATCAGTTCTGCCAGGGGTTCTATCGCTAAAACAAACAAAATTGGAGATAAAGGGCACCCCTGTCTCGTCCCGTTGGTTAGAGAAAAAGTTTTGGATGTGAAGCCAGAAGCTGAGACATGGGCGGAGGGTGCGCAATATAACGCCTTAATTGCTGTGATAAATGATGATGGTATGTTGAACCTATCTAATGTTCTCCATAAATATCCCCAATGTATCCTGTCAAACGCTTTTTCTGCGTCTAGAGATAGAAGCAAAGAAGGTGTTTTGGTCATATTGATGTGCTGAATCAAGTTTATAAATCTTCTAGTTCCGTCTGGCGCCTGTCTATTCTGCACAAAACCTACTTGATCTTTATTAATTAACAATGGGATTAGTTTGGTTAATCTATTAGCGAGAACCTTAGAATAAATCTTTGAATCATTATTAATCAGAGAAATGGGCCTAAAGTTAGGGCATCTATCAGGAGTTTTTCCCGGCTTTGGCAAAGTGACTATTCGTGCGCACAAGGACTCCTCTGGCATCTTTCCCTCTGACTTATAGGAATTGAACAATTTAGTCATATGGGGAATTAAAATTTCTGGAAAAGTTTTATAATATAAAATAGTTAATCCGTCGGGACCAGGGGCTTTTCCAGATGGCATAAGTTTAATTGCCTCAGCTATCTCTGCTGCTGATATTTCACATTCTAAGCTTTCTAAATGTACTGGAGACAGCCGAGGCAATGACACTCTGTCTAAGAATTTATCAATTATTGTTGTAGAAGGCTGGGGGAGGTCCAAATTACATTCTAAATTATAAAGTTTACTATAATACTCTGCGAACATATCACTAATTTTAGTTGGATGAAACACTTTTTGCCCCTGATCATCAATTAAATATGCTATTTTTGATTGGGCATTCACATGCCGGAGTTTGGATGCCAAAAGAGTTGAGGCCCTGTTACCTTTTAAGTAAAATGTTTTCCTGAGACGTCTCACCATAAGAGATGTACGATCTAAATTAATTTTGTTGATTTTAGCCTTAATTTCTCCTATCATTGCTGATAGGGAGGACGATGGACCAAATTTATTAGCTTGGTTCAAATTATACAGTTCTTTTTCCAATGTTCTTAAATTATTGCTATTAATTCTCTTCAGGTAAGACGCTCTAGAAATAAAATGACCTCTTAACACAGCCTTATGCGCATTCCAAGTCACCTCGCCAGGAACCTCGGGCGAGGCATTCTCCGAAAAATAATCACACAAAGCTTTCTCCGTCAGTGACTTATTCACAACATCATTTAACAAATAATCACCTAATTTCCAAGTTCTGTTAGGGGCTGATGAAACAATTTCGTCAATATGCATTATGATTGGAGCATGGTCGGACCAGTTAATGTTTAAGATATCAGATTTCAAGATGTGAGGAATTAAAGCACCCTGGACCATAAACCGGTCCAGCCTGGAATACATATTTTTAGAGACAGAATAATACGTAAAATCTCTTTCATTCTCATGCAACAGTCTCCAAGGATCGTATAAGCCACATTCAATCATATATCTGGAGCATTTATACGCTAATCTGTCACTGTCCCCTCTAAGCTGTCGATCACGGTCTTCCCTAGCGTTATCCAACTCTCCATCCATCACAAAATTCGTGTCACCACACATTACCAAGTTGCCTCTCACATTCTCATTCACTGAGTCCATCAATTTCCTAAAAAACTGCAACTGACCGGTGTTTGGAAAATACATGTTCACAATAGTATATTCAATAGTATTGAGTGATCCTATCCATATTAAATACCTCCCGTCATCGTCCGTTATAACTTTGTTTGTCAAGCATGCTACATTCCTGTGAAAAAAAATCGAAGTACCTCTAGACTTGGATTTATAAGTGCAATGGTATTGAACTGGGAAAAGCTTTGACATGATTTTATGGTCTTTATCATCTTTAAAATGTGTTTCCTGTACACAAATCACATCTGATTCGTTGGATTTTGCTTCTTTGAATAATAATCGTCTCTTGTGGGCGGTGTTCAGGCCTCTCACGTTAAATGACATATATTTTAAGACCATGGTTTATAGAACAGTAATAACTGATAAAGGGTAAAGGAACATTCAATCTTGTGAGAGTCCCAGCCACCACCTTCCAAGAGAGAAACATGCAAGTCCAACAAAGCTATTAAAGCAAACTCAAGCTGTGTGCTTGTGTGTACAGGAATAATGAGTAAACAGATGATTAAAATTTGCTGATGCCACGTATTATGCATTTTTGTATGAAGCATTGCAGTGTTTCGTGGTCTAAAAACATTTCTACTGAACTTTAAATGATGAATGGACAAAAAATATAAAAAAATTAAAAAGGGGAACAAAAAACTTGGATATATACCCCTATCAGGGGTGAAACAAAAACAGTGAAAGAGGGCCATGAGGGAGAACAAAAAAAGTTTCTCCATCTCAGGGTGTTAGGCCCAGGTTGGGGGGAGAGAAGGCTACTGGGTGCAGGGGGAGCTAATGTAGGTAGTAAAAAAACAAAAAGCAACTTTTTAAATATGACAATTGAAAGGGTAAAAAGCACAGAACAATTAAAAAAAAAAAATATATAAAATAAAATAAAAAAATAATAAAATTAAATAAATATGAAATTATATATAAAAAAAATAAAAAAATATTTTGATTGTATAAGTATAGAAAGTTTTAAATAGAAGGATCAGTTTCTAAAATAAACCGAAAAAGGCACAGGACAAATAACCGTTAGTGGAAGAACTCAGAAGTCTGTCATAAAAAGGAGAAACAGATCAAAATTCAAAGTAATCCCGATAAATCGCCGGACTGGAGCAGGACTCAATGATGACCATAGAAAAGGAAGACTATGTCTCTTTGAGCTGGGATCTCAGGAAGTGTCTGATTTGCTTCTCTTGCTGGCCTGAACAGGAGTAGATGGCGAGAGTCTATGAGGCGAAACCCGACGTCCATTCATAGTATTGATGAGTTCCATTCCTTCTTCAGGCGACGTGACTATAAAATTCCGACCATCCATGCGGAAAAGGACTTTAACCGGGAATCCCCATCTATATCTTATCCCTCTTCTTCTTAGCTCCGCAGTGAAAAGTTGAAATTCCCTGCGTCGCTTCATTGTTTGAGCAGAAAAGTCTTGAAAGACCTTCATGCTGCTGTAATCTCCTGTGAGACCTGACGTGCGTACTGCACCTAGAAATTCTTCTTTAATGTGATAGTAGTGGAATCTCACTATCACGTCTTTGGGTGCAGCTGGAGGAGCATTGCCGGGTTTGGGCAATCTGTGGATGCGATCCAGTAATAAATCCGTATTTTTTGCGTTTGGAAGAGCTGACTTCACCATTGTCTGGAAATAGCTTTGTAATTCCTGGGAGTCGATGTTATCAGGGATCCCCCTGATCCTTAGGTTATTACGCCTACTTCTATCTTCAGCGTCGGCAAGCTTTTCTGCTTGTTGGTGCACTTGCTTTTGGAGCTCTTTTACGGTTTCAACCAAATCCAGATGAGATTGCTCTTGAGAATGCAATTTATTCTCTATTATTTCTGTACGCTGATTAATGCCCTCCATGGCTCCATATAATGTGTCAAAGTCATTTTTAAAGTCATTTTTCAAATCAACTCTCAAATCTTTAATAAGTTGAATTATCATGCCAGCTGACGGTGGCAGGTCTGCTGCCAATTCAAGTGGCATATTAGGATTATAGGTCGCAGCTTTAAATGTGGTAGTAGCCATATTGGAGGTGGCAGCGGCCATCTTGGAAGTGGAAAATACAGTATCTGGACTGTCAGCCATCTTTGTTGTGGCAACATAACGTGTTCTCTGTGGTAGTGCAGAGAAGGCACTTTTTTGGAGCACTTCAGCCCCTATTTCCATAAGATTTTCATCTGGGCTTACTGTAGCCCTTGCTGCCCCTTTAAATACTTTGGGTCGGACAGCAGAGGCCCCCCCCGCCGGGACCGACAGCCTGGAGGCTGAGGATCCCGACGGGGAGCGTGACCTCACGCTGCCCTCCCCTTTACTTGCAACCCGGTCGCTTTTGTAAGTGAGCGACCGGGCTGCCCTGGAGTGAGACCGCGAGCGGCTTGCAGGGAGGTCCTTGCCGCTCGCGGGAGACACAGCACTGTGCTCCGAGCATGCCGAGTGCTCGGAGCACTCTGAGCCGCACACAGGAGTGCCGGCTAGTGCGGTCGCGGTCCCGCCGCCCTCAGGAAGCTGCGGACGGGTCGCGGCCGCACAAGCATAGGTTTTGGGGAGGGAGACCGGGCGGGAGACCGGGAGGGAGGTAGGGAGGGATTTCCCCGACGCCACCAACGAAAGTTTAAGCGGCGAAACAAGCCGCGAGGCGGGTTTGGAAGCAGGGGAGCGAGCCTGGGAACCCTTACTCACCCCAGCCGCTCCTGCTTCCATTTTCTTCGTCCCAGGAACGGATTTTTCTGTTTTCTTTTGCTTCTGCATGATCAGTGCTAAGTTGACTTTTTGTATTTTCAATTAAAATTGGTACATTCAGATTAAAATTGTCACTTTAGGAACAAAATTGTCCCCCTTGTCCAGGAGCCTCTCTATAACGTGGCCATCTAAGATGGTGGCCAAGACACGCCCCCCGTGTTCTCAAATTCTATCCAGGTGTCTGCAGTGTTACTTTAATCATGGAAGTCACATTCGTGTTTAAAAATACAGAACCAGAGGGTTTGGTGTCTTGTCAAATGTTGCACTGCTAAGCTTCCTGTGTTACGAAATTATCGTTCATATAAAAAAAAAAAAAATTAGAATCGCTGTTACTTCTTCATTCAGCAAAGTAGATTAATATGTTTTTTGAGGTTTTCGACTGTTTATAGATTTTAAAACGTTTAAATAGAAAGAAAAATGATTTGGCTGAAAGGGCACCCCAGTTGCCAACATGTGGTATCTGCAGTATGCAACATGAATTCAGAACTGGAGTGTTGGAGGACTCGTAAGGTATAAAATGAGTATCCAAACCGAGCTGGCCAAATCCACTCAGGGCCTGGGTAGAGGTTGTTATAGTGCTTTCGCATTGGCTCAATGCCTGGAGCATATTCTCTGATGATGCAATGCGCTTTGCTCTCTGTGAACTTTAGTGTCCCAAGAACTATCTATCTATCATATATCTATCTATCTATATATCATTCTATCTACACTTTAAAATTAGTGAATTCGACCTGATTTTAAATGTTAAGAAAATATAATGTTTTATTTACATTTCAAGGGCTGAAATATTGATATCTTGTGTATATATATCTGCTTGGGATGTAAATAAAGCCGATTTTCTCAACATTTAAAATTCTGTTATGGGTGCTTATTTTGGAGAATATAGCTACAGAGTCTGACCCGTGGTCCCAACATTGTGTTACGTGTCAAGTGTGGGGTCCCTTAGAATACAAGTTTCGTGCTGGTGCCAAAGGTTATGTCATTGCCTGCCTTCCCTCTATCCTATTTTACCTTCCTCCCTATGTTCGGAATCATGGTTTTGTAAATCCATTAATCTATTTCAATGTTGCCTAAACTTGCTTGGGGTCTGGGGTGCGAAGAGACTGACCGTGACCACACTGTCTCCCTGACACGCTCCTGTACTTTGCTTGTATAGAAAGTCTCCCTCTGTGAGCGATTTACCTTGGAATCACTTTCCGAGTTTTAAAGAACATTTCGCTGCAGGATAAAACTGTCTTTACAATAGAAATCCACTAATGCAATGATAGCATTTTTTTTTCTTCAGCGCTTGAGAACAAGGACATTGGAATTGGCAGAGCTATGCTCTGTCTGCTTGTTTGTCAGACGCCAGCACTTGAGATTTCTCGCTACCCGGAATCTCTCGCCTCTTGCCCTCCCCCATTATACCTGCAGATTAAGGAATCGGCGGACTCACTGAACGTCTGTCAGGTAGAAATGTATCCGAATAGGTCTGTATGGTTCTAAAGGGAACCTGGTTTTAATAACCGCACTGGGTTTAAAATAAAACAAATTAATTTATTGACTTAGGCCAGAAATGTGAAGATTTGACAAGGGACCTTTAGGCCAAAAAACAAAGAGTTGTAGAATTTGTCAAGCTAAAATTCTTGGCCTATATTTGCAATTCCCCCATCTATTCTCCACAACTCTTAATTTAGTGAGTAAGCCTCTAAGTACCCAGGCAGGTATATTGCATCAAAGGAACACAGCCACGACAGCTTGATGTTGTGGTTATGGTGCAAAGAGACGATGGATGTTGCCCCCTAGTTTGTGACACTTTTTTTTCGAATGGTTTGACAACAAATTGGGCTCTCTTGGCTTCAAAAGCTCAGCCTGTTTACTTTCACTTGGATAATATAAAAGTGAATTCAGCATTATCTTTCCAGCCTTGGACGGCAATGTCTGACTGCGAGTGCTTGGCCAAGCCTGGTGTGTAATGCAGAGAATTTTTGTTCTGAGCTGACAAAATGTAAATGATATTCTGCCAATATGTGCCTCCCAACACCCTGCATTTTGCACCAAGCAGTAGCGTACCTGCACTGCGCACCGCCCTCCCGCCAGAGCCAGGCCTACCAACCAGGGCATTGCAGTGACTGTCATGCATGGCTGTGGTGTGGGCAGTGAGTGGGTTGCTGGGATCACTCTGTACCTCCCTCTCATGTCCTCTACTGATGTTGGAAGTGATGTCGCATCTGTACAGAGCTTCAGAGAGCTGGCCCAGGGTGACATGTTGTTGATGACCTTTTACAAATATAAGAGAAAAGGGACACAGCGATTGTCTGCTTCCCATCACAATAAGAATAATATCCTATTTTGGATTATTATTCTATTAAATAATAGGGCTCGAGAAACGATGTGGGTTCTATGTGTGTCGCCACCTCTAAAATCCACATTAAGAACTTGTTACTGTGAAACCATTTCTACCGCCGGGCAGCGAATGTGTTAATGAAAATAAATGCTGTGTTTTCAACGAGATTATATAACCCTGATATTCTCCTCACCCCATAACATGTCTGGGTCAGTCTGAACAGACATAACAAACATGATACATATTTTAACGATGAGCCTTTGCTCTCTCTCTCTCTCTTTTTAATAAGTATATCACCCCCCCACCCCCCCTTTTTACAGAATTATTCTGTAAAGTATTATGGGAGGGTGAGGGTGAGGGGGGTTAAAGTGATTTGAAAGTGAATTTGAAATTTTAGCCCAATGTAGACAAACTGAATACAAAGTTGACTTGGAGACTTTTTTTCTAAACTTTCGGCCTAAAATTGTCAATTTGCTTTAACTTCATGTAGAACTCACTATTTAGCGAGTAACCTTGTTAATGTGTAACTATAGAATGGAAAACAAAGATGTTGCATTTTAAAGCTGTTTGAGTGGATGGAATATTTATATTAACGTGAGGGTGCGAGAGAGATCCACGGGTCACAGGTTAGGAATACGGGAACACCAACCATTAGTGAAGCAATTAAAGAATTTAGCCGGTTAGGTCCGACAGCGCTGGCTCAGAATGCTGACATGGTCTAAAAAGCTCAGATCAGGGGGCACATATGTCGAAATGAAATTCTACTTTATTCAGTGCAAAACTGAAATCTTATAATTTGCAAATGTTAAAGTAAAAATTATTTTCAGAGGGGATTGTACAAATGTATAGAATGAAAGTAAAAACCGCGCTCTGGTGACCTATTTATTAACAGGATTGTACAAAGAACGCAAGATGCTACCCATTGACGTGCCACAAACCTTGTTTCTGCTGCCCACAGGGCAAATTAGATTGCCCACGTGGCACATATCCACTATCATTGCTGATAAGTTACTGTATAATATCACAGGATGTGAGTGCCTATTCTGAACAGATACCGTCTCAGTCTTTGTCTGAAGACTATCTGTCCATAGACTAATATACAGAATGTAATATCAGGATGTCGTATTGCCCTAGAAAGAAGAAATTATTAAAGGGACGAAGCCACCCCAGCACACTCTCATACCTCCCGACAAGGGACGTGCAGGTCTAAGGTTTTGGGCTGGGTAGGGATGCCATGAAGGCCTGAATGCCACTGCCAGTCATCAGTGGGATGAACACCCTGAAAGCACTCGGCACATCCTGACCACATCTAGTGATGCACTCTCATTGCGCTTGCTGGGGGACAATCCCTTGGTGTCCCAAGATGCGGGATACCAGGGAACAAATGTTGGATAGTGGGACAGCACCCTGAAACTGGGACTTACCCTATGGATCATGTAAAAACAAAGAGGGAGGTGCAGCACCTGGAATGTTTTTGGAGTCTGTATATATAACCACAAAAAGAGGAGAAATCGGAAACTTATAGTGAAGTACTTAAAAAATACAGTAAGTT
This sequence comes from Pelobates cultripes, assembly GCA_933207985.1. NCBI lineage: Eukaryota > Metazoa > Chordata > Amphibia > Anura > Pelobatidae > Pelobates > Pelobates cultripes. Next base: position 140,012,927 of record OW240920.1, on the reverse strand, counting down.
GAGCGTAAATAAAATGATGTGCACTCACACTTTATAGGAGCTTAGGTGTAGCTCCAACATAGACACTTGGGCAGAATAATCCCTGCCTGAGGATATGGTGGAGTACAGACTCTATAGAAAGTTTCTTGTGTTTGCAACTTCTCTTGCAGACTTGTAGGAGAAATCAGAGATATATAGTGCAATATGCCAGACTCCGTATTAAAATATATAGCTATAAAGGATGTGCACTCACATCTAATGGAGCCTAGAGAGTGGTTCCACAGGTATGGCGTGAAGTGGTATGATCCCCACTCTAGGATATAGTTGCTGGTGGTCCCTCTCTGATTATATAAGTATAAGAGAAAATCAAACCACAAAAGTATAGACTGTAAAAACTGATAAAATGAAATTGTGTATAAAGTGTGAGTGCATATCATTTTATTTACCCTCACCTTACTGTGATTTTTACGTACTTCACTATCAGTTTCCTATTTCTCCTCCTTTTTATGGTTGGATATACAGAGTCCAAGAACATGCCAGACGCGTCACCCTCCCTCTCTGTTTTTAGCTGCTTCTCTACGGGACACGATAGACCCTGGGTTTGGTGACCTAGCTGCCGTTCCAGTACTGGACAAGCGCTGGATATCCTCCTGCTTTTACCCTGTAGATCATGTCTACATTAGCCACATCAGAGGGGCTGGGGCCATGATAGGACTCTGAACTCGTTTTTACATTTCAATGCCCTATGCAGCCGCTGGCATCAACCTGGCAGTTACACAGTTAACACGCAGTGCTACAAAGTAACTTCCGAAATAAAGCCATCACCATGAAATCTTGTTGCCTGTAAGATCAATGTATCTTCTCTCCAGTATCTGCTTCTTTTAAAGGTTGCCTTAGGAGGCATGTGGAAGATCCTGTGTTAAAATCCATTGGTGTGTCGCAGTCATTAGAAAACTCCCAACACCTCTGTATCTTTGTTATAAGAGAGCTTGGGGGGATTCTGGGTGTTGTGGTTAAATCGTCTTCCTCTAATGCAGACGCAGCGCAGCTTGCTGCTTCAATCTGGCCTTAAGGATTCTTACAACACTATCCTTTATTTCCTTTAATTCTCTGGATTTCTAGTAAATGCTATTAAAAATAGACCCAGGCAGTGAGCCAGAGAGCGTTGCGAACGTACACAGTCGTTTGCTTTCACTTCTCATTATATATTAGATTTTTTTTTTTATTAACTGGAATTAAGATAAGGAAACGCAGGCCACGTCTTTGTGGTTGGACCGTGATGGGTGACTGTAAACATCTGTGGTGTGACTTGTAGGCAAGAGAAGCAAGTGGGGGACTTACTTGTGGGTGAGTTAACGGCTAATTGGTCCAATCAGCTGATACGTTTCTGATAAGAATTTCTGATAAGAATTTTGGACCTTACTGTAGCGGCATTGTGTGTATGTGTGCTGGGCAGCTATTGTGGTCCAAACTATCTGAGATGATTTAGACGTTGGGTTTGATTACATCAGACTGAATTTAAAGGAATTCTATAGTGTTAGAAATACAAAGTTGTATTTCTAACACTACAGTGTCCTCTCGTGCCCCTCCCACCCTACCCCTCTCAGATTCCAGCACCAATGTCTCTTGGCGCTCCACCTCCTCAGACGTCAACTGACGGTGGGGCAAATGCGCATGTATGGCGAGCGCATTGGGCCCTCCCCATAGTAAAGCCTTGCTTCAATGCTTTCCCATGTGGTTTTTACGGATGCTGGATGTCTTCATGTGTCCTCAAGCGTCAGGCGACCTGAAGTCTGGTAAAATCCAGGAAGTGCCTCTAGTGGCTTTCTGATTGACAGCCACTAGGGGCTGTCTTAGTCTTGCAAGGTAATCATTTCAGTTTCTCTAAACCTGCACTGATTTACATTGCAGGACTAAGGGGAACAGGAACACTGCACCCAGACCACCTCAATGAGATGAAATGGTCTTGGTGACTATAGTGTCCCTACAACAAGCACTAATTAGCTAAGCATAATAAACTGTCTATATGTTGTGCATACCTTTTTAATTCTTAAGGGAAAGTGGTTCAGCCATTTTTATCTTTTTATATAGAATTTTTTTTTTTTTTTTTTATAAATAAAAAAAAAAAAAACGTTTTCAAAACTAATGTGTTTACATGTGTTTTCTCTTGTGCTTAGAACATATATCCCTACATGTTTGAAGCCTCCATGGCTGATACATCATATTTATTTACCATGAACCGGCCATATGTATCTTCAATAAACAATTGTTTAATTTTCACTTCTCGCTTTCACGCCCGTTCTTCATACTCTGTCGTATATATCCCAACAGTCGCCAGTTCACAAAAAAAATGTAGACTTCATATGCTGCAACAAGCAAATCGGTTCATGTCTCCCGATAATAAATTTTGGGTTAAAGGAGGAGTTAATTCGCTCCTGGCATGTTAATGAAGAGGCAGATTTCGCCATCCTCCGTCGTGGCTGAGAGTGTGGTCACAGATCTGTGTGGCAGGAGCATTGTTCTGTGTGTACAGAGTGTGTTACTGTGACTAAAGCACATGACTCATTGTCATGCTTTCCAGTGTAGGTTGCT
>OW240920.1:139990308-140010038 GCA_933207985.1 Pelobates cultripes | reverse complement strand
TTGTTATATTAATAAAAAAGTTCTATATATACATATAAATATATATCTGGAAACGAAATCGTGTAGCTAGAAGGCACAGTTGCTAAAATCATTAGTTCCCCAGTAGCCTGCAGCAAAATTGGATCTCGACTTGCAGCATCCACAGAGATACTTTATTTTGCTTGGCCCAGCAATATCCTGACAGCTTTGACTCCATCAGAGCATCTTCAGGCCGAGTGTTTAGCAACAGAGACTCAAGGTCTTAAAACAGGCATCAGAATCTCTGACACTGCACTGTGTCAGGTCACCGGCAGAAATTGCTGCATGTCATGAAATCGGAGCCTAGTTTGCTGCAAACCCTGAATCCATCTGCTGCAAAAGGAAGAAACAAGATGGTGTTTGCTTCTTGGGAAAAAAAAAAAAAAAGACATCTGTTATTACAGAGATCATTTACTGCCAGCGAGCTACATTGTAAAACATTAGACTTCTGATCCATCTGGTAGTCGGATAAAGAGTTAATAAACTCAAGTCGGTTAAAGTGACAATCCCAATAAGGAGTAGATATTCCGTAACTAATGAAAATACTCCGTCTTTTAATATCATTTATTTAAGGGAACCCCTTTCAAATACATATATATTTAATTAGTAGCAATTTATAACCTTTAATATAGGCGTACGCGCTCAGAAATTAAAATACAGGTTTTATTGTTTTTACCTCTTCACTCCACTGTATTTTAGTTGGCCCCTTTTTGTGTATTTTTTTATATAATGGCGCTGTGGGTGTGGCCTAAGTAGGTATTCTTTTGACTTTAAAGGGACACTCCAGGCACCCAGACCACTTCTGCCCATTGGAGTGGTCTGGATGCCAACTCCCACTACTCTTAACCCTGCAACTGTAATTATTGCAGTTTTTGAGTAGACAGCCACTAGAGGGCACTTCCTTGTCCACAGCACAGAAAACCTGTGCTAGAGCGTCGCTGGACGTCCTCACGCTGTGGGAGGACCTCCAGAGTCGCTCATTTCACCATAGGAAAGCATTGAAATGCATTTTCAAAGCTTTCTTATGGGGAGCGCTAATGGCGCGCATGCGCATTAGGTCTCCCCGGCCGGTGGGCGGGATCATTCTCGCCCACCGGCTGACGCAATCAGAGGGAGGAGCGGCGCGGAGGAAGAAGGAGCGATGTGGGACATCATTGCTGCCTCAGGTAAGTTACTGAAGGGGTTTTCACCCCTTCAGCAACCGGGGATTGGGGGGTGGGAGGGAGAGGGGACCTGCAGTGCCAGGAAAACGGATGGTTTTCCTGGCACTGGAGTTTCCCTTTAAGTTTGTATGGGTTATCTTGCCCAGTGTTCTTTGTACTCAAAATGTATATTAAAGTATTACATGGTTTTCTGTTGAATAAATCGGAGCATGGCAAATTCCATGATATTAAATTGATACATTTATAATTGTACCTTGTTACACCCCCTGGCTATCAATCAGGCACTCAGTCCTGTTACTTCCTGGTTTGCAGAGCACCTGCCTTGCAAATACGTCTCCTTAAGGTGCATTGGGAAGCTGAAGTTGTTTTGGTGACTCTAGTGTCTCTGTAAGTAGCCTATGGATTATCTGGAGGCCAGGTGGCACTGTATTAATTGCAATAAAAATAAAAAGGCTAGTGGAATTTAGGGAGGCTAGAATCACTGTGTAAATCAACGAAAATGAAATGGCTGTCAGCTCAATCCTATTGCCAAACCCAGAGAAGGAGTTACAGACTGCACCAATGTGTGTGTGTAAATCAACAATATGTCAAATGGGGAAGATAAATTAAAGAGTCCAAGATTAATCAGTGAATTGTCATTTCATCTTTATCAATATTTATTACATTTGAGCTTTTTCCATCACTTTTTCTTACGTGTTACTTTGTTTATAGCTCATTTCATTTATTAACATTTATGTCCTTATGTTGCTCCCAAATGTCTGCTATGGTCTGTGTTTTCTTGGACCAATATATTTGGTGGAATAATGGCAGCAGATTACATGCAGAACAGTCGTATTTTTAGTTAGTGATATGTAAATTTAAGGGAAGCAAAAAACTGTTACAATAAACAAAATACATTTAAACAACCTTAGAATTCTTTGATCATGTTGATAAATCCCTCTCTTAGTGTTTATAAATGTTATGATATTGTACATGCACTTTGCAATTAATGTTTACTTTATATTACCAGAGTTATTTACAAAACATAAGAATTGTAAATGCCAAATTTAAGGCCAAAATAGCTGCTTTTTAAAACATTTTCCAAGTCAGCAATGCTTCCAGTTCCACTTTTTTGATCTAAAATTAGAAATTCACCTTGAATTTCCGACATTTCTCAATTAACTAAATAACCATGAGAATGTACTTTACTATTAATTGTGTAATACCCACCACCCTTTAGAGCAGGGGTGCCCAATAGGAAGATCCCCAGATGTTTTAAAACTACACTTCCATTATTCCAAGAGCATGCAAAGCATCATGGGGGTTGTAGGTTTACAACATCAGGGAACCTACCTTTTGGGAACGCCTGCTTTAGAGTGTAAGCTCTTTTGAACAGGGCTCTCCACATTTTGTTTGTGTATTCCAAAACTCATCTTGTTTCACTTACTTGTCTGTCCACACACTGCACTGCCCCGTGGGAGGTGTTGGCGTCTTAATAAATAAAATAATAATGATGGTATCTCACATGACTATTTTTATGCTAGAAATATTTGGATCATACCAAAGATCTATCCTGCCCTCTGGAGCTCAGCTAGAATTACAAGACATGAATACAAAAATGAATAAAGGAAGTAAAAGAAGCCAATCAAGAGTAGATGGACAATGTCCGTGAAATCCGATTTACAAAATGAGATCTAAACACAGGAAAAAGGAGTTTGAATCTCATTTCCAAAACAATTAAAAGGATATTGCCCCCTGTCAGGGCTCCTCTAGGTGATTGTACTCAGTGAAAATAATTAAAACAAATATTAAACAGAAAAATAACTTAAATGGGGGTCTGAATATTAACTCAACATTGTTATATGTATGAGAGAAAGTGAGAATTTAATGTGTATTCAAAGTAAATTTCAAATATAAGACCAGAGTAGACAAACTGACAGCATAACTGACTTAGAGAATTTCCCAGTTCAGCTATTTTAACCTTAAATTTGAAATTCACTTTGAATACTCATTTTAGTAAATATCTCAGATAGACTTAAGTTATCATAAGTGATTAACACACGTGAAGTGTTCTTTTTTTTAGGTGACATTACCCCTTTGATACAGGGGATTGAATTGTTTTACCCCATTTAATAGCAGCTTTGTGTAAAGGTGCAAGGTTCGACAAATGGGACTCTGGATGATGTGAGTGTCCGCCAGAGCTGTGATTTGCTAACTGAAGACATGCCTACCCATAACACTATACTGTGATTGGCTTCACAACAAAGTGGCCAATCAGCGCTACCTATAAACAGAGAACGACAATGTGTAAGGCTGATATGCTCACACTGCACTTTTCATCACTAGTGCTCCCAGGAGCAGGCCACAAGAGAAAACAGACAAGACAGCGAGGCAGGAGCCCAACATTAGGACTGTCCTGCTGGTTTTGGGCTTGTTGGCACGTACATAGTGTTTTCACAAAAAAAAGTGCATTTTTCTTAAAGACCAACACAACACATGTAGTTCTGGAGTTATTAAAGGTAGCTGGCACCACAGAGAGAAAGTAATAGAGTGCCTTCATGAAATAGTGATTTATACAATATTGATATAAAATAGCAAATTTGCCATCAATGCCATCCAGTTTACTTTTAGCCAATAAACCCAGATCACCTTCCTCTGTGATTGTTCAAGGGGTGAAGATTAGAATAGAATTGAGTTGTCAATCAGCCTTGAAAAAGACAAGTCTCTTTGAAATATTTATAACAGCCGAAGTTTGGTGCATATTCAGGGCAAGTTTGAGGCGACTTTGCACCCTGATCATAGTTCTGCAGTAAACCCTCCTGAATATTTAATCTCCTGTGTCCAATTTTGCACAGTCACTGCAATATGTGTAGGTCCTTTTAAAGTAACAATTAGAGAAATCAATATGACTTAGCCTAGTTATCAGGCATCCTGAAGACTCTCTGGTGGTTAAAACGGCAGCAACCTAAAAAATAATGCACTGTTTAACATCTTGCTTTTTAGTTTGATTACCACGGAAAAAAATGTTCTAAAACTTTACGAGGGACTATTTGTCACCGGTGTAAGAATATTATAAAGCTTCTTGAATACCCTAAGGAAATGAAATGGGGAAAATAAAATAAGAACAGGCTGTGAATCTCAGCTCTGCAATGCCTGCTAACATTTTAAGAGGCTCCCATTAACATTACAGGGCTCTGCTAAATATTCATGCAATTTAAATATTCTCTGATGTGCCAAACGCAAGGGAGGGAGGATTAGAAGCTATATATAATGGGATATGTAAATATGCGTAGAATGGAGGATTTGCTCTTCTATATTGATCTATGGGGAGACACAGGTGCTTCTGATGAAGACAGCATGAATGACATCCCCCCCACCTTGCATCCATTTTACATTTGATTAACTCTGTCAACACCACAACAGTAAGAGGGGAACTAATACCGGGCTGGAATACAGTGATCCCCTATCACTAAGGCGATTCCTTGGAGGGACGAGATTTGGAGTGACCATGCCATTATCATTAGACAAACTAATGTATTAATCTGAGCTGTATTGAGATTAGGAAGCTTTAAAAAAAATAATAATAATAATAATCAGATGGCAAAGTGCCTGATGGCCATACATATATAAATGGATTGGCATAAGATGCCTGCTCAAAGTTGCTCATTTATGAGAAAGGGGAACCGCAGAAAAACACTTAGTGTCAACCCATCTCCTGGTAAAAATTCCAATAGGAGAATCCTGAAGATAATTTAACAAGCATTTATAATATAACACAGAGGAGAGCTGGCAAATTTTACCCTGGGAGACAAATAGAAAAGAATGTGCAAGAAACTGGTGGAGTTCTCTTTGGATGGTCCTACTATGGGCTGTGATATATGGAAGCTGCTGGGGCTGCGAGTTCTGACATCATATACCTGTTCTAACAAACATGTCCCGGGAGGTGGGCAGGTGTCCAGCAAAGAAGGCAAATTTGTAACTGTTGGCACCAACGTATACACTCAACCCCAACAACATGACTATGCATTCACAGAGATCTCCACATGCCCCAGAGGCAAAGCATCTGCCTGTCATACCTTCATGGCCACAGATGACAAGTGGATTGTGTTATGTATGCCAGGATCACAATCTCTTTTCACCCTGCGTCACTTGTAAACAGGTATATTGTACATATTCCTCATAGCATAGGAGTCTGATCAACCCCACATACCCCAAGCCAGTAGGAGACATCCTAGTGGGCAAGGCCACGTAGGGTAACATTAAAGGAGCGCTATATATAGGAATACAAACATGTATTCCAAACACTATAGTCTTGGAGTGACTGTTTAGGTCCCTTGCCCCCTCAGATTGCAGTAAAAATGTATTAAACTTGCCTTTTCTCCCTGGCTTTGTCGGTCTTGCCACGGCAGGTCCCGCCTCAATGGCTGACATCAATAACCTTAATAATCTCATAGGCTCCTGCACATGATCCATAGGCTACTGCACATGCGCAGCAAAACACTGCACTGCACCAATCAGTGTCATCTCATAGAAATACATTGAATCAATTCATCTGACTGGGAAGCGTTCAGCGGAGACACCGAACTAGGGAGTTTTACTTACATGTACCTCGCAGGCACCGCCATCTTCTCTCTGCAAGTTTTCTTCAGCGCGGAGCGGATGTCTCTGTTGAACTCTCGTTGGTCTCAGTATATCTCTTGACTCTTTCAGAGAAATACCAACAGAGTCAATATGAGTATTTCATACAGATTCTCTCTTTATGAAATACTCATTTTTAGGGGGTGAGGTGGTAAGAAGGGGGAGGTGGGGGGGAAGGGTACTGTACCACTATAAGTTTGAAATCCACTTTGAAATCACACTTTAGTAAATAATCCTGTATGTATTTAGAGCAAGAAAAAACAGTCAAAACACATTCTTTTAAAAAGTGACAACAATGAGCTTGACCAATAATTGGAGAATTATCATTTATACAGAGTGTACATTTTCCGCATCGCTTTACAATTTAACAATAGGGTACACACACTAGCAGCAAGTAACAGAGAAAACAACACGTGTTAACAGGAAGATGAAGAGGGCTCTGCCCAGTGAGCTTAAATCTATGTATTAAATGCATTATAAAAAAAAAATAATAATAATGAAACTATGGATACTGATGGATGCCAAACTAGAATCCAAAAATGAATGTGACTGACACTTTAAATGGCTTTATTAGTTCAATCCAAGCATATAGGAGGCACGGCAGTTTCTCTCGGTTCTTTATCCAAAGGTTTTCTTTCAAAGCAGCCGGTTAGCGCTCATCGACGTATGAAAGAAAATAGGAATATACAGAACGGTAAATAATAATATACATTACGCTCCTTACGAAGCAGTTTCCTTCATAATGGAGGCAGGGATGGCATTTGTCTACCTGTCCTCCAGTACTGTAAATGCTTATAGTGGAATATTTACCGACAGCCTTGCTGTCTGTAAATAAACCTCTTAAGTGTTATAGAGACGCAATGTCACATCAGCCTGATGCGATTGGGAGTTTAACATATGGTGACTGTACTGTTACATTGTTATAATACGGAAAGAATGTGCCTTGCTATACAATTGGTTTTGGCTCGCGCACAGAACCACTCAGACACAAAAAAACACTAAGCAGTACTTTAGCCACCGTAAGCTCAATAAACATTACATCTGATGGCATCTATTGTAGTGTATTTTTTCACAGGGAGCTCTGTAACTGCGCTGGTTCCTGCTAAAATGACATCATTTCTGGCACAGGAGTTTTATTTTATTTTTTTAATGAATATTCCTTTAGCATTTCACTGTAGCCATTAATATTCCAAAACAGAACAATGCACATACTAATATAATGAATGGCTCAGAAATGAATTTCAAGACTGGTATTAGCAGCGGCAAATATATTCAGGCTGTGATAGAGATCAAAGAAAGGACAAAAACGCACGCACAACGTAGACTCATTTTTATTATATATAGATAATTTATTTATTTTTACACTCGTGTTCATAACCTAATTAACTAATCTTTATCTCCTTGAAGACAGGACTGCAATGCACAGTCTTAGAAAGGATTTAAAAATATGTTAAAAAAAAAAAAAAGCAACTGAATAATTTGCTATTTACATTTTTCTATTATAATTTATTCTTCTGGTTAAAGCACCTTTGTGGGACTGCTTTCAAAGAGACACTCCAAGCACCTTAATCACTACAGCTTATTGTAGTGGTTTATGGTGGCCGTAGGCTTTAAGCACTGTCGGTCAATTTTTGCCAAACTATTTTTTGGAGTAGTTTGGCAAAAGCAGGAGCTTTTCCACACCCAGAGTCCGGCCCCATATGCTGCCACAGTCACAACAGATATATCTGTCCAACTATGTCCAGCTGTGGATGAAAGTCACCACCTGTGACTGCTGGGGGCAACTTCTTAACAAATACCGTGTAATAATTTTGGATACTGAATTGTAGGAACCCCACGCATCAGTGACACGCAAACATTATGTAGACATGGGACATAATTTCATCGAAAAACAGCACAAAAAGGAGGTACGGTTACTAACATCATAGAAGCTGCAGAGACCTCGATATGGGGGGCCTTTTCAGTCCTGCAAAAAAAATATATATATATATATATATATCAAGGAAAGCCAATCAATCACACTCTCGATCAATGGTAGCCAAAAGTAGGACCCCTCATCTGATGTAGAACTATACCTCTTATGATGCTTAGCCTACAAAGGCAGATTGAACAGCAAGGAGCCATCAATTCTTGTTGTTTAAGTGTATGTTTGAAATGAATTTCTCAATCCCTCATTAGCAGGCTCCGCTCGCAATCTTAAGTTTGCTCTTGTCTTTGTCTTGAAAAGAGAACGGGGCAACGTGCAAACAATGTCTTGTCTGAGAAATAAGTGGAAAATCTCACTGTTGCTATGTCAACAGTCCGAAAATAATGGAGGGGACAACAAAAGCCGGCGTTATACCGCATGGCGGCATTTCAGCTGGGCAAGTCAAAGTTTTCTTTGTTCTTTAACCAGGATACTTTGAGTTAGTTTATGGAGCACAAAACCCATTTTAAAAAGGGAACATATTCATTCTGACAGCTGTGAAGGGACAAGGCAACTGCGAAGTTAAGACAAAAATACTCAAACCGGAAAAATAGATGAGATGAAGAATTTCTCCAGTTTGACTACTGTAGCCTAAAATTTGGCCCTCATCAATACTCCAAAAATCTAGGTTTAGTAAATAAACCCTTCTATTATATGGGGATATTTTAGAATTGCTGCATAGTAAGTAAGGGTTTAGTGGAGATGCCCCAGTTCTTGTCTGTCTAGCTGAACATTGCACGGTTATCATTTAGTATTTATTAATCACCAATATATTCTGCAACGCTGCATCTACGCATCCCAGACAAGTCAGCAGACCTGCTTCTCCAAAGATTCCCTCAATATACGTTTCCACTGCAGCTAAGTCATGCAAATGAGACTCCAGCATACATTATCCACTTAGAAAACAGCACACAGTGCCCCAATACATGTGCAGGATGTGAGATGTACTGCACCAAGCAAATCAATTCAAACTGCAATGAATGTCTAACAGTACATCTTCTGATAATAAAGGCAGCATATCTATTAGGGCCGCTGGATCCACCGTGTTTTGCTGAACACACCTAATTTCTTTATGTTGATGGGCAATGTATGAACAGTGCTGCCCTGCAGTATGCAGAATTCAGATGCTGCTAGATTATTCAATAATGTATGACTTGATTCCCTGCCTGCACCATTTTAATTCTGCATACCATACGTCCTGCCCATCAATATATGATGAGTGCAGAGAAAAGCATTAACTTGTAAAAAAAATTAAAAAAAATACCCCACCTGAAGGTCCCCCAAACAGCAATGTGAAACCCATGCCGACCTTTATTCCGTCTCATTATTGATTTGGCAACTTTTCGACCGTCAGTCTTGAAGAAGATTCAGATTCGGTTGAAACGTTGCCAGGTCAGCCACAACTGTTAAACCTTTCGCTAAAGACTGTGGTACTTCGTAACAACCTGTGAAATTAAACCAAACAGCAATTGATTTGTGCAATTTGGTGAACGGTAAATCACAGTGTTTGTCATCCTGCCTAAACAGACAATCTTAATTTCTATCTCGGGGAACCAAGAAATGAATAATGGATTTAGGCAGCAATCCTTACTGAATGTACCTGTCTGTATCCGGCAGAAAAAACAGGTCACTGTAAGCTCTTGCAGTCCAAAGGTAGGCACCCTTCAGTGGTCCAGCACAGGGGCAAAGCATCAAGGGAGATGTAGTCCATAATACCTTGAATGCCAAAGGTTGCCTACCTCTGATATAGACACCCCCTCACCAAACCAGGGAATTTATTTTTCCCACCTTATTCCAGCCACTTTTGGGATAGCCATCCAGTGCAATCAATTTTTATTATTGCCAAATCCTTTCATCGGGAGGAAAGATATGCAAACCAATTTACAATTAAAAACTGCTAACTGTACGCAAGATTTCTAGACCACGCAAAAATAATTCAACAGACCATAGGTGGAAAACGTAACTGCCATGGCAGTTTATATTTACCATCCTTGTGTCACGTTAAAATCACCAGGTTTTACATAAAACACACATGAACTTGCTTTACATATAGTAACAAGTTCCATATCACTGAGCAGTTCTATTGCGATTCAAAAAAAGTCCTCAGCATCTAAAGCCGAAACCGTAAGACATTACCCATCATGCAGCATCAATAAACCATTGAGAAAATAAAGAAAGAGGTATTTATTGCACGTAAATAATTGTTTTCTGCACCCTTTTAGCTATTACATTACTTACAAAGGTGGGTTTAAAAATAAAAGTAGGATCACAAATTTTGATGAGGACGTTTCCTGAAACGTGTTGTCAGCTATAACCATTTTTCTCCAAACACCATAATCCGCTTTCTCTCCCTCATTGAACACAGGAGAGGCTGTAAGATGCTCACTTATTTTGATTCACATCATGCCGGCAACCACCAGTGGGTCAATAAACACAAGAAAGAGGACCCAGTCGCTTTAAAAACACACATAAAAACATCCCTTAGGGGTCCATTTACTAAAAGACAAAATTGTAGTAAATTGAAAATCTAATGGCAAAATTCAGACTAAAATAGAGAAGACATGACTGCAGTTGAAGGTTTTTTTTTTTCCCCAAATCAGTTACTTCGACCTATATTTTGATACCCAATTTTCCATTTACAATTTAGAGAATAAGCCGTTTAAGATCAATTATCAGAGCAAGGCTAAACAAAATCCTGGAGCCGTAATAGTGCTTCTTTAGGTTCCTTACTTTGGGGGCTATGTAGCAAATAGCTTGCGGTCCATGGGTAAACATGTCGCCTAGCGGCAAAAAGAAATGTCGCAGTAGGTAGGGTTTATTTTTTTTTAAACCTATTTTTGTGAGTGATCAAGAGTTCATTATACTTTTAAGGGAACACTCCAAGCACCATAACAACTACAGAACACTGCTATGATATTGGTCTGTGCATGAGCTGAAATTTAGCTTTTATACAAAATACTTGCGCGCTTACAATCTAAATGTTATGATAGGGAGTTGTAACAAGAGGAAACACGGAGATTTGAAAGTAATGGACAGGGAAACACGGAGAGCATTTGCACAGACTGCTAAGCCATGATGTCATTGAAGAGGTAATTGGGCAAGATGTCCTTCACCAGGAAAGGTGTGCTCTAAAGGAAGCAGAGAGCATCATGGGAAGTGCTTAGTGAAATTGGAGTTTGATGGAGACATTGGAGGTTATGGCTTGTAATGGGTGGTGTATTAGAATGCCTTCTCTTCATGAATGGCTTTTTGTTATCTATAAACCTGCAGAACATGTTTCATAGCAATGTTTAATATATAGTCAGGATACTTAAAGGACCACTATAGTGCCCTGAGTGTGCCCCCACCCTCAGGGTCCCCCTCCCGCTGGGCTCTAGGGGGTGGAAGGGGTTAAAACACCGGGTGGGGAACTCTCCTCCTCCTCGCCCGTCACCGACTGAATGTGCATGCGCGCGCATTCAGCCAGTCCATAGGAAAGCATTATCAATGCTTTCGTATGGACGCTGGCGTCTTCTCACTGTGAAAATCACAGTGAGAAGCGCGGAAGCCCTCTAGCGGCTGTCAATGAGACAGCCACTAGAGGCTGGATTAACCCTATTATAAACATAGCAGTTTCTCAGAAACTGCTATGTTTACAGAAAAAAGGGTTAATCCTAGCTGGACCTGGCACCCAGACCACTTCATTAAGCTGAAGTGGTCTGGGTGCCTATAATGGTCCTTTAAGAGGCCACTATAGTCATCTACACTACAGCTTAATGTAGTTGTTCTTTTGTCTACATCCTGACCTTGCAGATTTTTAATGTAAACACAGTCTTTTCAGAGAAAAGGCAGTGCGCTTACATTACTGCCCAAGAACACCTCTAGTGGCAGTTGTTGATTCAATGCATCTCTATGAGGAGATGCTGATTGAGGCACTGTTTTCCTGCACATGCGCAATAGCCTTCCAAAGCATTGCTGTGGGAAAGCATTAGATTGGCTGAGATCATCAAATTTGATCTCGGCACAGAGGTCGGGTCAGCGGCTGCAAGAACAGTGCAATGCTGAAAAAAAAAAAAAAAAGGAGAGTTTAAACGCCTTTTTAAAATAAAAAGGGGGTCCGGACATCTAAACTGTTATTTTACCACTATAGTGTCAGAAATTCATTTTTTTGATCCTGACACCATAGTGTTCCTTTAACGATTTCATTTATTTCTATGAAAAGATCTATACAAATGCTAGCCAAATGTTGAAATACTTTTAAAGGGGCACTCCAGAATGAATCCACACCCCACACGCAGTATGGAGATAAAGGCTAAAAATAATGTATAATTGAGATTTAAATTAAAGATTGACATTGCAATCCAGTTCAATTCTTAGCCAATCCAGGCTATCCCATTGTTTTCCTTGGGAGCTTACATATCTAGTAAACCCATTCCAAATTTCTAGAATCTGTAGTTCAGAGTTCAATAGTGTTTTTTTCCAGAAAAAAACTTAGAGAAGCTAATGGAAAGTGGTTCTTAATTCTTTGCAAAATAGTTTAATAAATTGTTTGGGGTTTTTTTTTCACAGGTGACGCCATTTACTGGATGTTGCCCAACGGCTGCACTGATTGTTTTTCATGAATAAATGTACTCACAGTTGGACTTGTGCATATAGCCAAGACAAGAACATTAGTATTTACACGGTGTGCACACACACAAACTTCACATGAAGCCTAATGGACAAGGCAAAGCATGGGGTTATAGCAGTATCAATTAATGCATATAGTACAGTCTGAATTGAAGAATTTGCTATGGTACATATGCTTTGCAGGTACTGTGTGTGTCGACATGGACTGCATGCTTAAAAGGTCAGTCTATGCGCCATAGCCACTTTGCATAATTGGAAAGTATATGATACTTACATCAACCTGAGCCTATACTCATGCCTGGAGTGGTCCATTGCAAGAGCGAATAGTTTAAAAAATAAATTAAAAAAGCAGCTGCTGTAAAAGACAGCCAACCAAGTCTTTGCAAGGCAGGTTCTTTGGGCAATTGCTGCCTCTTAAAGGACCACTCTAGACACCCAGACCACTTCAGCTTAATGAAGTGGTCTGGGTGCCAGGTCCAGCTAGGGTTAACCCATTTTTTTATAAACATAGCAGTTTCAGAGAAACTGTATGTTTATGAATGGGTCAAGCCTTCCCCCTAATCCTCTAGTGGCTGTCTCATTGACAGCGGCTAGAGGCGCTTGCGTGCTTCTCACTGTGAAAATCACAGTGAGAGCACGCAAGCGTCCATAGGAAAGCATTGTAAATGCTTTCCTATGCGACCGGCTGAAGGCGCACGCAGTTCCCCGCGCGTGCGCATTCAGCCGACGGGGAGGAGAGGAGGAGGATCGGAGGAGGAGAGCTCCCCGCCCAGCGCTGGAAAAAGGTAAGTTTTACCCCTTTTCCCCTTTCCAGAGCCGGGCGGGAGAGGGACCCTGAAAACTAGTATGTTTTCCTGGCACTATAGTGGTCCTTTAAGTTTAACTCCACTGAGCCAACCAAACCAGCAGGAAGTTACAGGACCTGTTGTAGGATTAATAGCCGTGGAGGTGTAACAAGGTTAATTCATAAAAGTGTAAATTTCTACTGAAATCTGTACTTTTTTACATTTTACAAAAAGGACACACACACATCACACAAAGCTTTTCAGCAAGCTTGAGTGTCCCTTTAATTCCTGGATGCCAGTGTCAATTTTGTGCTTATTGTACATGCAGTGTACACTTGAAACCAGGAATGTAAGGAAGGGGCAGACCCACTAAGCTATGCACCAAGGGACACATTGATATGACTACAATATATTTAATTCTAGATAATTAAGGCATTATCGTTTAATGTATTAATAAAAACATAGGGTGAAATAATCACTAGATAATCCTTTAAAGTTGTTTGTTCCATCATGTAACACGCGGTGCCTTGTGAGATCAAGCCTAATGTTTGTACAGTGATACAAACTTCACACAAACACACAATCCATCCTCCTTCCTGTAAGGTGAAACGGTTAAATTGCAGTGTGCATAGAGAGATGTGAAGAGAGGACAATGTGTGTGACTCAGGACAATAAAGGTCATATCATCTTGGCTGAAAGTAACCTGGGGATTGCCCTAGCAATTCCCAGTACACAGATTTCTACACATTGTTGATTAATTAAAGGGAAATCGCCCCCAAAACATTTATGTTGAATAGCAAGCATCTGGTAAATATGTATAGATGATACATATGCAAAACAAACACATATTAGCTACAAAACCAAAACTCAGAAGTGAGCGCTCACAAGACAAGGAAGTGTTTCAATTATACATGATATTAAATAACTTTGTATAGTATCATTATATACAGTATTATTGACTGGAGCAAGAAAAGGAAGCCCTAACCAATGTCTTGTATCTAACAAAGATGGGCAAAACACTAAGAGAAAATTTAGAGTCATATATCTACTCTAACAAATTTTTAATAATAAGACTGTAAACTGTGATGAAACTCAAAGTTTTTCTTAGACTTGGAAAAAAATGAAAGAAAATAAAGTGTACCAAGACAAGGTTATTCACCCAGGATCAAATACTGTCCATATCGACAAACTGCGTTTAAAATAACCAGATCATAACTCTTTTTTATTCCCTCACAGCTGGATTTCTGTTATTTGAACCCAAAATTCTATTTTTTTTTCCATTATAAATGTAGGATTTGCATCTTTATCAAAATGCTGAATTCAACCGGATTAATTCTGAACAGATCTGCAAATTAGAATTTACCTACATTTGCAGGTGTACAGAAATCTATATTTGCACACCACCAAACGGCCAAATACCAATTTAATAAATAAATTTAAATTTTAATATAAATATATTGGACCTCCCTGTCGAGTTAGTGCTTTCTCCTAAGGATCTAGCGACCAAAGGGGTACCAATTACAGCTTTTTCTACAGGAACAGCCTGAATTAAAATAGTAAACCATCTGCCTGCAAATTTGGCTCAATTGAATTGTACAGATTCGGTTGGACCGACTTTGCAGACACCTGAACGTTATCATATTTAAGCATTCAACTGCAGATTTTTTGTTTTCAGTTCCAGATTTTAGCCGTTCTGTTACATCACGGCAGGATGAAATCCAGTCTACAATTCTTGTATTCGGGCATTAAAAAATCTCGAGAAGAAATGTCCGGTTTTGCAGTCTGAATGTCACCGCATGGTCCGCATAGGACTTTAGTAAATAACCCCAAGAGGAGAAATAAGATCCTCCAATTTCCCATCACAAATTGATATATGTGGTCACAAAGTGTTACAAATTAAAATGTGAGTTGGTAATCCTAAGGTTAGGGAGGCGAATTGAAACAAAACACGTCAGCGAGCCACACAGCAAGGTTCCTTCCACTGATTTCCTACCTACAATCTGTTTGCCAGTGATGTGGTCAATAAGAACTCAAATCTCATCACCTATAATTATGTACCTCTGCCTTCACAAATGGTCTTGCTTGTCACCATGAACTCCCGTTTCATATTCTGTAAGATCCATAAAAATGAAGGGTGAAAAAAAAAAAAAATACCTTGTCAATGCTGCAATCTGTGATAACATGTACACACTGTGCATTTGAAAGTAATAACATTTAAAGGGACACTAAGCAAAAAAAACTAAACAAAAACAACTAATTTAATGAAGCAGTTTTGGTGTATAGCTCATACCCCTGCAGTCTCACTGCTCAATTCTGTTATTTAGGAGTAAATTACCTTTGTTTATACAGCCTTAGCCACATCTACTCTGGCTCCATACACACTTCCTAAAAAATAAGTTTAACTTCTTTATCTCCCCTTATTGCACAGTGTGTTTAATTTAGAATTTACTTTCTCTTGCTCTGTTACTTGCCTGCTAGAGCCTGCAAAAGCCTCCTGCGTGTGAGTAAAATCAATCAACATAGCAGGTTATGTAAACGTCTAAAACAAACACACTGTACTGTAAAAATGAAACCTTATTTTTTTTTTTTGGAGGCCGTGTAAGGAGCATGCAGGAGAGGTGTGGCTAGGGCTGCAAAAACAAAGATTTATCTCATAAATGGCAGAGAATTAAGCAGTGAGACTACAGGAGCATGACCTATACACTAAAACTGCTTCATTGAGCTAAAGTTGTTTGGGTGTATATAGTGTCCCTTTAAACCATACACTGTGTGAGAAATCCCAATAAACCTACACATTAAAGGTTATATTTACTTGAAGATTGTTTCTAAAATTCTGTTGCATGTTCCCCTGTCTTTCTCCTAATGCCAAGCAGGACACACCCAAAACATGTGATAAATGCTTGAGTATGCCATGTAATTAAACTATTACAATGTACGGATAACAGGTGGTGCTCTATAGGCTGCACCATTTCTATGGAACTCCCTTCCCTTTTCCGTTAGACTTTCACCCATTCTCCACTCCTTCAAAAACTCTTTGAAAACACACTTCTTCAGGAAAGCATTACATTTAAATGGTTAGCTGATATTCCTCCCCCCCACCCCACTCCGTGACTCCTCTCTTGCAACTGTCAAAAATAGCCTACTAAGGTCCCAGTGAATACTTTACTAGCAACCTATTTTATTACGCCTACTTATACCCTTTGTATCACTATACCCCACTCCCTCTAGCATGTAAGCTCATTGAGCAGGGCCCTCAACCCCTCTGTTCCTGTGCAACTATTTGTCTGGTTACAATTAAATGTCTGTTAGACAACCCATTGTACAGAGCTATGGAATTTTGCTGGCGCTTTATAAATAATATAATAATAATATATTGCCACAATGCCAGATTTGTGTGACAGGCACAAAGACAGGAGACACTGGTAAATGCAGCATAAGTGGAAACTATGGCCAGAAAGTAAACATCTCTTGAAACAGAAGACGAAGAATGGGGCTACTTGCCCATTTACCAACTAGTGATATAGGTGTTAACACCTCCCATGGAGAACATGCTTTGAATGCCTTCTAATATCACAACATGCCTTTATTAAAAAACAACTGCTCTTCCAACGATAAACAAAAGAGTAACAAATGACAGACTCGTTCGCCATCTGCCAACAAAGAGATTTATCCATCGGCATGCAGCAATTTACATATCTACAAAGACCATGAAGCACCACCCCAACCCACCAACCAGGAGCATCGTTACATGAATTCCATAAATAAGCAGTTCGTTCATGAGGCTAAAGTCAACCCGCCTCCGTCCTAGCAGCAGAAGGATGATGGACAGTTTGTACTGGAAGCGCAGAAATATTCGGATGCCCAGATACTGAAGGCAAAACAAGATAGAGAGTGCCACCCAGAGGATGGAAGTGAAAAGACTGCAGCTGAAGTACAGCAAAAAGCGTATAAATCCATACATCCATCGGGACTTCAGGTAGATGTCAAAGTTGTTGTACTTGGTGCGCACCAAATGTGTGGTCCTTACAGGGCCACAAGCGGAATGCAAGCAGGTAGTATGGGGCCCATGGAATGACCGAACACGTCGGGGGATGGGGATTACAGGCATCAGGGACGCCAACGTTTGTAGAACCACAAAGGAGGTCGTGTGGAAATCATATCATCAGATTAGAAGGCCAGACTGAATTGGAGAAGATTTCAATTTGAAATATTATGGGCAGGAATGGATGATGGTTTTGGCCTGCAAAGGAATGAGGAGAAGTTAAATCAGTGTCCTTGTTCTCACCAAGAATTGAATCAATATACAATGTCTCCTCTTGGTGTTTGAAAAACCGTGCTCTACTGGGAGAGAGAAACAGCAGCTTGTGCTATAATATAAACATCAAAATTAGAATGGAAGCTTCCTAGCACTGAAGTGATGGAAACCACTTCATTGGAAAAGAACATAATCAGGACAAAGGTAAAACATATATGAGCTTCACACAAAAGCCTTCTAGAATGGAACTTTTGTAGTTTTTATGCTACCCTAGCATGCATTGTGACTGAAAGCTGTTTTGCAATGGATCGCCAGTGCCTTTGCCAACAATGAAAGGATAAATTGTATCAGGCATAATGAACTGATAATGTGTCTCATGAACGGTTCGATATTCATAAATATCAGCTTACAGTGAACTCTGGTAATGTGTTATTCTGTAAAATAATACATTTTACAATAGATTTCCAGAAGTGTAAGGGAATCTCTTTATTGTACATTAAATGGATTGACTGCTACTTAAGCATATGGTCATTTATTTTGACAACTTAAAAAAAAATCTATAAATGAAACGTTTGGATAAAACAACGGTCTGGCCCATAATATAACACTCATTTTAAAAAGTTTTTTTGTTGTTTATTTAAAACAACAAAACACTGGTAAAAGCTGAAAGCAGAATGTATTGAAGCGACCCTTTTGGACAATAACCTTCCTTTCAAATGAGAGAACAAGTCTACATTTAAAGACACAATGCAGTGGTCAAAGAAGAATACATTAAATTGTATTAATATTTTTTCTTCCAGCATACACAGTTTAGACTATTTTGTGTTATAGCACATGCTTTCACAAACACCACAGCTATCCTCTTAAATCAACCTAAGTATATTTCTCATATTTGAAATAAAACCAGTGTATAATTTATCAATGAAAAGTAGTTTGTAAATATCGACCAACTGCCAACAGAAGGCATAGCCGGGGCAATGAATGCAAATTTAATGATGATGTCAAAGATTTCTAAATCTCAATAGGAAAACCTAAACTTTTCTCTGTGGATTTACATGTCTTTAAAGTGCAAGGCTAATCATAAGGAATTATGTAAATAGTTTTTTTCTGTAGAATTGAACTTATGCCCAACAGGGTTACCTTAAATGCCCATTTCACCAATACTTTCCATACAAATCCATTCCACCTTGCACTACCTCTAGAGAAAGCATGTTGCCCTGTTCAGCCACATCACTCCTTCAATGAACAGACACTACCTAGCTCTGCCGCATCACGCCCTCATCTAAAAGTCCCTCTACTCTACTCAGTCACAAAACTCCTTCTGTAGAAAGTCTTGCTGCCTGCTCAGCCATATGTTTTGAGACCGAGTCTTCAATTATAAAATGAACTTCGTGACCTATTCCTCTATTGTAAAATAATACACAGAAAAATAAATCATATTTGAAAACTAAACAGTGGCAAGGTTTTTTTTAATGCACTGAAAGCATGGCCGCTACAGTAAACAATATATTGTGGGCTGATGCCTGATTAATATCACAAGCGGTTCCAACTGCAGACCCAATAAAATGGCACGTTGCTCAACACGGAGATTTTGAAATACATCCTACCCTGGTCATCCACATCGTTTCCTCTACTGAAAGTCCCCTATCCAGCTTAGCCATGTCACTCATTCTACACAAACCGCGTATCCAGCTGATCATCATTACGCCTCTATAGAAAGCCCCTTACCTAACCTATTCACATCACTCCCTATTAAAAACTTATCTAGTTCAGACACACCTCTCTTTAAAGAAAGCTCCCAACCCGGATGAGCTACATCACTCTACAGGAAGCCCATACACCCTGCTCATCCACATCACTCCTTTACTATAAAACCTACCTACCCCAACAGTAAGGCCCTCTACCAAGTGAACCCCCTCTGGTTACCAGCCCTCTGACACTACAGCTCCTGTGTACTCTCTCACCTATCAGGCTCTATTGGCCACTGCTTAACACCATGGTAACTTATTCTACACCAACTGGAGTGGCAGAGCCAGGCTACGAGTATGTGAACTAGCTCCAAGAGGGACAGCAGAGAATAGGGGGTGGTCCCATGGGGCAGAAGGATAGGGGATGGTCCCAGGGAGAACAGCAAGCATAGGGGGATGGTCCCAGAGGGAAGAGACACAGCAGTGATAGAAGGTGGTCCTAGGGGTATTTAAAGGGAAAGGGGTGGTCCCAGAGGGCAGCAGGGATAGAGGGATGGTGTTAGGGGCAGCAGGAACAGAGGGATGATCCAAGGGGGGTGCAGCAAACATATGGGGATGGTCCCTGGGGGG
>OW240920.1:139968846-139990208 GCA_933207985.1 Pelobates cultripes | reverse complement strand
GGGATAAGGGGGGTCTTTTCAGGGATAGGGGGTCTCAGGGAACAGACAGCAGGGATAGGGGGTCTTAGGGGACAGACACACAACAGGGATAAGGGGGGTCTTTTCAGGGATAGAGGGTCTTAGGGGACAGACAGCAGGGATAAGGGGGGTATTTTCAAGGATAGGCACACAGCAGGGATGTCTTCATGGATATGGGGGGTCTCAGATGGTATACACACAGCAGGGATATGGGAGTCTTTACAGGCATATGGGGGGTCTCAGGGTACAGACACACAGCAGAGATATGGGGGTCTTTTCAGGGATGGGGCGTCTCAGAGGGCATGCACACAGCAGGGATAAGGGGGTCTTACAGGATATGGGGGTCTCAGGAGGGCATGCACACAGCAGGGATATGGGGGTCCTATAGGGATATGGGGGTCTTTATGGGGTCTCTATAGGGATATGGGGGGTCTTTTTCAGAGATATGGGGGTCTTTCAGAGATATGGGGGTCTTTATAGAGATATATAGGGACATGGGGTCTTTATAGGATATGGGGGTCTTATAGGGATATGGGGTCTCTTTATAGGGATATGGGGGTCTCTTTCAGAGATATGGGGGTCTTTATAGAGATATGGGGGTCTTATAGGATATGGGGTCTTTATAGGGATATGGGGTCTTTAGGATATGGGGGTCTTTCAGAGATATGGGGGGGGCTATAGGATATGGGGGTCTCTATAGGGATAAGGGGGTCCTATAGGGATGTGGGCTCTATAGGGATATGGGGTCCTTAGGATAGGGGTCTTTATAGAGATATGGGGGTTTTAATAGGGATATGGGGGTCTCTATAGGGATATGGGGGTCTTTATAGAGATATGGGGGTCTTTATAGAGATATGGGGTCTTTATAGAGATATGGGGGTCTTTTCAGGGATATGGGGGTCTTTATAGGGATATGGGGGTCTTTTCAGGGATATGGGGGGTCTTTATAGTGTCCCTCACCTCCCTCCCCCTTGGCTGTGGCCACTTACACGGGGTCTCCTCGACGCTCCCCCTGCCCAGGAGCCGTGCAGCCCCTGCTCCCTCCATTCCCCGCACTCCTGGCAACTACCTGCCGGTCTCACGCCCCCTCCAGCAGCCATCCGGCCAGCCCACCCGGCTCACTTCCTGCTTCCGGGCCGCTCATCTCGCGAGAGCCTGCGGATCTCGCGCTGCTACCCCGGTAACCAGGGGGAGAAGAAATCCCGTTGCCATGGCGACCGCCGCCTGTCTGCTGTGGAGCAGGCTTGTCTGTCACGTGACCCAGCCCAGGACATGTGGATGTGATGCATTGTCCATGTCTGGGGAGAACATGTCACATGTCACACACAAACACAGGGATAGTCACTAAAATAAGAATTAAAGTCTGGGAATAAAGGTGAAATCAAATTGGGCCAAAGTAGCCCAACTGGGAAAATGATCCAAGTCTGCTGTGTTTTCAGATTATTTAGAGCAAATATTTGCCATTTACTTTGAATTCCTGACAAGTCACTCTTTATTGAATTACCAGTGAGTCGCCATAAAGGTGACAACAATAAAATGTCCCTTGGAACGAATCTCCTGCCGTTGCCCGTCTACACATTCCTGGTATTCGTGATATGCTTTCGCCATAGCCCTATAACAATCTCCTCAAGCTGTCGCTCCAGCCATGATGAGATAGTCAGTCGGTAATCTGTGCTCTGATTCAATGATTCTTGGAGAGAAGCGTTACGAATCCACAACGTATTTGCGCAGAAATCGCAGAGCTCTGACAATCTGAAGCATTGGACACATTTAGCGTCGTCACGATGATGGTTTGATGCTTCAGAATGTGACCACCTTTCAAAATCAAAGGACTTAAAGAAACAACCTGGGCACCATAACAAGTTCATCAGAATGAAGTAGTTATGGTGCCATGAGGTACCTGAGTGCTGACGTTAACGTTAACAAACAGTTTAAACCCAAAGTCTTGAATCTGGCGCCTCTTACCTCTTCCTACGAACATCCGTTGCTGTTCGGGGCTTGAACTAGAAAGACTCGGACAGGGGTGACACTGAAAGGGTTAGAGTGTCAGCTAATGCTCTTAGCTTATCATTAGCTCCCCATTCACAAAACGGCTTGGGAAAAATACATATGATTTTCAAGCATTTTCTGGCGTTCCTCCTATTTGTGCCTATTTATTAATTTATTTGTGCGAAAATATTCATTAGTGTGCCTCTTAGTCACTTTATTTTTTTGTTATATTTAGTTTTTTTCAAATCTTGGAAAGACCCTCCATAGTGACGTCACTGCTTGGTGTCTGGTGGCCCAGGGGAGCAAGGAAAGATAAGTTTTACTTGCCTAAAGCTGTCCCTCGTGGCCGCTGACTTATCAATCCAGCAAAATCCTTTCCTGTTCCTGGCATTTCAGCTGCCAGGAGCCTACGTTAGTGTTGTACCCACATGCATGCGCGAGAGTACACCACTGAGATTTATGGAAGATCCAGAGAGATTGTGGGATTCTCGACAGACAGAACCTTTTTCCCCTCAGCCATCACTTATGATAGGTGCTGGAACTGACCAAATTTGATGGAGGTAACTCCTCCTTTTGTCAAGTTTTGTCAGCTGTAGGAAAAATGCGTAAGACAAAGTAGTCTCTACGTTATCTCGTGATATATTTTGACTGTGCTGAAATTTTAGTGAAATTCAAACACAGTCAATGTGAGTGTTTCATAAAGATTTTATGATTATAAAATATTCAAGTTTGTTTTTGTGTGTATGTGTTTTGAGTGACAGAGCAACTTTACTAATTTGGAAAAAACTTCTGCTCAGTGACCGTCACATTTTGGTTTTCAATTCCCTACAATTTAATGTTTGTTGAATAAACCCTATGACATACGTTCGATAGAATCTGTTTGTTTTCATCCACTTGTTAATTGAACACTATAGTGTCAGAATATAAATATCCTGACATTGTAGTACTAAAATTGATGTTTAGGTCCCTGGCCTTGTTTTAGACCAAACCAAGTGTTTGAATATCTGCCCCTGTCCAAATGGTTTAACTATAATAAAGCGTGCACCCCGAAAAAATCACACTGACACAGAAGAGTTCAATTAAATGAAAACTTCCAAGTGTATTGTCAGGGGGCGGCGTAGCCCCTTAAAAAGGCAACATATGCAAATACAGAAAGTAGAGTTTTCAATTGGTTAAGTGTTACGTGTTTTAGTAAAGTAAACATTTAATTGGTTAGGTATTAAGTGCCTAACCTTGATGGACTTCCTCCAGAGGGTATTGATGTCATTGTCATCTTAGGTGTAACTCCGGATGGAGACGCCATCTTACTACACGAGGGTCTTGGTCAATGGGAGGGGGTGCTCTAGCAGCCATTTTGAGTAATAAATAAACACAGGTATACATAGTAAATAGACATTTTACACACATTAATTTCTATCCATCACAGTCTCTCTGTAGAGATTAAAGGTTTAAAACTTGCCTTTTCTTCCTCGCCTTTCCAGTCTCTCTACGGCCACCCTTGGTCCCGACTCTATAGCTGTGGTCATCAATCATGATTGCTGAACCTAGGTACCGTACACTGTGCAGTACTGCGATAGGAAGCACCTCTAGTGGACGTCTGAGGGACTGCAGTGGCATAACCAGAGTTACGGTCGGGCGAGGCAGAAAATATTTTCTTAGCCTGCTTCCATACTTTTTTGGTCCATGAAGATGGCTTCCCTGGGGTCCAGTGACATCTGGCTTGGTCTGAGGGGAGTCGGATCCAGGCACTCCTTCCTCTATGGTCCTTTCTCTTGGTCTCCTTCCCCTCTGATACATTCCTCTCTCCCTCAGATCGTTGGTACAATGCACTTCCTCCCAGAACCAAGGCTTCACACAGAGCACGGGCCCGGTTGCACTGTTAAAAGGCTGTGCCCCCTGACCACCCCCCTGATCAAAGATCATTATCGGGTGGCCCCAAGCTTGCAGGAGGTCGTTGCACCACATGGCCATCACCCCTCTGATTTTTTTGCCTGGGGCAGCCACACTACAACCCACCCGGTACTTACGCCACTGAGTGACTGCCACTAGCGGTATTACTAGGCACAATTGTAAAAACTCCCTTTTCTTTGAAAAGGCAGTGTTTACATAAAAAAGCCTGCAGGGACATGTTATAGACACCAGAACAACTACATTAAGCTGTAGTGGTTCTGGTGACTATTGTGTCTCTAAAAACACTTCTCTTTGGTTACTCTCATTGAGACAATGCGTTAGTAGGACAAACTGATTAGAACAAGTTTATTTATATAAAATCTGTGATAAGATAGACTATGCAGCACATCTAGCAATACAAATGATTAATAGTGTATTCCTTCTAAAGGAAAATTAACTTTCTCTTCCTAAAATAATAGGTACAGATGTGGGCGAAACAGGATGTAAAAAGAGATAATTGCAGCCATATACGCAATCTGAAAGTTCACAGTGATCCTATTAAGGCAATTAAAGTGATTAATTTGTTACAGGACAATTAGATATTGCCAGGTGAGGTCAGTGAATGTGTAATAATGAAGATTTATGCTCAATAATGCATATACAAAACTGACATAATGCCTCAGCTTTCCCTGAGATTTTCTTTTGTTAAGAACTTTCTCATTGAATGCGATATAAATCAAGTTGCGATGGAAAAAACCATTGGTTAACTCTTTCTATCCCTGCGCGCGCACTAAAAGGGAATTAGGTGTGCGGTTAAAACGTTGACGTGTTATTCACTCACGTGTGAATTGTTGGCATTCAAAGAAAATTTAAAGTGAATTTCATAACATAACTAAACTGACATCTAGGACAATATTTTGACTAGGACATTTCCAGTTCTTGTAATTTGGTCTAAAATTTTAAATCTCCTTTGAAATAATGTTACATAGTTACATAGTTACATAGCTACATAGCTGAAAAGAGACTTGCGTCCATCAAGTTCAGCCTACCTCACATTTGTTTTTTGCTGTTGATCCAAAAGAAGGCAAAAAAACCCAGTTTGAAGCACAATTTTGCAACAAGCTAGGAAAAAAATTCCTTCTTGACCCCAGAATGGCAGTAAGATTTATCCTTGGATCAAGCAGTTATTACCCTACATTGAAAGATTATATCCTTGAATATTCTGTTCTTGGAAGTATGCATCTAGTAGCCGTTTGAACATCTGTATGGACTCTGATAAAACCACTTCTTCAGGCAGAGAATTCCACATCCTGATTGTTCTTACAGTAAAAAAACCTTTCCTTTGCCTTAGACGAAATCTTCTTTCTTCCAGTCTAAACGCATGGCCTTGTGTCCTATGTAAAGTCCGGTTTGTGAATGTCCGTTCATAGTTTAGGTAATACCTCTGTGTGAGCTAGTAGGATTGTGGGACGAGAGAGGTTTTTCAAGACTTAGATCATTTGAAGCTTATTTGGGTCTCCAGTGTACAAAAACAGGCAATTTAGTCAGTGACTAAAAACCACATGTAGAGTACATTTTTCTGTTACGCCATCTGACCTCTCACAGTTTAGAATGGACTGTAACACATTTGTAGAGTTTATGAGAGATACGTGAAATGCCATATGAGGGTTAGTACAGGTACCAAAGATCACTGATAGGTGTAGCCTTGTGTGTGTAATATCCTTGGTGGTCTTCTGCCCAAAATACGGCTATTAAAATAGAATGTACAAACGAGCACGTAAGGGATGGATTCTTCTTCCTCCATAGTTTGTTGGTTGATTCTTCTCCACTTACACATTCCTGATGATATAATACCAGAATCTCCTAATTGAACCTCATTCTTATCAACAACAGAAGACTCTCACACCATCACCTCTCATCAATCACAGATAATTTTAAAACGCATGGTACAATCAGAAAGAAAGGGATGACTTCAGAGACACAACATTGACGGCCTGATAGTCTAAAGATGGCAAAGTTGCGGATCAACGAGCGGTCTGACCCGTGGCTAGAAAGAGTTATTGCAACCTTCGACTGGATCTGTGAAAGTTTCTGGTCCCGAATGTCTCAGAGATTTAGGCAGCTGAAACACGCTGCCCACCCTCTGGAGGGAGACGCAGGTCTGTGCGGAGGGAGGCCCCAAGCACATACACCAGGTATGTCTGCTGAAACCAGTGATATGGCTCCTCTACAAAGCCTACCTGACCGGAGAGCCTACAGAGGGAAGACCTCGCTGCACCACCCACGACTGCGGAGAAAACCTTGGTGGAGGCTTTGGAGACCACAATCTCGATCCAGGCCCCTGAGAAGACTCCTGAAGGGGATGGACTTTAGTACTTCTAGATACTGGGTCTGTGGAAAATTGGTGCCAGATCCTCTTCAAACTCGGGGCTGGCGTGATAACCTTATGTGGCCTACCCAACGCTGCTCTTGATTAGACTGGGCATCGGCTGGCGCATACATGCTACTGGGACTCCCGGTTCTCTCATGACCCCCTATATGGCAATTACAATTTTACATTTGGTCGGAGTCGATCCTGTGGTCACTAGATCTCTGACTGCTTATGTCAAGCTTTGCCTATTGCTTCTGTGTTTGCTGCTTTGGCACTGTGTGTTCTGTGATCTATATTATCTTGTCTACCATATCAGCTGCTAGGTTTTCTATTTTGTCTAGTGTCTTTTATCTAGCATTACCTTGTAGGCATAAGTAAAAAAGAGTTTATTATTTTATCCTAAAAATGTGGTGCCTTAGCTTATGCTTAAAGGACCACTCTAGGCACCCAGACCACTTCAGCTTAATGAAGTGGTCTGGGTGCCAGGTCCCTCTAGGATTAACCCTTTTTTTTTTTTTATAAACATAGCAGTTTCAGAGAAACTGCTATGTTTATATAAATGGGTTAATCCAGCCTCTAAAGCCTCTAGTGGCTGTCTCATTGACAGCCGCTAGAGGCGTTTGCGTGCTTCTCACTGTGAAAATCACAGTGAGAAGACGCAAGCGTCCATAGGAAAGCATTGTAAATGCTTTCCTATAGACCGGCTGAATGCGTGCGCAGCTCCTGCCACGCATGCGCATTCAGCCGAAGAGGAGGATCGGAGGCGGAGAGGAGAACTCCCCGCCCGGCGCTGGAGAAAAGGTAAGTTTAACCCCTTTCCTCTCCCCAGAGCCCGGCGGGAGTGGGACCCTGAGGGTGGGGGCACCCTCAGGGCACTATAGTGGTCCTTTAATTTACCTTAAAGGACCACTATAGTGCCAGGAAAACATACTCGTATTCCTGGCACTATAGTGCCCTGAGGGTGCCCCCACCCTCAGGGTCCCCCTCCCGCCGGGCTCTAGGGGTTGGAAGGGGTTAAATTTACCTCTTTTTCCAGCGCCGGACGGGGGACTCTCCTCCTCCTTCTTGCGCGCATTCAGCCAGTCCATAGGAAAGCATTCACAATGCTTTCCTATGGATGCTGGCATCTCCTCACTGTGAAAATCACAGTGAGAAACGCGGAAGCGCCTCTAGTGGCTGTCAATAAGACAGTCACTAGAGGCTGGATTAACCCTAATATAAACATAGCAGTTTCTGTGAAACTGCTATGTTTATAGAAAAAAGGGTTAACCCTAGCTAGGCCTGGCACCCAGACCACTTCATTAAAGGACCACTATAGTGCCAGGAAAACATACTCGTTTTCCTGGCACTATAGTGCCCTGAGGGTGCCCCCACCCTCAGGGACCCCCTCCCGCCTGGCTCTGGAAAGGGGAAAGGGTTAAAAACTTACCTTTTTCCAGCGCTGGGCGGGGAGCTCTCCTCCTTCTCTCCTCCTCCTGGGCTGAATGCGCACGCGCGGCAAGAGCTGCGCGCGCATTCAGCCCGTCGCATAGGAAAGCATTTACAATGCTTTCCTATGGACGCTTGCGTGCTCTCACTGTGAAAATCACAGTGAGAAGCACGCAAGCGCCTCTAGTGGCTGTCAATGAGACAGCCACTAGAGGATTAGGGGGAAGGCTTAACCCATTCATAAACATAGCAGTTTCTCTGAAACTGCTATGTTTATGAAAAAATGGGTTAACCCTAGATGGACCTGGCACCCAGACCACTTCATTAAGCTGAAGTGGTCTGGGTGCCTAGAGTGGTCCTTTAAGTTGAAGTGGTCTGGATGCCTATAGTGGTCCTCCCAGTAATGTGTATGAGTGTATAACAGAGCTCCACAGCAATAATACTCCTAGTAATGTGTATGAGTGCATAACAGAGCTCCACAGTAATAATACTCCCAGTAATGTGTCTCTAAAAACTAAAATAAATGTGTTTAGAAATCAGTCAGTGTAAATAAGATACATTGTTCTTCTTCTAAAGTACATTTTAATTGCATAAAATGTTATTAGTAAGTCACCTAAAATTTCTTAGAACCGCCCCACCCCTGGCCAGTGGATTGTTCCAAACAGTCAAGTGATTTTTTTTCTAATCCATTAAAACACATACACAGGTACTCACATTTGCAGCTTTGGCAGTGAGCTCACAAACACAAAACTCCCTCTGTTTTTTGTCCCAAAGCTCTCATAACTTTCTATGGGAAACTGACTGAGGTATAGTCAGAGCTACGTTAGTTTAGCTAACATTTACAATTTAGCTTTCAAATCAGTACAATTTAATTAATAAAAGCTATTAAGGTTTAAGTTGAAGCAGTGTGTGCGTGCATGCGTGCGTGTTGTATGTGTGTCTATTAAGCAATGTGAGATGTAATTGATATTTCGCATATTTTGTTATTTTTAAATAAATC
The DNA here is from genome assembly GCA_933207985.1 of Pelobates cultripes. NCBI lineage: Eukaryota > Metazoa > Chordata > Amphibia > Anura > Pelobatidae > Pelobates > Pelobates cultripes. The sequence goes on along the minus strand of OW240920.1, from coordinate 139,981,512 downwards.
ACCAACATGTGGACCTGAGAGGTTTATTTTGATTGTCCCCGTTTGATGAAACTCGAGCTCCACATTTTTAAGTTAAATATATGCAAAAATCAAAAACACACCACATAATACTTCATCAAACATGCATAAAACTGTCAGCGCCCAAATAAATCACACCAATTAAGTTGCTATGGATTGGTTTTGCATTTATTAATTTAATCAGCACTGGATTTGCTTGCAGACTCCGGGGAGATGAATTGCTGTCGCTGGGTTCACATTAAGGGAGGTTAACCCTGTATGTTCGCTAAGTTAACTTAATTTGCTTTTTCAGTTGATCAATCAGATTACTAGTTTAACCATGTAACGGCCAGGATTGTAAGTAAATATATATATATATATATATCTCCCAATAGGGATGAAACTGATATTGCTAATGCTGAGACATCGGTGCATCTGTAACCCACGGTTTTGTTTACACAGCTCAAACAATATCAGCACCATAACCAATAGAACGGCATGTCGTGGTTATGGAGCTTAACCCCTTAAGGACCAAACTTCTGGAATAAAAGGGAATCATGACATGTCACACATGTCATGTGTCCTTAAGGGGTTAAATCGTCTCTTTAACCCCTTAAGGACACACGACATGTGTGACATGTCATGATTAGAGATGTCGCAAACTGTCCGCCGAACTGTTCGCGAACTGTCCGCCGGCGAACAATAGCATGTTCGCGTTGGGCGAACATATCCGATTTCCGGTCCGCCCCCTATACGTCATCATTGAGTAAACTTTGACCCGGAACCTCACAGCCAGCAGACACATTCCACCCAATCAGCAGCAGACCCTCCCTCCCAGGAAGTGTCTGCTGACTGTGAGGTTCCGGGTCAAAGTTTACTCAATGATGACGTATAGGGGGCGGACCGGAAATCGGATATGTTCGCCCAACGCGAACACGCTATTGTTCGCCGGCGGACAGTTCGCGAACAGTTCGGCGGACAGTTCGCAACATCTCTAGTCATGATTCCCTTTTATTCCAGAAGTTTGGTCCTTAAGGGGTTAAACTTTTTGCATATGGGGAGTTTGTTATTATGTTAACCCAATTTCTAGAAAATGTATAGAATATTCTCTCCCAACAGCCTGTAGACCGGGGGTAGGCAACTTGCTTAACTCCAGATGTTGTGGACTCCATCTCCCATAATGCTTTACAGCTATAATGCTGGCAAAACATCAGGGGAGATGTAGTTCACAAGATCTGGAGTGCTGAAGATTGCCTTTTCGTGCTTCAAAGCTCATAGAGTTCCACTTACCTTTCTCTAATCTCCAGAGTTGCTTTTCACCTGCAGAGAAACTACTTATCTACAGGTCCCCATTCTGTAGCAATGTAACTCTGCAGAGAAACTGTAAATAGCAGCTCATCTCTTTTCCCACCGTCAACAATTCAAACATTATGGCTGCGTTCCGGTAGAGAGGGGGAACTCAAGGAGGGCTCAAAATGAAATAAGCTCACTACAGGATTTCTTTACAGTCTGCAATGTCCTTCATTGTACAGGAGTTTTGTGTAAATATTCTGACTGGAAGTGAACGTTCTGAAGATATAATTTGAAAGCTGCGTTCTGAGAAATCCCATCCGGATCCTTGCAAATATTCATAAGCATAGAATCTGGACATTTTTCTATATGTGACAAAATCTTCTATGAATATATTTAAGGGAAGAGGTGCAGTGTATATAGGGGTGCAGTCTGTGTGAAGCAGTGTGAATTTTTTTTTCCCAATCAATTTGTTTTAATAATCAAGATGGTATTACAGGATATAACATTTCATAAAAATCACATGTTCCAATAGTTTAAATATTACAATAAGTGAAGCAGTACATCAAGGCAAATAATCGTGTTAATATGTATAACACAGAAACATATGTCAGTTTATAACTTAAGGACATATAGCAAATTATTTCATTTTCATATATGTCAGAAGAAATAGTATCCATTTTTGATTTGTCTGTATTAAGTCAGGAAATTACTGTAGTAAATGTATCTCGCAAAGTAAAAGAAGGCATAAACTAAGTAATTTGCTCCTCAAAAGAAGGAAACGGCTCAGTTGGTATCACACTTTTCATCTTGTTAAATTGTTTTGTTTATGCTAATGACTTTGGGTTGTATGTCAGTTTAGAAGTAATAAAATATCGTAGAACGTTGCAAATCTGGCGGCAAATTTCAGTTTAGTTTTAGTCGTATTTTAGTCATCTGATTTGTTTTAGTTTTAGTCTAGTTTTAGTCGAATAAATCTAAAGAAAAAATGTAGTCAACTAAAATCTGACCAAAATTGGTAGTTGACAAAATTAACACTGGTGTGAAGGATGCAATGTGTGTGGGAGCTCGAGTTTATTCATGCCTAGGGCAGCACAAAACCAAAATACACCACTGTGTAGGGCAGTGGGTGTGTGTAGGGTTGCCGTGTGTGAATGGGTGCCATTTGTGTAAGGGTGCAGTGTGTGTGAAGGGGTGCAGGGTGTGACTGTGTTGGGTGTGGGAGGAGAGATGGGAGCAAAATGTATATTTTGTTTTTTTGTTTTAGAAAAAAAAAATCTTTATATCCCCCTCCCTTTCTTCCTGCGTTTGCCAGGGTGGGTGAACATTGCAAACCCTGGTGGTTTGCTGGTGGTGAGTGGCTCTGCTGGCAGCTCCTCTGGCTAAAGGCTGAATTCACTCCTCTCGTGGTAACTGTGGCAACTCTCAGAACTGCCTGCTCGCAGGAGGAACATTCAGCCTTCCGAGTCCTCCTTCCCTCACTCTCCTGCAATGTCAGTGGGCCTGTGAGGAAGATCTTTGACCTCCCCAGTGGCTCGAGAAGGCATGGGTCGGCAGGAGAGATCAAAGGATCATCCCTGTCAGAATCGGCCCACGTCCATCATGGCTCACTGGGCATTTGCACTCTCTGCCTTATGGCCAGTCCGGGCCTGACTATAAGCATCTGACATCATGACAATGCGGCTCCCAGAACAACCTAATAAAAGATTCATACGTGGAGTTCTAGGAGTTTTGTGTCTTGTGGCCATGGGCAATGTAATTGCAGATCTATCAGACATTGATAAATAGCCCCGGCTTCTGGCTGACAAATAAACTGATTGTTTTAATAAATACAAAACACATATAATACAATCTAACTTAATGGAAGTAAAGAAAACCTCAGTCTAAAATCTGGAACGAAAACAGAACACATAGTTAGTGGACATCCCTTCAGTTACTGTGAGTCAGATTCTGATCTGTAGTCTTTAAAGCACATATAGTGCCACATTTCTCATAGATTTTTTAAAGAGACGCTGCCATGACTACATTTTTGCAGTGCTACAAATTCTAGGTATACACATCCTACGTGATATTTCATGATATGTGATATTTCACTGTTAATCACTAAAGTGAAAGACACTGTAAAATAGGAAAAGCTCTGGGACATGATAGGGTTACTACTGATTTCTATAACATTCTAAAAGTCAATTCATTAGACATATATCTAGATAAAGAACCAGATGAACCCCTTACAGCCTCTAGAACAATCCTAATTCCAAAACCAGACCAAGAATCAACAATCTCAATTTTCCTATAGGCCAATCATGCTACCAAATTATGACTTCAAACTTTTTACTAAAATACTGGCCAACAGACTCCAGCAATTTCTGCCTCTATTCTACATCCACAAGAGTTGGGATTCACTAGAAGCAGACAGTCCGTCCAAAGAAATCCAAAAAAGCAGAAGTCTCCATATTCAATAAGCAATACAACAACAAAAAACCAAGCAGTTTTACTCAGTCTAGATGTTCAGAGAGACTTTGACCAAATATCCCCCAGGCCTGGGACTAATGAAAGTTTTTAGAAGATTGGGCAGACTAGATGGGCTGAATGGTTCTTATCTGTCACATTCTATGTTTCTATCCTGGCCTCACCTCTTTAAAATTCTAAAATCCAACCTTTTTGGAAGTCCATTCTATAATTTCATGAAAGCACTATACATGTTAAGGTTTTGACAGGAGATGCCCAGATAGCAGTAATAAACCAAAAGCGAAGTACCAAATCGGGATTAGTAAAATTGTAGCCATGGGAAGCCAAGGTCAGGGGCAGGCAGCACAGGATCATAAACAAAGTAACAGGCAAATAGGTTAAAAATCAAGCAGTCAATAGAAGTCACTGTAACGTGTACACACTGAGAGCACAGTATTACTGAACACTGAGAACATGATTCGAAGTGGTTATATAGGGGAGAGGGCCACACCTTTCCCACTCTATCGATTAAGTGGTCTCCACCTTTCCTAATAATCAAAGAGGCTGTCCTTTGGGCACATGTGCGATCATTAAAATTGACAATCTCAGCCAATCCAATGCTTTGGAAAAGCATTGTGATTGACTGAGATTATCACTTCTGATGATGTCAGCCAAGGAGACAGGACAGGACTGGAGCCAGCAGCAGCAGACTGGAATAAAGGTAAGATTTTACTATATTTAGGAGGTGAGGGGGCTAGATAGTGTTTTTAACTCTATAGGGTCAGAAATACAAGTTTGTGTTCCTCACCCTCTAGTAAAGAAGACGCAATTATACTCCCATATACGCCCCATAGTGCAATTATATCAACTTTCCAAAACAAGACACCTCAGGCTAATTGCCCCCGATATTGAGTTAAAGAGATACTCCACTGTCCAAGTATAAAATAAATAAAAATGACTGTTTAGAAGATATATCCCAAATAAAAATTGAATGCATTTAATTATGCATTTTTTTTTATTGGTGTTATATCCAAAAACAGCTTGCAAAACCTGCATTTTTCTTGCCTGGTGCCTTTGCAAATCGTCCCCTTCTGACCCCACCCAGATGTTCTATGGCTGTCCAATCACAGACTTTCCAATGCAACTCAATGAGAAGTCTTTGCAAGGCTGGTGCTCTGAGCAATTGCTGCCTCTTCAGTTTAGTGCAGCTAAGCTAATCAAACCAGGAAGTAACAGAATCGCCTGTGTGATTGAAAAGCCAGAGAGGTGTAACCAGTATAATATATAAAGGTGTCAGTTTCTAACTGAAATCTGCGCTGTTTCCAAAATGAAAAAAGAGGACACACTCTTCACAAATAAAACCTTTCAGCAAGCTAAAGTGCTTTAGGGGTCTGGAGTGCCCCTTTAATTCCATGCTCAAATACCCAGAAAATATAATGTGGAGCATATTTAGCTTAATTTAGTTTTAGGTTTCAATGTTGTATTTGTTGTATTGGCTTTTATTTATTTGTCTTCTTTTTCTACGGCTTTTTTTATTTATTATTTTTATTTTTATTATTCTTTTTTTTGAAGTGCAGGGTTAAGTACATGCTTTAGTATTGATGCATAATATGAAAGATAAGAACAATATGCATATGTGAAAAGTCAGGATATGCTGCCCTTTTTTTTTTTAACGAAAAAGAAAGATAATTGTACATTAGAAATACATCCGTGACATGAGGAGACCAAAGAGATAGACGTCATGGTAACAAAACAAGAACTTAATCAATTAATACTTTTAGATAAGCAAGATTGTTTAGTGTCAGTCTTGCATGACGTTAACTTTAAATAGCCACGGATGATGGCAGGGGTCCTTGTTTTAATTAAAAGATTCAAAATAAGGGAATAAGTCATGCTATGGTGTTTCTCGGGTGGACCATAATTAGCTCAGGCAAGCCTAGTAAGATTTAAGATAACAGACCATTAAAAACTATATATATATATTTTTTATTTTATTATTAAAAATGGGAACTTGAGTACTCTAAAGGTGGGAAAATTACATTTGCTATGCCCCTTGATGACCTGGTCCACCCAAGGGGTGTATTGTGTATCAGGGTATGCCTTAGGCATGACTGTGTAGTTGCAGAATTAATAAACTCCTTAACCCTAAATAAACTCCTTAATTCTAAAAAAACAAAAAATGAAAGTGTAGGTACACTTGAAACAGAGTTGGGTTTATTAGCTAATGAAGACCAGGAAAAAGCAGAAATTTTCTTCAGTATATATTAATGAGGATCCTATGGCAAGAGATATGCAAATGATTGCTGTAAAAAACTTGCAAATAACTTGTGATTGGATAACTCGAGACAAGGTGCTATAGCTATTAAAGAAAATTAATGTAAATAAAGCTCCAGGGCCTGACGGTATTCACCCACAAGTTCTTAAGGAGCTAAGTGGGGAAATAAGTGAACCTCTGTATTTAATTTTTCAAGATTCTTTTGTTTCAGGTGTTGTACCGGAGGATTGGAGGAAGGCAGATGTTGTTCCTATATTTAAAAAGGGTTCAAAATCCTTGCCTGGAAATTATAGACCTGTGAGCTTAACTTCTGTAACTGGGAAAATATTTGAAGGGCTATTAAGGGATAATATTCAGGAATTCATTGGGAGGAACTTTGTTATTAGCAATAATCAGCATGGTTTTATGAAACATCGGTCATGTCAAACTAACCTAATTGCATTCTACGAAGAAGTAAGAAGAAGTATAGATCAGGGTGTTGTAGTGGATGTGATCTACTTGGATTTTGCCAAGGCATTTGATACGCTTCCTCACAATAGGTTAGTCTTCAAACTAAAAGAAATTGGTCTAGTTGAATATTCTTGTTCTTGGGTAGAACATTGGCTTAAAGGACCACTATAGTGCCAGGAAAACATACTCGTTTTCCTGGCACTATAGTGCCCTGAGGGTGCCCCCACCCTCAGGGACCCCCTCCCGCCCGGCTCTGGAAAGGGGAAAAGGGGTAAAACTTAAATTGAAACTACCTTTCAATGAGACAGCCACTAGAGGATTAGGGGGAAGGCTTAACCCATTCATAAACATAGCAGTTTCTCCGAAACTGCTATGTTTATGAAAAAATGGGTTAACCCTAGCTGGACCTGGCACCCAGACCTCTTCATTAAGCTGAAGTGGTCTGGGTGCCTAGAGTGGTCCTTTAAGGATAGAGTACAACGAGTTGTCATTAATGGTAAATTTTCAGGCTGGACAAAAGTGGTAAGTGGTGTCCCTCAGGGTTCTGTTTTGGGACAACTTCTATTTAACATATTTATAAATGATCTTGAAATAGGCATTGAAAGCCATGTATCAGTGTTTGCAGATGACACAAAACTTTGTAAAGTAATAAAATGTGAGCAGGATATTGCTTTGCTGCAGAGAGATTTGGATAGATTGGGGGACTGGGCACTAAAATGGCAGATGAAATTTAACATAGAGAAATGCAAAGTTATGCACTTCGGGGTTAAGAATGCACAAGCAACTTACACACTAAATGGTAATGAATTAGGGATAATCACACACGAGAAGGATTTGGGAATTGTTATAGATAACAAATTAGGCAGCAATATGCAATGTCAATCTGCAGTTGCTAAGGCCAGTAAGATTTTGTCATGTATAAATAGGGGCTTAAATTCTCGGGATGAAAATATAATTCTGCCTCTTTATAAATCGCTGGTAAGACCACACCTTGAATATGCTGTGCAATTTTGGGCACCTGTTCTAAAGAAGAGAGGGACTCTACCGTCTGCTTTCCACTAAGACCCAACACATTCAAAACTGGTTAAACTAAGGAAACAGCTAAATTAATCGTAGAGGAGATAACACATATATGGCAAATGTTAAAGGCAGCGGGAAAACATTTCCCTAGTACTCTTCAGGGTAGGTTCAGCCTGGAGTAAAGGACCCCTCAGCCTAAGGGGTTAATACAGGTACATTAGCCATGTACCACTTCTGGGTACGGCTGGTGAGGGGGCATGGGGTGTCCACAGCCTCCAGTCCCAGCAAGCACAGTAACGGCTCAGCCTCCGATACTGTGGTCAGCTTGTAGCGATGACTGTTGTTTTCGGCTATGAGTGCCCTCGGATATCCCTATTTGTATGAGATGGATGCAGTGCGCAGCTTAGCGCTTATTCCTTTTAAGGATACACGCCACTGTAGCGTTGGGCGTCCTGAATAAAGCTCAGTGACACGGACCGCTTTCAGAAACATTTATTTGTCATTTCTGGACTTGAAGCTTATGATGGCATCTCATGGTGTGGGAGATTTGTTATAAGGTTAACCGGGTAGGCGAGAAAGTCCATCCGGTGATTCATTGCCCTTTAGCTTGTTAAGGTTGTGGAGAACAACCTCCTGATAAATGGTGGAAATTGCGCAGGGTCTATCGTGTCAGGGACCCCTCTCACCTTCAGGTTGCGTTGTCTTGTTGCATCTTCTAATTGCCCCATCTTGGCACTTAGTTGTGCACATGTAGCGTTCATTTCGAGCATTTGTGCTGCGGTAGAATCTTGATTGATTCGTAGATTATGAATGTCTTTCACCGGGGCTCATATGCTCAGTCAGTGCATTTGGATTTTCCTTAAGCACCGCCATCTCAGCAGGGCCGGTGCATGGATTTCTGCTGCCCTAGGCAAAGATCCATTTTGCCGCTCCCTCATGTCACTCACTAACTGACAGACACTCACTGACAGACGCACACGCTGACACACATACACCCACTTACTGACATACACACACAGAAACTCACTGTCAGACACACACTCACTTACTGACAGACACACACACAGACATACACTCACTGACAGACATACACTTACTCAGACAATCACTGACAGACATACACTCACTGACACACACACACAGAAACTCACTGACAGACATACACACACACACACACACACACACACACTCACACAGACACTCACTGACAGACACACACTCACTGACAGACATACACTCACTCAGACCATCACTGACAGACATACACTAACTCACTGACAGACACACAGACACTTACAGACAGACATACACACTCACAGACGCTCACTCACTGACAGTCAAAAAGTCAAACACTCACCTCCCTAGGCTCCTTACTCCTCCCACCAGCTGTTTAGTATGTCGGGGCTGTAAATATGTCATATTCTGACTTCCGGCATCACAGAGGGCATGCAAGGGAGGAGTGAGAGGAGGAGTGGGAGGCTGCAAGAACAGCTTCCCTCGCCGCCTGCCTTCTCCTGGCTCCTCCGGTCACCGGCATTTGATGGCAGAGCAGGCACCTGTCATCAAGGTAAGAAAGTGCCTGCTCTGCCATACTGAAGGACAACTTAGATGGTGCCCTGTGACAGGGCTCCTCTGGGCGCCCCCACCTTTGGGCGCCTTGAGGATCAGCCCGGCGTTGGGGGCAGCTCAAGAGCCATTCGCCCAGCGCTGCGGCCCAAGACAGGGGGAGCCCACAAGGAAATATCCCGGTTGCCAGGGCCCTGCATCTCTGAGGCAAAGAAGGCCTTAAGCTCCGCTACCATGGAGGTCAGATCCATTTTGGCCAGGGTGGCTCTATTTGCCGTGGCTGCATCTGCTGTGGCTCTGTCTGCTGTGGAGGGAGAACCTTGCTCCTGCGTTTGTATGTCAAGGCCTCCTCTAGCTCCTGGTCCTCTTCATCTGAGGGAGACATCGAGTCCGGTGGAGAAGTTTGCTGCGGATCCACCATTTTGGGCAGGCATGACTCGGAGAGTAGTTGTCCAATATCGCGGATATGCCCCTCGCTAAGCCCTCGAGATTTCTTAGAGTGCTTCCCCATCGCAACCATCGCAAATGGAAGTGTATCCACTTCAAATATGCACCCATAGACTTACAGCTCCATAACCACTGCACTGACCTTAAAACAAATGTGACAATAGATCTTGGAAGTGCCAAATTGGAGCTTTGAAAGCATTTATTTATAATTTATTTACAATTTAATCACAGATTTCCTTAAACTTCAACGGTCATTAAATTTTCACTTTCTCTTTTTTTAAGTTTATTATATTTTTAATTAAAATTTATGTTCTTTTGCTTAAGTGATGTATATTAAATAGTTTTTTTATAAAATGTCACTTTTTTTTTCTATCTGACCAACTGTTGCTCAACCTAACTTGCCTGCTGCTGCAGGTTCACGCAGAGCAATCACAGCAGCAGCAAGTTAGGTTGAGCAACAGTTGGTCAGAAAACAGTAGAGTCTGACCCAACATGGCTGCTCCCGCACATAAAAAAATTGAAAATTTCTCAAAAAAAATCTATATGCATTACTTTAAAAAAAAAGAAAAGAAAAGAAAAATGTTTAATTAAATGTAATAAACTTAAAAAAACACACAAGAAGTGAAAATGTGATGATTCTTTAACTTATAAAAAGAATCAAAATGTATCTGAGCCTTTTACGTTTATACTACACCTGCAGGTGCATTCGCCATGTTTTAGTGTGTTGTAAAATTCAGAGACAGGTCCCATTTCAGTAAAATATACCTTTTAAAAGTGTGTTTACGTCCCGCTGAGATCACTCTTCTCTTTTGCAATGTCATCTTTTTACAGTTTATGACATTATATTTACATGTAATCCTTTTACTGCCTGATTATATGAACTTTTACATTTTTTTGCACTGTCACCTTTGCTGCTACAAGTTTATTGAGCTCTGAATTCTTTTTAACGTCCAAAAGTGCCCCGTCAGATTATAGCAATTGTGAGCTGGTCGTTTAAAGGAAAACACGCGTCTGCTTTTATTGTTAAAAATAAAACTCTCCATGTATTGTAGATTCTGTATATATAATTTTGTAATGCATAGACATAAGAAAAATATATTTTTTTTTCAGTGCATCTTCTGGCTTAACCTTGCTCTGTGGAGGCAGCCATCTTTATGTCCTCCTTGGTTAGCAGAAACAATCATTTTCCAGTATCATAGGAAGTGTATGAATGTATGAGACTAGTTCAAAATTCAAAGTGCGTTTGAGACACTAAGCCCTAGCTTTTAATTATCGGTATGATTTTTGGACAATTACGTTGTGCTTCCTACTAAAGAGGTCTTAAAAATGGCTGCCCCCGGTGGGCAACGATAAACCTAAGCCTGGAGAGGCATTGCTTGAAATGAATAAATACAATATTATCAATGTTAATAAACAATTCTTATTGGGTGTTTCTGCTGTTTTGCCATTTTTCCTAAGTCTGTAATCAAAATAAATAAAACAAATGTTACTTAGCGAACATTATATGTGTATTCAGATACATTTAATTGTTCTTCTATCTTGTTGTGAACGTTGCATTGTATTTATTTTTTGTGTTGAGGAATTGTAATATAAAGGCTGGCCCTGCAGTATGTTTAATGCATATTCTGCAGGGTTCTTCATTGCCTTACTACTTAATCTTATACACCTTCTGAATTCTACATACTACAGGGCTACCCTTTTCATGTGCTGCCCATAAATATGTATACGTGATATGTGTCCCTGAAAACATGGTGGATATAGTAACCCTGATCAAGGCACAATTGTCAGCCATTTTGAATATTTACATCAAGAGATTTAAAATGAGCCTGCCATGGCACAGGTTTACCACATTCCATTGCATTAAGTAATGAATATACACTGATCAGCCACAACACTAAAACCACTGACAGGCCAAGTGAATAAAATTGATTAAATCGTTTGAATGTTAAATGATCATATCGAATGGTTCATTGTTTTTTTTTTTAATTATCTTCTCTTCAGCGGTGTGGTGGTCACCATGAAGACGATACTTAAGTGTTCTATTCTGTTCTACCTCCTGCACTGTAGTTGCTGTGAACAAATGCAGGAGAACCACTTGTATGAGGGTTCTCCTGCGTCTCACCTTTCAAGCAACTCTCAGCATACATTCTCTCATGTCCACTGGCGTACATTCCGGAGTTGCAGGGGTCGCAGCTGCGACTGGGCCCGGTCCACCAGGGGGCCCGGCCGCCCTGGGACCGGTATGTACGCCAATTTGCCAGCCTCTTCTCCTGGGGGGCCCAAGGATTAATTTTCCACGGATCAATTTTCGCACCGGGGTTCCATGGATCGTGTGTACGCCACTGCTCATGTCTCCATATCTGTTTGTTCCCCCCTACCCCTAAATTCATCGAAATGGATAAGGGATTTTTTTTTTTTGTTATTTAATTTTTCATCTGTACAGTTTTTTGTATGTCTGGTAGCATAATATATGGGTGAAATGTAATACCATTTAAATTTACCATAAGATTTCTGTGTGCTTTAACAAGTATACTTTGAATTTTTCTTCTCTGTGTTTTGTCGATTTTTTTTTTTTATATATGAATGCCTTTTCTAAAAAGATTTTTTTTATTTTTCGTCCCATGCTCGGCCTTGTATTATGGATTTTAAAACCTAGTTAAATGTTTGCAGGTATCTTTACATAGCTTTCGGTAAATCACACACCTTGTAAAATGTGCTGCCTTTCTCGTGACTATTTTAAATTTGTTTTGATCGGTCATGCTTTAGAAGTAGTGAAGTTACTGCAGTTGTAGCTTTATGGTTTTATTGCAGCCATATATTATGTTTTTTTCGCTTTGTCATTTCTTATTACTAGGCATTTTTTATCTTTGTTTGCTAAAGATCATTTCTGCTTTGTCACCAAATATTTACCTGTGTTTTTGAAGCAGGTTAAAGTCTTCTTTACAATCCAGGGCATTCATAGATAAGTTTTATGGAGGAAAGGGAAGGGCTACATTGAAAATGATATATATATATATATATATATATATATATATATATATATAGTCACGGGAAAAACAAAGTACACCTCTTTGAATTCTATGGTTTTACATATTAGGACATAATAACAATCAACTGTCCCTTAGCAGATCTTAAAATTAAGTAAATACATATGATACATATACAGATGATTC
>OW240920.1:139839525-139965339 GCA_933207985.1 Pelobates cultripes | reverse complement strand
GATTTAATTTGGGGCGCTTACAAAGTGTATGGGGGACAATGCTGGTTCAAATACGACCAGCAATTCCGCCAGAAGATGGCGGCGTGTCAGGGGATGGGTTTCGGGGTGCAGGACGGCAGCCTGTGGCTGCTACTGATGACCCCGTGTAGACCCTCCCCCTTTTCAGGGGTTGCCGGCGTCCCCATGGGGACGTCGGCAGGTCAGCGGAAGGGAGTTTGTTGGCTCTTCAACGAGAGCCACTGTAAGTGGTTTAGCTGTTGTAGATTCCGGCACGAGTGTGCCCATTGTGGGGGAGCCCACCCGGCTCTCCGTTGTTTCAAGAAGGGCAGACCGCCTGCCGCCAAGGGCTCTGGTAGGGACGACGTTCCTCGCGGCGAGGACGCCGGTGAGCGTGGAAAAGATGCGTCCCTGGTTAAGCAGGTATCCTAAGAGGGACGCTGCAAGCCTTCTGTTCGACGGTTTTACAATGGGTTTTTTGGATTCCCTTTGTGCTGTCGGATGAGGGCCGGTTTGCTGACAATCTTCGGTCCACGCGGGGTAGGGAGGGTTTATTGCAGGAAAAGCTGGAGGCGGAGATTCAACGGGGCCGCATGGCCGGTCCCTTTGATTTCCCCCCGTTCCACAACTTGAGAGTGTCTCCGTTGGGTCTGGTACCCAAAAAAGACCCGGGAACTTTTCGGTTGATTCACCATCTCTCGTACCCTTCGGGGGCGTCGGTCAACGATGACATTGACAGGGATGCGTGTCGGGTGCGGTATGCGTCCTTCGACTCGGCCTTGCTCCTACTGCGGCGGGCCGGTCGTGGGGCTTTGTTGGCAAAATCGGATATTGAATCGGCCTTTCGTTTGTTGCCGGTTCATCCGGATTGTTTTCATTTGTTGGGGTGTTTCGCGAACGGTTGCTTCTATTATGATATGTGCATGCCCATGGGTTGCGCTATATCTTGTTCTTATTTCGAACTGTTTTCTTCCTTTTTGGAGTGGGTCACGTCTCGAGTTTCGGGTTTGGGGTCCTTGACCCATTACTTGGACGATTTTTTGTTTGTCGGTCCGTCGGTTCCCAGGATTGTATGGCGTTGCTTCAGGCGTTCCGGCGGGTAGCGTCGGAGTTCGGTGTGCCAGTTTCCGAACAAAAGACGGTCGGCCCGGTGTTGGTTCTTTCGTTCTTGGGTATCGAGATCGATACTGAGAGCATGGTTTTCCGGCTTCCTGAGGAGAAGCTGGAGGGGTTGCTTCGGCTAGTGGACTTGGTCAAAGGTTCCAAGAAGGTTCAGTTGCGGCAGATGCAGGGCCTTTTGGGGCACTTGGTTTTCGCATGTCGAGTGTTACCGATGGGTCGGGCATTTTGTCGCAGATTGTCTTTGTCCACGGTAGGGGTGAGGGAACCCTTCCATTACATTCGGATCACGAGGCGCCTCCGGTCGGATCTGGCGGTGTAGAGCTCCTTCCTACGTAGTTACAACGGGCACTCTTGCTGGTTGAGGGAGGCCACCTCCAACGCCGCGTTGGATCTCTTTACGGACGCCTCGGGGTCCGTTGGTTTTGGAGCGTATTTTCAGGGTCAGTGGTGCGCGGGGGAGTGGCCGCGGGCCTGGCGGTCTTCCTTATTGAGGAAGAATTTGACCTTTTTGGAACTGTTTCCGATAGTGGTCGCGCTGGAACTGTGGGGCGAGGATCTGAGAAATCACACGGTGGTCTTTCACACGGACAACATGAGTGTGGTTCATGTGATTGCCCGTTCGTCGTCCTCGTCTCCACCTGTTTTGGCGCTTCTCCGTCACCTCGTGCTCCTTAGTCTTAAGTTTAATATTTGGGTGCGGGCGCAGCATGTCCCGGGTGTTCAGAACGTGGTGGCTGATGCATTGTCTCGCTTGCAGTGGGAGCGGTTTCGCTTGCAGTGGGAGCGGTTTCGCGAGGCAGCGCCAGAGGCGCAGCGGACCGGTCTGCGGTGTCCAGACTCCTTATGGAAGCTCGATTTCGAGGTCTGATGGGCTTGGTATTGGATTCCTTGGCGGAGTCTTCATGGAAGGCATACCGGGCAGTGTGGAGGCAGTGGCTGTCGGCAGCACGGGATGGGGATGTATCCACGGCCTCGGGTCGTGCGGAGAGGACTCTCGTGATGCTGGATGACTTGGCCAAGGGAGGTAGGTCCTGCACTGCTGCGGAGAAGGCGTTGGCTGCCCTGTCGTTTTTGTTTCGTTTTATGGGCTGGCAGGATGTTACTAAGGACTATGGGATTCAGAGGGTGGTCAAGGGTTGGCGGCTGAGGCGTCGCCCGGATGGTCGTCGTCCAATTTCGGTTGACATGTTGCGGCGGATTATGTTAGTGCTACCGTCGGTCTGTGGTTCGGAGTACAGGTCGAAGTTGTTTCGCGTGGCCTTCTCGGTCTGCTTTTTTGGTGCCTTTCGTATCGGCGAGTTGGTGGCCCCGAGCAAGGGGAAGGCCTCGCCGTTGGCATTGTCGGATGTGCGATGGTCCCCTTCAACCGTCGACATTTTTGTGCGACGATCTAAGACGGACCAGGCGGCCCGGGGGGCCTGGGTTCGTTTGGGGGCCACGAGGGACGAAGTCTGTCCGGTTGGGGCCTTCCACGCCTTTCTGGGGGTACGCCCGGAGCGGGGAGGCCCTTTGTTAGCTCACGGGGACGGGTCTCCGCTAACCCGGTATCAGTTCTCGGCGATGATGAAGAAAGCGTTGGTTGCGAGTGGTATGGATGGTCACGGGTTTTCGGCCCATTCCTTTCGGATTGGGGCGGCTACCCAGGCGAGTGTGTTGGGGTACTCGGCCGCTGGAATTCAACGGATTGGAAGATGGGGGTCGGGGCGTTTTAAGTCTTATGTCCGACCTCATATGCTGTAACCCCTTTTCTCGTTGTAGGTGGTCGGCCCCGGTACGTGTGGATTATAGGGCATTCTTATGTGTACTGGGCAGCTAGGCGAGCTGAAGGCCGGACCTACGGACGGAATTTGGGGTTTTCGGTGGACGTGGCCAGAGTCAGGTGGAAGGGCATTAGGGGCCTCCAGTGGCAGCAGATTTATCCTGAGTTCGTGGCCCTGCGTAAGTTTGTGTCGGGGCCGGTGGTGGCGGTTGTTCACGCGGGTGGTAACGACTTAGGGGTATCCCGGACTGTGGACCTTCTCCACGCGATTCGGCACGACTTGGCGAGGTGCATGGCGCTCTTTCCAGACATGACCTTGGTTTGGTCGGAGGTGGTATCCAGGCCGTGCTGGCGCGCGCTTCCGCACTCTCGCGGTTTGGAGAAGAGCCGGCGCAAGCTGAACATTGCTGTGGGGAAGTTTGTACGGCGGTTAGGAGGAGTGGTCATCCGACACGTGGAGCTGGAAGGAGAGAACCAAAATTTGATGAGAAAGGATGGGGTCCATTTAAACGAAATAGGGTTAGATATTCTGAACACGGGCTTGCAGGGTGGGATTGAGGCTGCGCTGTCGGCGGGGGGCGCGATGACGGCAGGAGGCGCGAGGGGAAGTCGTCATCGCGGTGGCGGGAGTCCTGGCCAGCGCAGGCAGAAGTGGTGAAGTTGCCGAGGAGGCTTGGGGAGTCGCAGCCTGTTGGGAGCTGATGGCGGAGGCAGGCTGCTCAGGACTCATGGTTTGTGGGGATAGACCTGTCTGTTGGGCAATCACCCCAACAGCTGACAGTATGAATATGTTGCTGGCATGGAAATGAATTAATAAAAGCTGTGGCCGATGCCCTTACCCAACGTAATTACGGTCTCTGTGTGTTATTGGGGAACTGGGGGCATTGGGGGGTGGTACAGACATCTAGACAGCAGTCAAGACACCTCCCTGGACTGACAAGGAAGGGGGGACATGACTGCGGCTAGGATAAGGAGTCTTGAAGGAGTAAGGGAAGGGAGGGGTATAAATGGATACATAGTTGCTAAGATGGAAGACAGTTATAAGGACAGTTAGGGGAGGGGACTTACCAGTCAGCTTTGGAAGTGCAGGGATCCTGACTTTCCCGCCCTCCCTCCCCTAGGACGTTTAGTTAGACAGGAATGTGGGTTGTTGTTGGTGCCTGTTGTTGGTTGTCTTTTTCTTGTTTTTGTCACAGCACGCGGGAGTCCTGGCCAGCGCAGGCAGAAGTGGTGAAGTTGCCGAGGAGGCTTGGGGAGTCGCAGCCTGTTGGGAGCTGATGGCGGAGGCAGGCTGCTCAGGACTCATGGTTTGTGGGGATAGACCTGTCTGTTGGGCAATCACCCCAACAGCTGACAGTATGATTATGTTGCTGGCATGGAAATGAATTAATAAAAGCTGTGGCCGATGCCCTTACCCAACGTAATTACGGTCTCTGTGTGTTATTGGGGAACTGGGGGCATTGGGGGGTGGTACAGACATCTAGACAGCAGTCATGGTTCTTATCTGTCACATTCTATGTTTCTATCCTGGCCTCACCTCTTTAAAATTCTAAAATCCAACCTTTTTGGAAGTCCATTCTATAATTTCATGAAAGCACTATACATGTTAAGGTTTTGACAGGAGATGCCCAGATAGCAGTAATAAACCAAAAGCGAAGTACCAAATCGGGATTAGTAAAATTGTAGCCATGGGAAGCCAAGGTCAGGGGCAGGCAGCACAGGATCATAAACAAAGTAACAGGCAAATAGGTTAAAAATCAAGCAGTCAATAGAAGTCACTGTAACGTGTACACACTGAGAGCACAGTATTACTGAACACTGAGAACATGATTCGAAGTGGTTATATAGGGGAGAGGGCCACACCTTTCCCACTCTATCGATTAAGTGGTCTCCACCTTTCCTAATCATCAAAGAGGCTGTCCTTTGGGCACATGTGCGATCATTAAAATTGACAATCTCAGCCAATCCAATGCTTTGGAAAAGCATTGTGATTGACTGAGATTATCACTTCTGATGATGTCAGCCAAGGAGACAGGACAGGACTGGAGCCAGCAGCAGCAGACTGGAATAAAGGTAAGATTTTACTATATTTAGGAGGTGAGGGGGCTAGATAGTGTTTTTAACTCTATAGGGTCAGAAATACAAGTTTGTGTTCCTCACCCTCTAGTAAAGAAGACGCAATTATACCCCCATATACGCCCCATAGTGCAATTATATCAACTTTCCAAAACAAGACACCTCAGGCTAATTGCCCCCGATATTGAGTTAAAGAGATACTCCACTGTCCAAGTATAAAATAAATAAAAATGACTGTTTAGAAGATATATCCCAAATAAAAATTTAATGCATTTAATTATACATTTTTTTTTATTGGTGTTATATCCAAAAACAGCTTGCAAAACCTGCATTTTTCTTGCCTGGTGCCTTTGCAAATCGTCCCCTTCTGACCCCACCCAGATGTTCTATGGCTGTCCAATCACAGACTTTCCAATGCAACTCAATGAGAAGTCTTTGCAAGGCTGGTGCTCTGAGCAATTGCTGCCTCTTCAGTTTAGTGCAGCTAAGCTAATCAAACCAGGAAGTAACAGAATCGCCTGTGTGATTGAAAAGCCAGAGAGGTGTAACCAGTATAATATATAAAGGTGTCAGTTTCTAACTGAAATCTGCGCTGTTTCCAAAATGAAAAAAGAGGACACACTCTTCACAAATAAAACCTTTCAGCAAGCTAAAGTGCTTTAGGGGTCTGGAGTGCCCCTTTAATTCCATGCTCAAATACCCAGAAAATATAATGTGGAGCATATTTAGCTTAATTTAGTTTTAGGTTTCAATGTTGTATTTGTTGTATTGGCTTTTATTTATTTGTCTTCTTTTTCTACGGCTTTTTTTATTTATTATTTTTATTTTTATTATTCTTTTTTTTGAAGTGCAGGGTTAAGTACATGCTTTAGTATTGATGCATAATATGAAACATAAGAACAATATGCATATGTGAAAAGTCAGGATTTGCTGCCTTTTTTTTTTTTTCACGAAAAAGAAAGATAATTGTACAGGAGAAATACATCCGTGTCATGTGGAGACCAAAGAGATAGACGTCATGGTAACAAAACAAGAACTTAATCAATTAATACTTTTAGATAAGCAAGATTGTTTAGTGTCAGTCTTGCATGACGTTAACTTTAAATAGCCACGGATGATGGCAGGGGTCCTTGTTTTAATTAAAAGATTCAAAATAAGGGAATAAGTCATGCTATGGTGTTTCTCGGGTGGACCATAATTAGCTCAGGCAAGCCTAGTAAGATTTAAGATAACAGACCATTAAAAACTATATATATATATATATATATTTATTTTATTATTAAAAATGGGAACTTGAGTACGCTAAAGGTGGGAAAATTACATTTGCTATGCCCCTTGATGACCTGGTCCACCCAAGGGGTGTATTGTGTATCAGGGTATGCCTTAGGCATGACTGTGTAGTTGCAGAATTAATAAACTCCTTAACCCTAAATAAACTCCTTAATTCTAAAAAAACAAAAAATGAAAGTGTAGGTACACTTGAAACAGAGTTGGGTTTATTAGCTAATGAAGACCAGGAAAAAGCAGAAATGTTCTTCAGTATATATTAATGAGGATCTTATGGCAAGAGATATGCAAATGATTGCTGCAAAAAACTTGCAAATAACTTGTGATTGGATAACTCGAGACAAAGTGCTACAGCTATTAAAGAAAAGTAATGTAAATAAAGCTCCGGGGCCTGACGGTATTCACCCACGAGTTCTTAAGGAGCTAAGTGGGGAAATAAGTGAACCTCAGTATTTAATTTTTCAAGATTCTTTTGTTTCAGGTGTTGTACCGGAGGATTGGAAGAAGGCAGATGTTGTTCCTATATTTAAAAAGGGTTCAAAATCCTTGCCTGGAAATTATAGACCTGTGAGCTTAACATCTGTAACTGGGAAAATATTTGAAGGGCTATTAAGGGATAATATTCATGAATTCATTGGGAAGAACTTTGTTATTAGCAATAATCAGCATGGTTTTATGAAACATCGGTCATGTCAAACTAACCTAATTGCATTCTACGAAGAAGTAAGAAGAAGTATAGATCAGGGTGTTGTAGTGGATGTGATCTACTTGGATTTTGCCAAGGCATTTGATACGCTTCCTCACAATAGGTTAGTCTTCAAACTAAAAGAAATTGGTCTAGTTGAATATTCTTGTTCTTGGGTAGAACATTGGCTTAAAGGACCACTATAGTGCCAGGAAAACATACTCGTTTTCCTGGCACTATAGTGCCCTGAGGGTGCCCCCACCCTCAGGGACCCCCTCCCGCCCGGCTCTGGAAAGGGGAAAAGGGGTAAAACTTAAATTGAAACTACCTTTCAATGAGACAGCCACTAGAGGATTAGGGGGAAGGCTTAACCCATTCATAAACATAGCAGTTTCTCTGAAACTGCTATGTTTATGAAAAAATGGGTTAACCCTAGCTGGACCTGGCACCCAGACCTCTTCATTAAGCTGAAGTGGTCTGGGTGCCTAGAGTGGTCCTTTAAGGATAGAGTACAACGAGTTGTCATTAATGGTAAATTTTCAGGCTGGACAAAAGTGGTAAGTGGTGTCCCTCAGGGTTCTGTTTTGGGACAACTTCTATTTAACATATTTATAAATGATCTTGAAATAGGCATTGAAAGCCATGTATCAGTGTTTGCAGATGACACAAAACTTTGTAAAGTAATAAAATGTGAGCAGGATATTGCTTTGCTGCAGAGAGATTTGGATAGATTGGGGGACTGGGCACTAAAATGGCAGATGAAATTTAACATAGAGAAATGCAAAGTTATGCACTTCGGGGTTAAGAATGCACAAGCAACTTACACACTAAATGGTAATGAATTAGGGATAATCACACACGAGAAGGATTTGGGAATTGTTATAGATAACAAATTAGGCAGCAATATGCAATGTCAATCTGCAGTTGCTAAGGCCAGTAAGATTTTGTCATGTATAAATAGGGGCTTAAATTCTCGGGATGAAAATATAATTCTGCCTCTTTATAAATCGCTGGTAAGACCACACCTTGAATATGCTGTGCAATTTTGGGCACCTGTTCTAAAGAAGAGAGGGACTCTACCGTCTGCTTTCCACTAAGACCCAACACATTCAAAACTGGTTAAACTAAGGAAACAGCTAAATTAATCGTAGAGGAGATAACACATATATGGCAAATGTTAAAGGCAGCGGGAAAACATTTCCCTAGTACTCTTCAGGGTAGGTTCAGCCTGGAGTAAAGGACCCCTCAGCCTAAGGGGTTAATACAGGTACATTAGCCATGTACCACTTCTGGGTACGGCTGGTGAGGGGGCATGGGGTGTCCACAGCCTCCAGTCCCAGCAAGCACAGTAACGGCTCAGCCTCCGATACTGTGGTCAGCTTGTAGCGATGACTGTTGTTTTCGGCTATGAGTGCCCTCGGATATCCCTATTTGTATGAGATGGATGCAGTGCGCAGCTTAGCGCTTATTCCTTTTAAGGATACACGCCACTGTAGCGTTGGGCGTCCTGAATAAAGCTCAGTGACACGGACCGCTTTCAGAAACATTTATTTGTCATTTCTGGACTTGAAGCTTATGATGGCATCTCATGGTGTGGGAGATTTGTTATAAGGTTAACCGGGTAGGCGAGAAAGTCCATCCGGTGATTCATTGCCCTTTAGCTTGTTAAGGTTGTGGAGAACAACCTCCTGATAAATGGTGGAAATTGCGCAGGGTCTATCGTGTCAGGGACCCCTCTCACCTTCAGGTTGCGTTGTCTTGTTGCATCTTCTAATTGCCCCATCTTGGCACTTAGTTGTGCACATGTAGCGTTCATTTCGAGCATTTGTGCTGCGGTAGAATCTTGATTGATTCGTAGATTATGAATGTCTTTCACCGGGGCTCATATGCTCAGTCAGTGCATTTGGATTTTCCTTAAGCACCGCCATCTCAGCAGGGCCGGTGCATGGATTTCTGCTGCCCTAGGCAAAGATCCATTTTGCCGCTCCCTCATGTCACTCACTAACTGACAGACACTCACTGACAGACGCACACGCTGACACACATACACCCACTTACTGACATACACACACAGAAACTCACTGTCAGACACACACTCACTTACTGACAGACACACACACAGACATACACTCACTGACAGACATACACTTACTCAGACAATCACTGACAGACATACACTCACTGACACACACACACAGAAACTCACTGACAGACATACACACACACACACACACACACACACACTCACACAGACACTCACTGACAGACACACACTCACTGACAGACATACACTCACTCAGACCATCACTGACAGACATACACTAACTCACTGACAGACACACAGACACTTACAGACAGACATACACACTCACAGACGCTCACTCACTGACAGTCAAAAAGTCAAACACTCACCTCCCTGGGCTCCTTACTCCTCCCACCAGCTGTTTAGTATGTCGGGGCTGTAAATATGTCATATTCTGACTTCCGGCATCACAGAGGGCATGCAAGGGAGGAGTGAGAGGAGGAGTGGGAGGCTGCAAGAACAGCCTCCCTCGCCGCCTGCCTTCTCCTGGCTCCTCCGGTCACCGGCATTTGATAGCAGAGCAGGCACCTGTCATCAAGGTAAGAAAGTGCCTGCTCTGCCATACTGAAGGACAACTTAGATGGTGCCCTGTGACAGGGCTCCTCTGGGCGCCCCCACCTTTGGGCGCCTTGAGGATCAGCCCGGCGTTGGGGGCAGCTCAAGAGCCATTCGCCCAGCGCTGCGGCCCAAGACAGGGGGAGCCCACAAGGAAATATCCCGGTTGCCAGGGCCCTGCATCTCTGAGGCAAAGAAGGCCTTAAGCTCCGCTACCATGGAGGTCAGATCCATTTTGGCCAGGGTGGCTCTATTTGCCGTGGCTGCATCTGCTGTGGCTCTGTCTGCTGTGGAGGGAGAACCTTGCTCCTGCGTTTGTATGTCAAGGCCTCCTCTAGCTCCTGGTCCTCTTCATCTGAGGGAGACATCGAGTCCGGTGGAGAAGTTTGCTGCGGATCCACCATTTTGGGCAGGCATGACTCGGAGAGTAGTTGTCCAATATCGCGGATATGCCCCTCGCTAAGCCCTCGAGATTTCTTAGAGTGCTTCCCCATCGCAACCATCGCAAATGGAAGTGTATCCACTTCAAATATGCACCCATAGACTTACAGCTCCATAACCACTGCACTGACCTTAAAACAAATGTGACAATAGATCTTGGAAGTGCCAAATTGGAGCTTTGAAAGCATTTATTTATAATTTATTTACAATTTAATCACAGATTTCCTTAAACTTCAACGGTCATTACATTTTCACTTTCTCTTTTTTTAAGTTTATTATATTTTTATAAATTTATGTTCTTTTGCTTAAGTGATGTATATTAAATAGTTTTTTATAAAATGTCACTTTTTTTTTCTATCTGACCAACTGTTGCTCAACCTAACTTGCCTGCTGCTGCAGGTTCACGCAGAGCAATCACAGCAGCAGCAAGTTAGGTTGAGCAACAGTTGGTCAGAAAACAGTAGAGTCTGACCCAACATGGCTGCTCCCGCACATAAAAAAATTGAAAATTTCTCAAAAAAAATCTATATGCATTACTTTAAAAAAAAAGAAAAGAAAAGAAAAATGTTTAATTAAATGTAATAAACTTAAAAAAACACACAAGAAGTGAAAATGTGATGATTCTTTAACTTATAAAAAGAATCAAAATGTATCTGAGCCTTTTACGTTTATACTACACCTGCAGGTGCATTCGCCATGTTTTAGTGTGTTGTAAAATTCAGAGACAGGTCCCATTTCAGTAAAATATACCTTTTAAAAGTGTGTTTACGTCCCGCTGAGATCACTCTTCTCTTTTGCAATGTCATCTTTTTACAGTTTATGACATTATATTTACATGTAATCCTTTTACTGCCTGATTATATGAACTTTTACATTTTTTTGCACTGTCACCTTTGCTGCTACAAGTTTATTGAGCTCTGAATTCTTTTTAACGTCCAAAAGTGCCCCGTCAGATTATAGCAATTGTGAGCTGGTCGTTTAAAGGAAAACACGCGTCTGCTTTTATTGTTAAAAATAAAACTCTCCATGTATTGTAGATTCTGTATATATAATTTTGTAATGCATAGACATAAGAAAAATATATTTTTTTTTCAGTGCATCTTCTGGCTTAACCTTGCTCTGTGGAGGCAGCCATCTTTATGTCCTCCTTGGTTAGCAGAAACAATCATTTTCCAGTATCATAGGAAGTGTATGAATGTATGAGACTAGTTCAAAATTCAAAGTGCGTTTGAGACACTAAGCCCTAGCTTTTAATTATCGGTATGATTTTTGGACAATTACGTTGTGCTTCCTACTAAAGAGGTCTTAAAAATGGCTGCCCCCGGTGGGCAACGATAAACCTAAGCCTGGAGAGGCATTGCTTGAAATGAATAAATACAATATTATCAATGTTAATAAACAATTCTTATTGGGTGTTTCTGCTGTTTTGCCATTTTTCCTAAGTCTGTAATCAAAATAAATAAAACAAATGTTACTTAGCGAACATTATATGTGTATTCAGATACATTTAATTGTTCTTCTATCTTGTTGTGAACGTTGCATTGTATTTATTTTTTGTGTTGAGGAATTGTAATATAAAGGCTGGCCCTGCAGTATGTTTAATGCATATTCTGCAGGGTTCTTCATTGCCTTACTACTTAATCTTATACACCTTCTGAATTCTACATACTACAGGGCTACCCTTTTCATGTGCTGCCCATAAATATGTATACGTGATATGTGTCCCTGAAAACATGGTGGATATAGTAACCCTGATCAAGGCACAATTGTCAGCCATTTTGAATATTTACATCAAGAGATTTAAAATGAGCCTGCCATGGCACAGGTTTACCACATTCCATTGCATTAAGTAATGAATATACACTGATCAGCCACAACACTAAAACCACTGACAGGCCAAGTGAATAAAATTGATTAAATCGTTTGAATGTTAAATGATCATATCGAATGGTTCATTGTTTTTTTTTTTAATTATCTTCTCTTCAGCGGTGTGGTGGTCACCATGAAGACGATACTTAAGTGTTCTATTCTGTTCTACCTCCTGCACTGTAGTTGCTGTGAACAAATGCAGGAGAACCACTTGTATGAGGGTTCTCCTGCGTCTCACCTTTCAAGCAACTCTCAGCATACATTCTCTCATGTCCACTGGCGTACATTCCGGAGTTGCAGGGGTCGCAGCTGCGACTGGGCCCGGTCCACCAGGGGGCCCGGCCGCCCTGGGACCGGTATGTACGCCAATTTGCCAGCCTCTTCTCCTGGGGGGCCCAAGGATTAATTTTCCACGGATCAATTTTCGCACCGGGGTTCCATGGATCGTGTGTACGCCACTGCTCATGTCTCCATATCTGTTTGTTCCCCCCTACCCCTAAATTCATCGAAATGGATAAGGGATTTTTTTTTTTTGTTATTTAATTTTTCATCTGTACAGTTTTTTGTATGTCTGGTAGCATAATATATGGGTGAAATGTAATACCATTTAAATTTACCATAAGATTTCTGTGTGCTTTAACAAGTATACTTTGAATTTTTCTTCTCTGTGTTTTGTCGATTTTTTTTTTTTATATATGAATGCCTTTTCTAAAAAGATTTTTTTTATTTTTCGTCCCATGCTCGGCCTTGTATTATGGATTTTAAAACCTAGTTAAATGTTTGCAGGTATCTTTACATAGCTTTCGGTAAATCACACACCTTGTAAAATGTGCTGCCTTTCTCGTGACTATTTTAAATTTGTTTTGATCGGTCATGCTTTAGAAGTAGTGAAGTTACTGCAGTTGTAGCTTTATGGTTTTATTGCAGCCATATATTATGTTTTTTTCGCTTTGTCATTTCTTATTACTAGGCATTTTTTATCTTTGTTTGCTAAAGATCATTTCTGCTTTGTCACCAAATATTTACCTGTGTTTTTGAAGCAGGTTAAAGTCTTCTTTACAATCCAGGGCATTCATAGATAAGTTTTATGGAGGAAAGGGAAGGGCTACATTGAAAATGATATATATATATATATATATATATATATATATATATATATAGTCACGGGAAAAACAAAGTACACCTCTTTGAATTCTATGGTTTTACATATTAGGACATAATAACAATCAACTGTCCCTTAGCAGATCTTAAAATTAAGTAAATACATATGATACATATACAGATGATTCTTATGTCCCAATTTGTAAAACCATAGAATTCAGATAGGGTGTTGCTCAGGTAGTGTGGGTTATGGGAGGTGTGGGGAGCTGCATTGAAGGAGCAGTTATTAGATTGATAGTATTGTGTCTGTACTGCCTCTTGTGGCCATTTCTGGAACTGCCACCCTACCTTTTAAAATAGATCATTGCCAAATGGTTGTGCCACTGCCAACACGCACATGAGAGAAAATGTTTTGGAGAATTCATAGTTCTTGTTCTGCGGTGTGATCATAATAAGTATTTGATCAGTCTGCTAAGTCCAGCAACCAACACTGCCTGAGCAGCACGCTCACTGCAGCTCCTCACACCTCCTATAACACACACTACCTGAGCAACATGCTCACTGCAGATCCCCACACCTCCTATAACCTACACTACCTGAGCAGAACACTCACTGCAGCTCCCCACACCTCCTATAAGCCACACTACCTGAGCAGCACACTCACTGCATCTCCCCACACCTCCTATAACCCACACTACCTGAGCAGCACGCTCACTGCAGCTCCCCACACCTCCTATAACCCACAATACCTGAGCAGCACGCTCACTGCAGCTTTCCACACCTCCTATAATCGACACTACCTGAGCAGCACACTCATTGCAGCTCCCCACACCTCCTATAACCCACACTACCTGAGCAGCACACTCACTGCATCTCCCCACACCTCCTATAACCTACACTACCTGAGCAACACACTAACTGCAGCTTCCCACACCTCCCATAACCCACACTACCTGAGCAGCACGCTCACTGCAGCTCTCCACACCTCCTATAACACACTACCTGAGCAGCACGCTCATTGCAGCTCCCCACACCTCCTATAACCCACACTACCTGAGCAGCACACTCACTGCATCTCCCCACACCTCCTATAACCTACACTACCTGAGCAACACACTCACTGCAGCTCCCCACATCTCCTATAACCCACACTACCTGAGCAGCACGCTCACTGCAGCTCCCCATACTACCTGAGCAGCACGCTCACTGCAGCTCTCCACACCTCCTATAACCCACACTACCTGAGCAGCACACTCACTGCAGCTCCCCACACCTCCTATAACACACACTGGAGCAGGACACTCACGCTCCCCCCACACCTCCTAACCCACACTACCTGAGCAGCACGCTCACTGCAGCTCCCCACACCTCCTATAACACACACTACCTGAGCAGCACACTCACTGCAGCTCCCCACACCTCCTATAACCCACACTACCTGAGCAGCACACTCACTGCAGCTCCCCACACCTCCTATAACCTACACTACTTTATCCGATTAAAAAACATCTAGGCATTAAAAGTACATTTTCAGAAACATATTCTTAATGTCCCTGGACTGTCCCTTTAAGTTAGCAATACATAGACATTTACCGACTCTCCGATGATGGGTGTATCCCACGTTTATTGCTAAATACCCTATAATGCAAATAATAATCAGTAAATTTCGTGCTGGCGCCATTTAATCGCCTCCTCTCATAAGGACCTATGATAAGCTGAGTTCCTGTCTGGCTGTTTGTGGCGTGTTTGCAATACACCAGATATGCCCTGTCAGTCTTTCTTACGTTAAGGATTGGCATTTACTACTGGAGTTTTATAACCGGTGTCATAAGGTGCCACGCCGTGTTGTGCGCAGTCATTCCAACCCATTTACCTTGAGCGTGTTTTTATCTCTCGCTGTTTATTCTTGGAGTGAATTCTGCAATGTCATATTTTCCTTATCTAGATGTACTGTAAGGTCAGTGGGTAATACCTTCATTGCTATAAACAATATTGTTTTCCTTTAAACTCAAGGTCTCGTAAATCTAATTTGACAATAGAACTGGAGTTTTTCACTAAAAATAGCTAAGCTGAAAATAATAGGGGTCGTCAAGTTTGACGATTTCTGCCAAAATATTCCCTTTCCGTGTAAGTTCTGGTTATCTCCCAGTTTAGGACTTGTTCTCGTTGTCGTTAATTGTTAAAATGGCTGCTGTTAACGTTAGCAACTTATTCCCAGCTTACAAGAGTTTTAAATGTGTCCCAGAGAAAATAATAGGAGGCAATAAGCACTAGTTACTAACCGGGTTCCATGCTAGACGCTATATTTTACTGGCTGCTGCTATCTTGCTGAAACTAAAACCTGTCTCAGCTAGTTTTAAACAGATGTAATCAAGTTAACAAGTGCCACATACCTGCTGTATACAGAGCGCAAATCAATTTCCCCCGAGCCAATCGCTGCTCTCTATTAGACAGCTACCCACACTGCACACACAGCCACCCACACTCCACACACACACTGCACACAAACATCGCTACCCACACTGCACAGACACACCCACACTGTCTACGCCCACAGCTACCCACACTGCACACACACAGCTACCCACACTGCGCGTGCACACACACACACACACACCTACTCACACTGTCTACACACACACAGCTACCCACACTCCACACAGCTACCCACACTACCCACACTGTCTACACACACAGCTACCCACATACACACACAGCTACCCACACTGTCTACACAAACAGCTACCCACACTGTCTACACACACAGCTACCCACACTGTACGCACACAGCTACCCACACTGTACACACACACACAGAAGTTCTATTCATTTTACAGACCACTGCAGAAGCTACTGTTAAAGCATTACAGAAACTATTTGCAACATTTGGCTTGCCCAGAGTGCTTGTTTCAGATAATGGATCGCAGTTTGTTTCTGGACAATTTCGGGCTTTTCTCAAAGAAAAACGGTATTCGGCATCATCGTACAGCACAGTATTATCCTGCTACTAATGGTCAAGCAGAACGTTTTGTTCAAACTCTAAAGGGTTTTCTGAGAAGTCTGAAAGCAGAAGGAAAGAGACCTGAACATCATTTGTCTGAGTTCCTTCTACAGTATTGAAATACACCTCATCCAACCACTGGACAACCTCCAGCATGCATTATGTTAGGCCGTGAACTCAGGACAAAGTTGGATCTGCAATAACCAGAGATTCAACAAAGGGTCATCCAGCAACAATCAAAGATGCAAGTCGGAAAAGCAGGCCATTGTTACCAGACAGGGGATTCTGTTTGGATGCGTGTATATCATCAGGAGAATCGTTGGAAAGAAGCAGTGATAAAGGAAGTTCTGGGGCCGGCGCACTATAACGTTTTAACCTCTGATGTATGTTACACACGGAGACATACAAATCAACTTTGACCACGTATAACAGACAACCTATCAAAGTGGGTAGGGCCACTCATGCAACCAGACACTGATATATGGCATGCTACACACACACACACACACTTTCTCTACACACAGCTACCCACACTGTCTACACACACACAGCTTCCCACACTGTACACACACACACACACAGCTACCCACACTGTACACACACACACACACACACAGCTACACACACTGTATACATGCACACTCAGCTACTTACACAGTCTACACACACAGCTACCCACACTGTCTACACACAGAGCTACCCACACTATACATACACAGCTACCCACACTGCAAACACACAGCGCTACCTACACTGTCTACACACACAGCTACCCACACTGTCTATGTACATGCACAGAGCTACCCACATAGCTAAACACACAGCTACCCACACTGTACACACACACACACACACACAGCTACACACACTGTATACATGCACACTCAGCTACTTACACAGTCTACACACACAGCTACCCACACTGTCTACACACACACAGTGACCCACACTGTACACACACAGAAAGCTACCCACACTGTCTACACACACAAAGCTACCCACACTGTCTACACACACACAGTGACCCACACTGTACACACACAGAAAGCTACCCACACTGCACACACACACAGCTACCCACACTGTACACACACACAGATACTCATCTACCCACATTGTACTCACACACAGCTACCCGCACTGTACACACACACAGCTACTCAAACTGTACACACACACACACACACACAGAGTTATTCACACTACACGCACAGCTACACACACACACACACACAGCTACCCACATTGTACACACACACACACAGCTATTCACACTGTCTACATGCACACACATAGCTACCCACACTGCACACACACGGTTACCCACACTGTATGCACACACAGCTACCCAGCTATCCACATTGTACTCACACACAGCTACCCACACTGCGCACATACAGCTATCCACACTATCTACACACACAGCTACCCACACTGTACACACTATACACACAGCTACCCACACTGTACACACACAGCTACCCACATTGTACACACACACACACACACAGCTATTCACACTACACACACTGTTGCAAATCCTGCTACTACACGAATACTGCTACACACACAGACACACACACACTGCTACAAACACACACAGACACACACATGCTACTAGCTTTTCACAGTTAGTTGGCAGTTGCGCTTCAAATTGCTGGATACGAAAGACAAAAGTAGAAAAAAACCCGGTGGTGGAATATATCTGGATAAGATGAATGTGGAAACTCACTTACACTGAACGGAGCTTCAGGCCTGCTCTGGGATTTAGGTTTGCGTGGATCAATCCCCGCCTACACCTACACCAAGATAGCCCATGGTGGGGACATGAGCTTTGCTTAGGTATTGAAGACCGCCAAGAGCAGGCAGACACAACACCCGCTTATAATGCTGCACTATACCACCAACAGTAAGCAGCAGCAATTTGTTGCAGGTGTATCACTTTGCACTGCCCCGTATTAAATAATACACATGGGTCAATCAATTTCATTGGTACTCTGTTAAAATTAAAAATGGAACGCAGGGCTGGTCTGCTTGTTGGGTGCATCAAGGTGTGCCTGGTCACACACCATGCACATGCTTATGCTACAGATGTACACACCATAATAACATTGCCTCCACCGGCCTGCCTTCTTCCCATAGTGCATCCTGCTGCCATCTCTTCCCCAGGTAAACAATACACACACTCGGCTATTCTGATCTAAAGGAAACAGTGATTCATCAAACCAGGCAACCTTCTTCCATTGCTCGATGGCCCAGTTTTGACGCTCATGTCCCCATTGAAGGCTCTTTCAGCAGGAGATAGGGGTCATCATGGACACTCTGACCAGTCTGCCACTAGGCAGCAAGCTGCAATGCTCTGTGTTTTCTGACACCTTTCTATCATGGCCAGCATTACATTTTTCAACAATTTGGGCTACAGTAGCTTTTCTGTGTGATCAGACCAGACATTCTAGCCTTTACTCTCCATGTGCATCAATGAGACTTGGGTGTCCATGACCCTGACGCTGGTTCACCAGTTGTCCTTTCTTGCACCACTTTCGGTAGTTACTAACCAGTCGTCTAGCCATCACTACTTGGCCTTGGTCAAAGTCAATCAGATCTTGCCGCTTGCCCATTTTTTCTGCTTCAAACACATGAACTTCAAGAACTGACTTTTCACTTGCTGCCTAATATATCCCATCCCTTGACAGGTGCCATTGTAACAATATAATCAATGTTACTCACTTCACCTGTCAGTGGTTTTAATGTTGTGACTGACTTTATGTATCTAAAATGAGCCATTTTTGTATTAGTTTGGAAGGTGTGCAAAAAAAATTGTCAAAAAAAAGAAAAGAAAAAAGTAGGTATCTTTAAATATATATGCTACTTTATTCACAGGCAAGATACATTATTTGATACGTACTTCTAGAAAAGAAAAAAGTGTAAAATAAATTAGTCAATCGATCAATAAATCAGTCAATCAGTCAGTCAAATAAACTGTATTTGGCATTTAAATTCATCTTTAAAAAGCTATATTATTAAGCAAGTGTATGAAAAGTTTCTAAATGTATTATATATCAATAATATATTGTTTGTTGGTGGTACTATGTAACATCATTGAATGAATTGTCTGCTAAAAGGTGTGCAGTTCATATCTCTGGGCAGCAGAGGGTAGCAGTGTTCAATAAATCACACACAGACAGCTGTTTTCTCCTACACAAGTGGGGAACATTTAATACCCATATCTGGCCTTTATTTGACTGTCATTACAGGTGAAAGTGGATATTGACACCTTGATGACACTGAGGACAGTGACAATATTGCTTTCTGTGTTAAACTGACTTGAATATAGGTGCCAGATCAACAATGTATTCAATATTCCCCCCTCTAATAATATTGTAAAGCGCTACAGAATCTGTTGGCGCTATATAAATGGCGATAATAATAATAATAATATAAATGCTATTAAATGTTACCATATTCTCCCCTTCTGGACCTCACCTTACAGGTGCCAGGAGCATGTTCATGGTTCACGTGATGCTGTTGTGCTACGCTTAGATCCATGGTTTTTTAAAACGTGATTTGTTTGTATGTCCAACCAAGATATTCCAACACTCTGTACAGGTGGGTAAACAGAACAAATCTAGCAAATACATTGTGACAAACCAATCAATGTGATCAGATACGAGAGGGGAGTCGGGTCCTGTTTAGAAGAATTTATAATCTAGAACAAACTTCTATGTGCCCTATACAGGGAGTGCAGAATTATTAGGCAAGTTGTATTTTTGAGGATTAATTTTATTATTGAACAACAACCATGTTCTCAATGAACCCAAAAAACTCATTAATATCAAAGCTGAATATTTTTGGAAGTAGTTTTTAGTTTGTTTTTAGTTATAGCTATGTTAGGGGGATATCTGTGTGTGCAGGTGACTATTACTGTGCATAATTATTAGGCAACTTAACAAAAAACAAATATATACCCATTTCAATTGTTTATTATTACCAGTGAAACCAATATAACATCTCAACATTCACAAATATACATTTCTGACATTCAAAAACAAAACAAAAACAAATCAGTGACCAATATAGCCACCTTTCTTTGCAAGGACACTCAAAAGCCTGCCATCCATGGATTCTGTCAGTGTTTTGATCTGTTCACCATCAACATTGCGTGCAGCAGCAACCACAGCCTCCCAGACACTGTTCAGAGAGGTGTACTGTTTTCCCTCCTTGTAAATCTCACATTTGATGATGGACCACAGGTTCTCAATGGGGTTCAGATCAGGTGAACAAGGAGGCCATGTCATTAGATTTTCTTCTTTTATACCCTTTCTTGCCAGCCATGCTGTGGAGTACTTGGACGCGTGTGATGGAGCATTGTCCTGCATGAAAATCATGTTTTTCTTGAAGGATGCAGACTTCTTCCTGTACCACTGCTTGAAGAAGGTGTCTTCCAGGAACTGGCAGTAGGACTGGGAGTTGAGCTTGACTCCATCCTCAACCCGAAAAGGCCCCACAAGCTCATCTTTGATGATACCAGCCCAAACCAGTACTCCACCTCCACCTTGCTGGCGTCTGAGTCGGACTGGAGCTCTCTGCCCTTTACCAATCCAGCCACGGGCCCATCCATCTGGCCCATCAAGACTCCTCTCATTTCATCAGTCCATAAAACCTTAGAAAAATCAGTCTTGAGATATTTCTTGGCCCAGTCTTGACGTTTCAGCTTGTGTGTCTTGTTCAGTGGTGGTCGTCTTTCAGCCTTTCTTACCTTGGCCATGTCTCTGAGTATTGCACACCTTGTGCTTTTGGGCACTCCAGTGATGTTGCAGCTCTGAAATATGGCCAAACTGGTGGCAAGTGGCATCGTGGCAGCTGCACGCTTGACTTTTCTCAGTTCATGGGCAGTTATTTTGCGCCTTGGTTTTTCCACACGCTTCTTGCGACCCTGTTGACTATTTTGAATGAAACGCTTGATTGTTCGATGATCACGCTTCAGAAGCTTTGCAATTTTAAGAGTGCTGCATCCCTCTGCAAGATATCTCACTATTTTTGACTTTTCTGAGCCTGTCAAGTCCTTCTTTTGACCCATTTTGCCAAAGGAAAGGAAGTTGCCTAATAATTATGCACACCTGATATAGGGTGTTGATGTCATTAGACCACACCCCTTCTCATTACAGAGATGCACATCACCTAATATGCTTAATTGGTAGTAGGCTTTCGAGCCTATACAGCTTGGAGTAAGACAACATGCATAAAGAGGATGATGTGGTCAAAATACTCATTTGCCTAATAATTCTGCACTCCCTGTAGATTAAAAACTTTGTAATTCTTTCCCCAATGCGAACAGCGCCTTAAGTTTATTAAGCAACACTATCACTTTAAACAAAGTTTTTTTTTGTTTTGTTTTTTTTTCTTCCAAATATTATTTGTGAGCTAGGAGATGAAATACTTTTTAAAGGTTTAATTTCAGATTTTTATATATTAAGGATTAGATGTCTTTTAGCCTTTTTTTTGCTTTTCTTTTCGATTGTCAATATGGAGTGTTTATACTATCAGCCTACTCCTGACAACAGTACATCGCACAGTCATTTAAAATAATTATTGTTAACAGAATTGCTCAAATCATGATGAAACGTTACACGTTCTAAGACTCCAAGGCTTATTGAAAGTTGGTGATTCACAAAACTTTAGCAAATTAATCCAGATTGAAAAAGACAGGCAAAAATGATCAGTTTGGCAAAATTCTCCACCTCCGCTATAGTCCCACTTTATCTTTTTTGCCTAAATTTTGCAGATTTAATTTGATAATATTTGAGGTTTAGTGAATGAACCGGAGAGATTTAATCAACTAGCTTCTCCTGTTGACACTTTTAAAGTAGAACTGTTACTTTTTTTGGTCAGTTTTCATGTGATCCAATATTTAAACACAAGCTCATGGTTTGAACTTTAAAAAAAATATTGTTTTTCATCTTTTATTATTTCAGTTTTATATCAGGCCGTCCTGGCATTAACATAACTGGTGATGTTTCTGTTTAGTTTCTTTCACTTGCAGTTTGCTGAGTTTCCTCTAGAGGGAGCTGTTGGTGTTTGCTTTGTTTAGAATGAGATGAATATCAGTTACCCCTCTTCCTATAGTCAGATTAATCATAAAGAGACCACAGACAGAGGCACAGTCCCACAGCACCTACTTTATTTGCACGTAAACATCAACTCTTAAATTTGTACTATTTGATTTTTAATGAACTTTACATGAACTCAGACAATGCTACCTAGCCTAACCTTTACGATCCCATTCTATTGTATCCTATTCTACTCCATCATATATTCTCCTATCCTATGCCACACCATCCTGTCGTATATTATCCTATCCAATCCTATACTATTCTATCTCATCCTATTCTATCCAATCCTATACTATTCTATCCAATCCTATACTATCTCATCCTATCGTATCCTATACTATTCCTTTCTATCATATATTCTCCTATCCTGTGCCTCACCACCCTATTGTATCCTATACTATTCTACCAAATCCTATCTTATTTTTATCCCATCCTATCCTATTGTATCCTATCCCATTCTATTGTATCATATCCCATCCTATCCTATCCTATTGTATCCCATCCTATTCTATTGTAAACCCAGCCCATCCTATCCTATTCGATCCAATCCTATCATATTCTATCCTATCCTATTCTATCCAATCCTATCGTATCATATCCTACTCTTCTCCATCATATATTCTTCTTTCCCATGCCACATCATCTATCGTATCCTATCCTATTCCTTTCCATCATTTATTCTCCTATCCTGTGCCTCACCACCCTATTGTATCATATCCTAATCTATCTAATCCGATCCTATCTCATCCTATCCTATCCTATCCTATTCTATCTCATCTTATGGAATCCTATCCTATTCTTATCACACCCTATTCTATTGTATCATATCCCGTCCTATCCTATTCTATTGTATCCCATCCTATTCTATTGTATTCCATCCAATCCTATCCTATTCTCATCACACCCTATTCTATTGTATCCTATCCTATTCTATTGTTGCAGAGTAACAGCACTGCCTTACAATCACGACCCTCAGGGGCACCTGGAAGTGAGAAAAAGGCCCTGATAGATCAGTGGTGGCACGGGGGCATTTAATAAAAAAGAGGGAGCCAGGTAGCGGAATACAAGAGAGAGGAGCCAAGAGGAATGGTCAGTAGGTCCATAGGTCAGGGCAGGCAGCGAGACAGCATGATCAGGAGGGAAGCTGAAGTCAAGAACCAGGAAATCAATCAGAAGATAGGCCAGGTCAGGAAACAGCAAACTCACATGTCGTCAGTAATCAGGAACAGGAAGCTTAGAACAACCAATCACTGATTAGGAAGCACTCTGGGGTTAAATAGGCTGACAGAGTCACATGACCAGCCACCTTCCATCTTCGCTTGCATCATTGTCCCTGGACTTCCTCTAGGACGCAGCGGGCACCCCGAAGCAACTGAGCGGTGCTGAGTATCATGACACTTCTCCTATTCCATCCCGTTCCATTTCATCCAATATTTATGGTAACATAGCATTGTATGTATTCCACTTTATGGGAATAACAGGATTCAATCAGACCAAAAACCCAGCAAATCTGCGTTTTGCTTTATGGAAAATGCGTACAATGTTGGTCTAAGCTGACTAGCAAATCATTATGGGACACTTGGGTTTAACATTAATCCCAAAAGCGTTAATGACACTATTATAGCTTCTATCTATCAAAGGGACCAGAGGAGTGTTGGAGTTTGCTGAAAACCTTAACATTATTACCTCCCATTACCAAATCCGGAAAGAGCCCCTGCCATTTCTGTGGGTAGTAGAATAGAAATAGGGCAATTACTTCATCTAGAACCGGTGGTAGCACCTTGGTTTTCGGGGGTTTTGCTTTTTTTTTTTGAGAAGCACTGATGTCCAAATCCTCTATTTTTGTAGGTTTTTCTTTAAATATGACGACTTAAAAAAGTGAATTTCCATTATTTTGGGTTGAAAATGTTAGTAATTATCTCTGGTACCTAATCTGTAAATGTTGGAGCCCTTACTGCGTGCTCGATGCTACATTTCAACAGAAAATCTTTCCTCCATTTTGTATTTTCTTGGTCTCTGTGACTTGAGCACATTCTCCACTTGTCAGAATGTCCCTCTCGCAGTGAACACGTGTACATCTGTTCCATATTAAACCACCGCCAGGAGAGAGCAAAATGAATTTAATTTGCATCACATTAGTTTCCCCTGACTGCCTGCACAGCCCTATGTTTATTTATAATTGACCCTCACCCTCTTGAGTTTCTAAGGGCCCATTACCCACTCTAAACAGTAACGTATACGCACTATATGAACAGATTCTGAATTGCACGGTTTCTGCTAACTCTACCTCAATAGAACCGCAGATAAACCTCTTTGACCACATACCTTAGTGGACTCTACACAAGTAATTGTTCATTTACTCTGGTATGAACAGTAAAGGTCATTTTCAAGTTAAAGAGCCACTAAAGTCACCCAGGCCACTTAATCCTAATAAAGTTGGTGCTGCCATTTTAACCCTGCAATGTAAATCACTGTAGCTTTTTAAATACTGCAATGTTTACACTGGAGGGTTAAATCCACCTCTGCTGGTTGCCAAACTGACAGCAGCTGATCAAGAAAACACTTATTCACGTGGCGCAGGAGTCCCCATCGTTTCAATGCTTTGGATGCGTGGATGCTCACGCAGCATTTGTTGCGCATGTGCGTTGAGTCCCAAATGCTCCCTTATAAGGAGCTTCGGATTGGACCACGCCGGAGGAAGCCATGCCTCCTCTGTGATGTAGCAGGAGGTGGGGAGTTGAACAATGCACATTGGAAACACAGCGCTGGAAAAAGGTAGATAAATCTTTACTTTATCTTAATTTTAACTGAACACGTGGTGAGACCTGAATATGCGCAGGGGCGGGAACATTAACGCAAACCCATCATCTGCATAATTTTTAAAATGTTATTTATTTATTATTAAAGTACACTGGTGACATGTCTGCCAACAATTTAAAGGGGGATCTTCCCTAACCAGGATATACAATGTGTTATGTTATTTTTGCGCCTACATACAGCAAATGTATGTTTGGGAGGTGTGACTTTAAAATGAACATGGTTATTCACTAAACTGAGAAGTCAAAGTGAATTTCACGGTCAGTATAGGGAACTGGAATCATTCTATAAGTCAGCTCTGCTTTCAGTTCAACTATTTTATCCTGAAGTTTGAAATGTACTTTTAATTCTCATTTTGCAAAATAATCCTGTAAATGTCGAAATCCACACAGCTGTGTCTGCTATTCTAGCAGTGAGTAACTCCACCTTGGCTCTCCCCAAATCATGGTTATAATTGTGGCCCTTTTCTTCAATTGAAAAGTTGAAACGGAAACAATGTTTATTTTCTTATCCTCATTTGCATTGTGTGCCCTACTGTGCCAGGACTGATTTGTATTGCCAGATAACTTCTTCTTCTAAGGGAGACTGGCTATGCATTACAAGCGTTTTAATTCACAGTGGCTGGTATACCAAAATGATTGGCAGCTACGATGTTACAATGGGAGAGGGCAGGGTTGGCATGGAGGCAGAAATGCCCTGGAATCGCTGGGTTCAAGGGTACCAGAAAACCAGGGAAAGTGATACAGGGGCCCAAAATAAGGACTAACCTGCCGCATTAAGGACAGTTGACACCTGCATAAAAGCCAGAATATTCCCTGCTTTGCAATGCTGAGTGTTCTTGGGAGCTAGGGACATGCCCAGATTTCCAAGCAGAATGTTTTTTGCTCTGGAATCTCTACGTATAATGAAATCAATTACTGAAACTAATAAAGAGCTTCAAGTCCTTTAATTAAACCAGTTTTTAATTAAAGCTTTGAGAGCTCATGATGTTCTACATCAGACCCAGGAGACTGGCGACTCGTCTCGGTAATTTACAAGGAGAGGATCAATCAGGAGAGGCACAAAAAGTGAGGACTTTGTCAATTTTACAGGATGAAATACTGTACGTCCATGAGTCTGTAGGGGCTTTATCCATCCAATAGTGAGCGTGATGCGTGGATTCCCTGCCCTTTGCCGACCTCTGCTAAACAGGCCTCCAGCCACTAAAGCCATGGTCACAAACCACTTATTTCATTCACAGCCACGTCTTTTCCACGGAGATACTAACATTAGGAAAGAGAGCGAGTTTGCCACCGTCACACCTACAGCAGAACGAGGCGCAAAAAATACTTAGAACTTATGTTACCTATACGTTGTAATAGCAAATGTTAAGATCAAAAGTCATTTCAGGTACTTTTTTTATAATGATTTTATCTACAGTATATATGTTAATGGTATAGACCAGGGCTAGACAACCTTCGGCACTCCAGATGTTGTGGACTACACCTCGCAAAAGGCTCTAACAGCCATAATGCTGGCAAAGCATCATGGGAGATGTAGTCCAAAATATCTGGAGTGCCAAAGGTTGCCCTAGTATAAACTACAAATAAGGAAGACGAGATTGGCTTAGAGTGACGTTGCATCACGCAATAACTCCTATCGTGTACCCGCTAGCTATGAATTGTGGAGCCTTTTGCGGTATTTGAATATATGGTAGCCTCGTTAGGCATTCTACTTATTTTTATCTTTCACTATCAGCCATAACTGCACATGGTTCAGGGGATAAAACTTCATCTATGAAAGTCGTTACGCAGGTCTATGTGATTTTAAAGCTACTAAATGACGTGGCAGCATTCAAAATCCATTTGAGTATAACCACATACAAACAAGGTTATTTACTAAATGGATTAATCAAAGGTAATTCTAATTTAAAGGGACACTGTAGGCACCCAGACCACTTCAGCTCATTGAAGTAGTCTGGGTGCTGTGTCCCTTTTGCACCTAGTGCTGCAATGTTAAACATTGCAGTTCCAGAGAAACTAGAATGTTTACATTGCAGCTCTAAGTCTGCCCTCGGTGGCTGTCTACCAGACAGTCACTGGGGGCAGTTCCGGAATTGTAACAGACTTTTGGTCCGTTATCTGAAGCTGGACGTCCACACGCTCTGCACGAGGACATCCAGCGTCAGATTGATTCAATGCTTTCCTGTTGGGAGGTCCAATCCGCGCAATCAATTTGCCACTCATGCGCATTAGACCCCGCTCGTCGCGGGACATAGGAGGGGCAGAGCTTCGACCCAGCGCCAAGATACATCAGCACTGGGATCAGGTAAGTAAATAAAGGGCGGGTGTGAGTAAGGGGGGAGGCAGAGGGATCAGTAGTGCCAGAAATACAGCTTTGTATTCCTGGCACTACAGTATCCCTTTAAGGCCAAAGTAGCCAAACTAAAACCATAGCTGATTTAGAGAATGTTTCCATTTTGGCTATTTTACCCTTAAATTTGTAATTCACGTTGAGTCTCACTTTAGTAAATAATCCTGTTAGAACCAAGGGTTTTTTTGCTAAACTATGAATTGTAGTGAATTGGCAAGGGATTTGACATTTAGGACATAAAATCTGTATTGGAAGCATTTTCCAGCTCAGTTTTGTCTTAACATTTAGCTTTCCCCTTTCAGTTCTGCACAAGTCTTGTTTTAGTAAATAGAACCTAAGGTTTTTTTTTTAATTAAACAGTGCTTGTAGTGACCTGGAACTGAAACACTAAATTAGGCCAATATGTTCCCGGCCCCCCCCCTCCCGGAATAAAATAGAGAAGACTTGGGTTTATATCAAATCAAGGCTAAAATCGCCGAGCTGTTACTATGAGTGAATTGTAGACTTTTTCCAATTCCAAATCAACTGTTTTGCCCTTCATCAGTAATTTAATCCCAAGAAAGCACTGGGGCCATGGCGCTTGCTTAGAATTATGGGAATCACAGTCTGCAGCAGATGCAGGACCAACAGTTAGCATTATTGTCCTTGGGGAGTATATTGATAGGTTTATATAAGCTATTTACTGTATAATATGTAACATAGTGCATCTCTATCCCAAAGAGCTTGCACTCTAGGAACTGTTGAACCAATAGGAATCAGCAGATATTAGGGTGTAAGTAGACGCATACTGTACTGTAAAAATCCTTCTGTAAGATTGCTCTCTCCCCTGTAAGAAAGAGATGGGAAGACCGAATTAAGCTGTTTGCTACCATCTGCAATAGAGAGGCTCAGGATTCAGAAAAAAAAAAGCCTATCAACAGTTAACTCTTTCATCACCATATGCTTTGCTTGGAATCTCGCAAGTTAGACGACACAGTACAGCACCAGCATTTAAATCCTGGGCTTCAATATAAAAAGGGACGCTTGCTAGTGATTGATAACCAGACATTGTGTAAAAAAAATACAGTCCATTACCTCCCTCCCTGAAACGCAACTAATTGTTTAAAACAAGCAAAATAAGCACATTAATCACTTTCATACAGCGAATTATGCTAGTATATTCTGAAATCAATAACCTGTTAAAGATTTATACTAATAAATATATAATAATTTACTGGCACAGATGTTATTTGTCTCGTGTACATTGGAACATATTAGATCAAGCACACATCTGCTTGCTGTCTGGTTGCTCATTATAACCTTTATAATGTTTAACTGGTGCAGGACTCAGGTGAAAAGAGGCCCTGTGGTGCCGCTGCCAGTGGGTGGTAACGTGATGCTGAACATTTGTTTCTCACTATAAAAAATAGTTACTTTTGTTACTATACAAGTTACATGTTAATTCATAATATACTATAGTGGCCATATTGTCACTTTTACCAACTGCTTCGATCCTGCTCCAACTGCTGTCAATCAAATTGAATTTAAATTGAAAATATAGCTGACTTTGTAAATGGTTTTTTTTCATCTATTATAGCCAAAAATTAAAAATGTATTTTGTATTCCAGACAAATCACACTTCGGGGGATAATCATGTTTATTTTATTATTTAATCAGTAGGTGGATCCTAAGTTTGTCACTAATTATCTATTAAAATAAGCATATTTCATGACCGTAGCAATGATGCAAAGTGACCTGACTATTGGCCATGTGTCAAGGGTCACTGTTGATTGGCTAACTGATTCTGCCCAGTGCAAGGGGTAAAGGTGCATACATTACATTAACTTTAGCCAAAATGCAAAGGATGGGGGAAATTTATAAAATGGCCATTATCAGAAAATGGGGCAAATTTCTACAACTGGAGCAATCGTCGTGGAAACCTGTTTATTCAGAGAGACATACTACTGGTAATTGCTCCATTTTTAGAAATTTGCATCACTTTTCTGAAGCCATACATACCTCCCACGTGTCCCAATTTAGGAGGGACAGTCCATGTTTTGGGCCCAAATGCCTCTGTCCCTTTATTCTATCCTAATGTCCCTCTTTTTTAGGAGCTCTGTATAGTTGAGTGTATAACAGAGCTCCGCAGCAATAATACTCCCAGTAATGTGTCTGAGTGTATAACAGGGCTCCACAGTAATAATACTCCCAGTAATGTGTCTGAGTGTATAACAGGGCTCCACAGTAATAATACTCCCAGTAATGTGTCTGAGTGTATAACAGAGCTCCACAGCAATAATCCTCCCAGTAATGTGTCTGAGTGTATAACAGGGCTCCACAGCAATAATACTCCCAGTAATGTGTCTGAGTGTATAACAGAGCTCCACAGCA
Organism: Pelobates cultripes; assembly: GCA_933207985.1. NCBI lineage: Eukaryota > Metazoa > Chordata > Amphibia > Anura > Pelobatidae > Pelobates > Pelobates cultripes. The sequence continues at coordinate 139,935,714 of OW240920.1, read as the reverse complement.
ATAAGACTCCCAGTAATGTGTCTGAGTGTATAACAGAGCTCCACAGCAATAATACTCCCAGTAATGTGTCTGAGTGTATAACAGAGCTCCACAGCAATAATACTCCCAGTAATGTGTCTGAGTGTATAACAGAGCTCCACAGCAATAATACTCCCAGTAATGTGTCTGAGTGTATAACAGAGCTCCACAGCAATAATACTCCCAGTAATGTGTCTGAGTGTATAACAGAGCTCCACAGCAATAATACTCCCAGTAATGTGTCTGAGTGTATAACAGAGCTCCACAGCAATAAGACTCCCAGTAATGTGTCTGAGTGTATAACAGAGCTCCACAGCAATAATACTCCCAGTAATGTGTCTGAGTGTATAACAGAGCTCCACAGCAATAATACTCCCAGTAATGTGTCTGAGTGTATAACAGAGCTCCACAGCAATAATACTCCCAGTAATGTATCTGAGTGTATCACAGAGCTCCACAGCAATAATACTCCCAGTAATGTGTCTGAGTGTATAACAGAGCTCCACACAGCAATAATACTCCCAGTAATGTGTCTGAGTGTATAACAGAGCTGCGCATCAATAATACTCCCAGTAATGTGTCTGAGTGTATAACAGAGCTCCACAGCAATAATACTCCCAGTAATGTGTCTGGGTGTATAACAGAGCTCCACAGCGATAATACTCCCAGTAATGTGTCTGAGTGTATAACAGAGCTCCACAGCAATAATACTCCCAGTAATGTGTCTGAGTGTATAACAGAGCTCCACAGCAATAATAAAACATTTGAAATTCATTTTGAATTACCATTTTAGAGAATAGCCCTCTGTCTTTCAGGATAATTCCCAATTCAGTATAAAACCGTATAATGTTTTGTATCTTTGTCAAACTGATTTCTTGTGAAGACATTGGCCTGGCTGCTGCGATCAGTGGGGACGAGTTTAATCTTTCTGGAAAGCTGTACCCACCTCGCATCATAATACAGCATCAAGTCCTATTTTGTGCACAATATGTGCAAAACATACTTCCATCTTAAGAGGATAAGGATGGGTACGTAACCTATTTTTTGCCTTAACACCAAGTCTTTTGTGGGGATTAAGAAATCCTTTAACATCTGCCTAGGGAGAGGGCGTATTTTGAGATGCGCATGGAGCATTGTAAAAAAGAACGGCATTCATAAATAATTGGAGATAGAAAGAAATGGACACTCATCGGTCTAAGGACAAACTTGTCAGACAAGAAATATCGAGATTTTCCATAACGTTCACGTGTTGGAATTGAAATGTTGATGATATTATTTGAATTTTATTTACTGATTTATATCATTTTTAAAAATTAATTTTGAAACATTTGCTAATGGCAAACTAATGTTAGGCTCAGAGTTTCCTTTTAACTTAGCTGTGATATTCTGAGATTAAATGGCGTTCTCCTTTAAGGGCGACATTTAAAAATTCCCCCACTGCGAGGTGAGTCACTTCAATGCAGTCGTGGAGCTAATCTCAATATGGCTGTTTGCTATTGCACTCTGTAGCCTTCTTCACCTCTTATCTCTGTTAATTTTTGTATGTCGACTGCTTGTCCAATATCCCCATTCTGTAATTGTAACGCTCAGCAGAATATGTCGACGCTATATAAATACTAATAACAAAAGAAACAATAATGGTGATCTAAGCCTTCCACCTTTTTTGTTTTGCTTGATAAATTCACATATTACATAGGTGCCAAGACTCCAAATTTGCTGAGACAGTCCAGCATCTTGGGGTACTTTTCCAGCAAACCTAAGTCCCGGGGACCTTTCCCGCATTTTAAAATCTGCTGTTGGCCTGGCAACCCTCTTTAGGGGCAGCCCTCCATGACAGATGGACCCACCCCTGCAAGCCTTCTTTATTCCCTGTCCACCTCGGTCACGGAAGGTGGGCAGAGATTGTTGGTAGGTATGATAGTGTATCTGGTGAAAAATAGTGGGATAATGGAAACTAATGTTGAAATACCTACACCCCAAAAATATCAGCCCCGTGTCACCCATGGTTGGCTATCCACCTGGTAAGTACGCTACTAGTGGAAAACCAACATTCCATTTGGGAGCAGTTGAGGGAGTTTGTGTTTTTTTTCCCACCCTCCTACCATATCGAGTACTTTCAGTGCTGAGCTGTGTATGTACATTTGATAAGGAAGTCTTTCTGGCATGAGGGGGCGTGGCTAAGGAGGCCGGCTTATGGTGCAACATTCTGCAAAACATTTATTTTTATTAATGCAAAAACCATAAAGATTTGAGTTTGCAAAAATGCAGCATATTAATTAGGCCAAAACCTATCAAATGCATTGAAGTAGTATTGGTGCCCCAAGTGCCCCTTTAAACAGTTTATTAAGAGTTCATGGCGATATCGCAGAGCATTTTAAAGATAGGTCCTGCAGGCGCCTGGAAACAGAAATCTGTTACATTATGTTTAATCAGGTGCTGACTTACACTCCGCTGACAAATATTAAATGACCATTCTGAAGGACAAATAGCCTATTTGTAACAGCCATTCACTGATCAAGTTTGTTGTTCATTTTCGAAATAACAGATTCCTCCTTTGCAGAGACTTGTCTGCTTTTTTTGCCCGCGACCCAGGATTTTACAAGCTGTTCATCAAATGCAACTGCTTTAAGAAACCATGCATAATTCTGATAGACAGTAGCAACTTCATTTAAATTTATTCAATACTGCTTAAGTCAGTTCTTTGTATTAAATGGATTGAGTGACAGGAGAGATGTACATAAAGCAGGTTTCTGAAAATTAAAACGTGCAGAGGTTTCTTTTCCCGTTGATGTGACTGGTACAGAAAAACTGGGCAACTGTAAGAATAGATGTCTGCGTTTCACAAAATACCCAACCGGGTCACAAATTTAAAGACACAGCAGCTGAATGGGAAAATATTTAGATCAGCTATTTTCTCTTAAAAGATGTACTTTCTCAATTAATTCCACATTATAAACGGTTTAGTGAACACATTTTGCAACAGTAACAGTGGTATTGAGAATGGAATAACCCAAATGTGGGCTAAAATAATAAGTTGGGTGTGAGGTTGGCTACATTTACCTAAAGATTGCAAATTAACTTTTAAAAATCACCGTTAAAAGACTAAACTTGTATATGCTGTATAAAATGTTTAACAGAAAACTACATTATTTATTGCTTTGGTAACATTTACATTTTAAAGTTGTTTCTAATAGCAAGTTACACTTCTATCATGTGTCATTGTAATGGTACGTCCATCATTACAGCATCATACTTAGAGCATTCGGTGCAAATTGGAGCCCATTGCATACCTCCCAAGTATCCCTATTTAGGAAGGACAGTCCCTATTTTAAACCAAAATCCCTGTCCTTCTTTTCTATCCTAATGTCCTTTTTTTCTAGGAGCTCCATATTGTTGGTGTGTCTGAGTGTATAACAGAGCTCCACAGCAATAATACTCCCAGTAATGTTTCTGAGTGTATAACAGAGCTCCACAGCAATAATACTCCCAATAATGTGTCTGAGTGTATAACAGAGCTCCACGGCTATTATACTCCCAGTAATGTGTCTGAGTGTATAACAGAGCTCCACAGCAATAATACTCCCAGTAATGTGTCTGAGTGTATAACAGAGCTCCACAGCAATAATACTCCCAGTAATGTGTCTGAGTGTATAACAGAGCTCCACAGCAATAATACTCCCAGTAATGTGTCTGAGTGTATAACAGAGCTCCACAGCAATAATACTCCCAGTAATGTGTCTGAGTGTATAACAGAGCTCCACAGCAATAATACTCCCAGTAATGTGTCTGAGTGTATAACTGAGCTCCACAGCAATAATACTCCCAGTAATGTGCCTGAGTGTATAACAGAGCTCCACAGCAATAATACTCCCAGTAATGTGTCTGAGTGTATAACAGAGCTCCACAGCAATAATACTCCCAGTAATGTGTCTGAGTGTATAACAGAGCTCCACAGCAATAATACTCCCAGTAATGTGTCTGAGTGTATAACAGAGCTCCACAGCAATAATACTCCCAGTAATGTGACTGAGTGTATAACAGAGATCCACAGCACTAATACTCCCAGTAATGTTTCTGAGTGTATAACAGAGTTCCACAGCAATAATACTCCCAGTAATGTGTCTGAGTGTATAACAGAACTCCACAGCAATAATACTCCCAGTAATGTGTCTGAGTGTATAACAGAACTCCACAGCAATAATACTCCCAGTAATGTGTCTGAGTGTATAACAGAGCTCCACAGCAATAATACTCCCAGTAATGTGTCTGAGTGTAACAGAGCTCCACAGCAATAATACTCCCAGTAATGTGTCTGAGTGTATAACAGAGCTCCACAGCAATAGTACTTCCAGTAATGTGTCTGAGTGTATAACAGAACTCCACAGCAATATTACGCCCAGTAATGTGTCTGAGTGTATAACAGAGATCCACAGTAATAATACTCCCAGTAATATGTCTGAGTGTATAACGGAGCTCCCTGCAATAATACTCCCAGTAATGTGTCTGAGTGTACAACAGAACTCCACAGCAATAGTACTTCCAGTAATGTGTCTGAGTGTACAACAGAACTCCACAGCAATAATACTCCCAGTAATGTGTCTGAGTGTATAACAGAGCTCCACAGCAATAATACTCCCAGTAATATGTCTGGGTGTATAACAGAGCTCCACAGCAATAATACTCCCAGTAATGTGTCTGGGTGTATAACAGAGCTCCCCAGCAATAATACTCCCAGTAATGTGTGAGTGTATAACAGAGCTCCACAGCAATAATACTCCCAGTAATGTGACTGAGTGTGTAACAGAGCTCCACAGCAATAATACTCTCAGTAATGTGTCTGAGTGTATAATAGAGCCCCACAGCAATAATACTCCCAGTAATGTGTCTGAGTGTATAACAGAGCTCCACAGCAATAATACTCCCAGTAATGTGTCTGAGTGTATAACAGAGCTCCACAGCAATAATACTCCCAGTAATGTGTCTGAGTGTATAACAGAGCTCACAGCAATAATACTCCCAGTAATGTGTCTGAGTGTATAACAGAGCTCACAGCAATAATACTCCCAGTAATGTGTCTGAGTGTATAACAGAGCTCCACAGCAATAATACTCCCAGTAATGTGTCTGAGTGTATAGCAGAGCTCTACAGCAATAATACTCCCAGTAATGTGTCTGAGTGTATAGCAGAGCTCCACAGCAATAATACTCCCAGTAATGTGTCTGAGTGTATAACAGAGCTCCACGGCAATAATACTCCCAGTAATGTGTCTGAGTGTATAACAGAGCTCCACAGCAATAATACTCCCAGTAATGTGTCAGAGTGTATCACAGAGCTCCACAGCAATAATACTCCCAGTAATGTGTCTGAGTGTATCACAGAGCTCCACAGCAATAATACTCCCAGTAATGTATCTGAGTGTATAACAGAGCTCCACAGCAATAATACTCCCAGTAATGTGTCTGAGTGAATAACAGAGCTCCACAGCAATAATACTCCCAGTAATGTATCTGAGTGTATAACAGAGCTCCACAGCAATAATACTCCCAGTAATGCACCTGAGTGTATAACAGAGCTCCACAGCAATAATACTCCCAGTAATGTGTCTGAGTGTATAACAGAGCTCCACAGCAATACTACTCCCAGTAATGTGTCTGTGTATAACAGGGCTCCACAGTAATAATACTCCCAGTAATGTGTCTGACTGTATAACCGAGCTCCACAGTAATAATACTCCCAGTAATGTGTCTGAGTGTATAACAGAGCTCCACAGCAATAATACTCCCAGTAATGTGTCTGAGTGTATAACAGAGCTCCACAGCAATAATACTCCCAGTAACGTGTCTGAGTGTATAACAGATCTCCACAGCAATAATACTCCCAGTAACGTGTCTGAGTGTATAACAGAGCTCCACAGCAATAATACTCCCAGTAATGTGTCTGAGTGTATAACAGAGCTCCACTGCAATAATACTCCCAGTAATGTGTCTGAGTGTATAACAGAGCTCACAGCAATAATACTCCCAGTAATGTGTCTGAGTGTATAACAGAGCTCCACATCAATAATACTCCCAGTAATGTGTCTGAGTGAATAACAGAGCTCCACATCAATAATACTCCCAGTAATGTGTCTGAGTGTATAACAGAGCTCCACATCAATAATACTCCCAGTAATGTATCTGAGTGTATAACAGAGCTCCACAGCGATAATACTCCCAGTAATGTGTCTGAGTGTATAACAGAGCTCCACAGCGATAATACTCCCAGTAATGTGTCTGAGTGTATAACAGAGCTCCACAGCAATAATACTCCCAGTAATGTGTCTGAGTGTATAACAGAGCTCCACAGCCATAATACTCCCAGTAATGTGTCTGAGTGTATAACAGAGCTCCACAGCAATAATACTCCCAGTAATGTGTCTGACTGTATAACAGAGCTCCACAGTAATAATACTCCCAGTAATGTGTCTGAGTGTATAACAGAGCTCCACAGCAATAATACTCCCAGTAATGTGTCTGACTGTATAACAGAGCAAGAACACTCCCAGACTGTATAACAGAGCAAGAACACTCCCAGTAATGTGTCTGAGTGTATAACAGAGCTCCACAGCAATAATACTCCCAGTAATGTGTCTGAGTGTATAACAGAGCTCCACAGCAAGAACACTCCCAGTAATGTGACTGAGTGTATAACAGAGCTCCACAGCAATAATACTCCCAGTAATGTGTCTGAGTGTATAACAGAGCTCCACAGCAATAATACTCCCAGTAATGTGTCTGAGTGTATAACAGAGCTCCACAGCAATAATACTCCCAGTAATGTGTCTGAGTGTATAACAGAGCTCCACAGCAATAATACTCCCAGTAATGTGTCTGAGTGTATAACAGAGCTCCACAGCAATAATACTCCCAGTAATGTGTCTGAGTGTATAACAGAGCCCCACAGTAATAATACTCCCAGTAATGTGTCTGAGTGTATAACAGAGCCCCACAGCAATAATACTCCCAGTAATGTGTCTGAGTGTATAACAGAGCTCCACAGCAATAATACTCCCAGTAATGTGTCTGAGTGTATAACAGAGCTCCACAGCAATAATACTCCCAGTAATGTGTCTGAGTGTATACAGAGCTCCACAGCAATAATACTCCCAGTAATGTGTCTGAGTGTATAACAGAGCTCCACAGCCATAATACTCCCAGTAATGTGTCTGAGTGTATAACAGAGCTCCACAGCAATAATACTCCCAGTAATGTGTCTGAGTGTATAACAGAGCTCCACAGCAATAATACTCCCAGTAATGTGTCTGACTGTATAACAGAGCTCCACAGTAATAATACTCCCAGTAATGTGTCTGAGTGTATAACAGAGCTCCACAGCAAGAACACTCCCAGTAATGTGTCTGAGTGTATAACAGAGCTCCACAGCAATAATACTCCCAGTAATGTGTCTGAGTGTATAACAGAGCTCCACAGCAAGAACACTCCCAGTAATGTGTCTGACTGTATAACAGAGCTCCACAGCAATAATACTCCCAGTAACGTGTCTGAGTGTATAACAGAGCTCCACAGCAATAATACTCCCAGTAAGGTGTCTGAGTGTATAACAGAGCTCCACAGCAATAATACTCCCAGTAATGTGTCTGAGTGTATCAAGTAGAGCCTCTAGAGACTGTCTGGTAGTCAGCCACTAGAGGAAGTCTTATCACTGCAGTATAAACATTGGAGTTTATCTGTAACTGCAATGTTTTACACTGCAGGGCTAAGGGGACACGGACATTGCACCCAGACCACTTCAATGAGATAAAGTGGTCTGGGTGCCTCTAGTGTTCTTGAGACGCAGTGCAGTGTTACTAAGGGCTAGATTTATCCTCCTTGCTGCCAAGGCCAGTATCCTCAATGTGCCCCGATATAGATATATACACACACAATGTTTGTAGTATTCAATTGCATGCGTTTATACAGCTTGTTTGGGGAATGTGACCAGGTGGGTGGTTGGAGTGGGACACATCTGGCAGAGGCTGCTGCGGTGGGCTGTAGTGGTGAATGGGACTTTAGTGTGGGTGGTAGTAGCTATAGTTGGGAAATGGGGGCTGTAGTGGGTTGGCAGGGGCTGAAGTAGGTGACAGACTCTGTAATGGGGTGATAAAGGCTGTAGTGGGTTGTGGTTGGGTGACAGGGACTTTGGTGGGATTGCATGGGCTGCGGTGAAGTGACAGGGTCTGTGGTGGGGTGACAGGGTCTATACTGGGGTGACAGTGGCTGTAGTGGTGAATGGGACTTTAGCATGGGTGGTAGTAGCTATAGTTGGGAAATGGGGGCTGTAGTGGGTTGGCAGGGGCTGAAGTAGGTGACAGACTCTGTAATGGGGTGATATAGGCTGTAGTGGGTTGTGGTTGGGTGACAGTGACTTTGGGCTGTGGTGGAGTGACAGGGTCTGTGGTGAGGTGACAAGGTCTATACTGGGGTGACAGTGGCTGTAATGGGGTGACAGTTGCTGTGGTGGGGTGACAGTCCCTGAGGCTTACTTTGGGCCGGGAGGGGGGGAGGGAAATCTGGTTCCGTGGTGGTCCAGTTGAAGATGCAGCATGTCTGCACCCCCAGTGTGTACAGACACCTCTTTGTGGCCAGGGCTGGGAAATTATCAGCCCGTTGCCTCGGTGTCCGTGGAAATATTACAGGCGAAGGAGAGCCTCCCTCCGTCTATTCGAGCACCGGCCCTGCAGTGGCAGACCAAGGAAGTCTCCCTTCTTGGCCTCACCCACACAGCAGAATATTAGGCTGGCCGGTGAGGACATCCGGCCCTGGCGTTACCCTTGTCCACCTTTTTTTTTTTTTGGTTGTGACTTGCTCAGTTTATGTGTTTTCTGTGTTGCCCAGAGTTAAATCAAATGAGCATTAGCAGTATGCCTTTAGGATAATGTCATGGCTGACTTCAGTGTTTAGTTAGACAGATACATTCATTAAAATAGCAGAGGCTTTGCCAATAGCTTGGAGATGTTTAATTCCAGTTTATATCCTATGTTTAGTCTTGTGGAGAGGTGAGCATTAAATGGTGCGTTAAATGGCTCTGACTAATTTTGGACAATTAAGAGTTTTGCTTAGAAAGTAAGTATGGTGTGGTTGTATGCACTTATCAATGAATTTAGAATCACATCGAAAGATTTAAGCCAAAATAGCTAATTACTACAACTGACAGGCCCCTCCCTGAACAGGAAGAGGCGCATCCAAACAGGGGCCTCTCATTGTGGTCTATGGCCCTTTTTCTGTAATTCCATAAACTCCTGCCTTGCAGAGCTCAGACAAGGAAGCAGGAAGTGAATTTCTTCCTTCGAAGCAACTACTTCAGAGGACGTTAATACAGCCTCAGACCTAGTGCGCAGGGAGACAAGATGCAGGGCACAATGATGCAAAGTTGTTATGGTGCTTATAGTGACCCATTAAGCTGTTTTTCCTATCCATTGCCCAATTTCAGAAGTGCGTTTTCTGGGCGCCATCTTCAAATCTTCTCAGCATGGCCATCCGTGTTTTGTGCTGTGTACGGCTGATCTAATCTTAAACAATTTCTTTAATGTAAGAGAGAAAACAAGAGGTTTTTGATCAACGCTGCCAAAGCTGTCATTTTATTCCTCCTCCTCCTTTCTTCATAGTCAGTGAATAAACATCTTTATAGACATTGAATAATCCTAGTTCATTAGTTATAGCTCGACAAATCAGAGCCTCTTTCATTACTCCATTTTGCCATCCATCTCCCGCAGGAATATTGAAGATGCCTCAACATGCGACACAGCAATACCTTCCCTGCCGTGGGACTAGATTAAACCTGCCAACATTAGGGTTTATTACGTTAAAAGGACAGATGGATTCTATGAAGGAAAACATACTGAGTAAAGAAATCAGCTACTTAGATGGTAGCCTCTGGCTGAGCCTGATGGGGGTTGAAAGATCAAGCTGAGAATTCCTAAGAGCTCTCCGTTCACATGCCTGTTGGCTGGGAAGTTTGAGAGTTGAAGTTCAGAAGTCACTGTGTCATCTATTGCTTTTGTTTGGGTGAGCTTGGTCAGGAGTGTTGGGAGTTAGAGTCCAGTGGCCAAGTGGTGTGCGGGTTTACTAAGATTAGTCTGCTCTGTTGTGGCGTTAATGCTCAGTGCACATAGGCAGATCATGATGAGCGATGTAGTTTAAACCTTTCACCGTTTGATGTAGACCTGTTAAAATTCCTTTATAGTGAGAATGAAACATGTATAGCTTGGAGGAAAGACAAGACGAGGAAGGATACTAAATACATAAAGGGAATCAACACAGTAAAGGAGGAGACTATATTTAAAAGAAGAAAAACTACCACAACAAGAGGACATAGTTTTAAATTAGAGGGGCAAAGGTTTAAAAATAATATCAGGAAGTATTACTTTACTGAGAGGGTAGTAGATGCATGGAATAGCCTTCCAGCTGAAGTGGTAGAGGTTAACACAGTAAAGGAGTTTAAGCATGCGTGGGATAGGCATAAGGCTATCCTAGATATAAGGTAAGGCCAGGGACTAATGAAAGTATTCGGAAAATTGGGCAGACTAGATGGACCGAATGGATCTTGGTATCAGCCGTCACATTCTATGTTTCTAAAACAGCTGTCAATATGTTCTTATGAGAATGGACAGAATTACTAGGAGAGGAGGAGGATTAAATAAACCCTTATCACAATCTATTGATATTTCAAGTTACTGTGCCTTTATTTTATTGACAGACCTGCCAAAGATATTGGTGCTTTATCAATAAACATTATTGATAGGTGTCAATGAAGATTCCATTCCTCAGAGTGATAGTGTAACGGAAAAGGTTTTATGATGTCTGTTGATATATGTCTGTAACAGTAGCGTAAAGGGAAGGGTGCGATCTTTTAAAAGCTCAAATCCCTTAATGGCTCAGGGCTCATTATCCCCAAACATGCTTAATTGCACCATTGGCTAAAATGACCAGTTTTGGAAGTTTTTTTTTTTTTTTTTTAATTTATAGATCACAGATCCTTTCAGCTATAAAACATTCTTCAAATATTAATCTCAGAATGTTCACGCTGAGTGAACTCACTGGCAGCTGTTATATGTGAATGTATTAATGATAACTCTTTAACAACACAAAATACTGTAATGACAATATTATTCCGTAAAGCACCAACATGCGCTCCAGCACTGTACAATGAGATATATTTCTCCACATGGCCTGGCATATAAGTACACCTTATGCACATTGCTTAGTGCCAAAGATGGCGATTCTTTACTGACTTAATAGTAAAGTGTTGTGAAATGGTAAGTGCATTAAAAAATGTAAGATAACTAATGTTAAAAATATATATATATATATATATATATGAGTTAAAAAATTCTTCTAAATTTTGCTACTTTCTCCTTGATTTTCCAGTACACCCTTTGAGGCGTTTAACTCTTTCTTCTGCTTGATCATTTCTCTATTTTGATAGTAATTGCCCCTTACAGAAGTTAAATTTGTCTTCCACTTGAGCAATTATTCAGGTCCTTTAATTTCTTGGGTGTGTGTGGGGGTGGAGGGATAGTTTAACTTGTTCCTTCCTCACATTCCCATCAGGTTTCATCTCTTGCTCCTGACCTAGCTGGAAGTAGGGGCGAGATCTATCTTTCCATTTTAATTTGGCTTTCTGGAACTGTGATTGTGTACAGGGTGATAGGACGTCATGCCCTGTGTTCCGACGCAGTCTTAATTTGGGTGGTGTTGGTGGTGACACATTCCTCCAAAATGGCGTATCATAGGATAGATCATAACCCTTTTTTTATTTCGACGTGTAACATGTAGGGAATAAGACACACTGTAGGGATCTTATCTAGTTAGAGTAGCAGCTTAGACTCCTCCACTCAACACGTCTTTCCAGGAAAGTCTCTAAGGCCACAAACTGTAAACTAACCAGTCCGCACAACCCCCCTCAGTCTCAAGGAAAAGCTCCCGTTCCCCTGTAAACTCAGGCTATTAGTCTGATTACTTAGAGGTCGGGAAGTTCAGATGAAAATGTCAATTTTCATTTGGTAGAATGGTCCATATCCAAGAGCCGAGCTGTCTGTTAAGAACCCACCTCGACGCGTCCTCCCCCCCACCTGTGAAATCATTGCTCCCCTAAGGCTGGCACGTTTTCATTCCTCCGAAAGGTGCCTATCGTTGCTTGTGCCAATAAAAAGATTAATGAGAAGGGTCAGCGCCGTTTGGCTCCTGCCTTGTGTTCGAGGCTCCATGGCCTATTTTCAGGATATTAACAACTAGCTTCCCCCCCCTCCCCTCCGAACGTTTGCCATTGGATTTTATATAGTCATAGATTTATCGGCCTCACTCTGTGATTAATCTTACTACTTAAATACCTATACATGCGTGTGACAACCGCGGCTCAAACTTAATAAAATGCCTCGTATTTTGTGTTCACATGTCACCAAATTGTTTTCTTACATCTCTATTAGTAATTTTTTGGCATCTTTTTTATTTAATTTTTAAAAACTACATTCAAAACGTCAGAATTCCAACCATTTGATAGATTGTATCATATTTATTCCTGCTATGCATGTCTGATGGCATTAGCACAAATACCGTTCACAAGATCTTCTCTAAATGTTTAATGTCCCTGGACAAATTGCTGCTGGAGATCACCCCACTCCCATGTAATAAATTGCAAGCTCTTTAGAACAGATTGTGAGTTCAAAATCAAGTTGTGAGCTCTTACATACATCCAAAAACTGCTGCAAGATAAGAGACACTAAGTGTTGGGAGGAGGCAGGTGTATGACTCTGGGGGCTTTGAAATATGTGGAATTCACAGTATTTTCTGCTAAACCAAGTGCGAACTCTGCTATAATCACATAGTATTCCTTAGCGGCCTGATGGTGCCCAGGACAGCTAACTGAGAATCCATATTGTTTACCTTTCAGCCATATTGCTCAATGTTCAGCCATATTTCACACCTTTCAGCCATGTTTCACACCTTTTAGCCATATTACACAATGTTCAGCCATATTTCACACCTTTCAGCCATATTACACAACGTTCAGCCATATTGCTCACCATTCAGCCGTATTACACACCTTTCAGCCATATTACACAATGTTCAGCCATATTACACATCTTTCAGCCATATTACACAATGTTCAGCCATATTTCACACCTTTCAGCCATATTACACAACGTTCAGCCATATTGCTCACCATTCAGCCATATTACACACCTTTCAGCCACATTTCACACCTTTCAGCCATATTACACAATGTTCAGCCATATTTCACACCTTTCAGCCATATTTCACACCTTTCAGCCATATTACACAATGTTCAGCCATATTTCACACCTTTCAGCCATATTACACAACGTTCAGCCATATTATACAATGTTCAGCCATGTTTCACACCTTTCAGCCATATTACACAACGTTCAGCCATATTACACAATGTTCAGCCATATTTCACACCTTTCAGCCATATTACACAACGTTCAGCCATATTGCTCACCTTTCAGCCATATTACACAATGTTCAGCCATATTTCACACCTTTCAGCCATATTTAAATCAAATGTTAGTCATATTGTCAAACTTCAAATTCTGTGGTTTACTTCCTCAAACCAATGAATGAGCTAAAACTATTCTTTAACGCGTTTAAAAAAAACCCTCTTCTCTCGTGTTTCGCTTGTGTTGTCTCTAGTTAAGTTGTTTAATTTAAGCGTCGTTATATGCAAATTGCAAAATCAAGAGGGATAAAAAATGCTGGGAAATTTAGGAAATATGTATATATTTGCATCAAATGCATTTCTGTCATTTTAAAAGCACCGTTAACCCCTTAAGGACACATGACATGTGTGACATGTCATGATACCCTTTTATTACAGAAGTTTGGTCCTTACGGGGTTAAAGTTCCAAATAACTAAAAAAAAAAAAAAAAGGAACCTCTTTTTAAAAATAAATAAATAAATAATACATAATGTCTAATTAGCTTTATATCTGAAAAGTGCCTTTAAGGACCCGATTGTTGTGATTGTAAGAATGCTAAAGATTTATCCACAATCATATACCTCCAGCAGTGAACAGACCACCCACAAACTCAGGACTATACATAATTATCTTTGTGTGTTTAACACAGCAGGAAACAGGGCAAAAGGTCACTTTGTGGCAGTCTCCATGGACGAGTGTCAAGTGACCAGTCATCCCATTTACACGTTTTAAAGGTGACATGCTCATGCATATCCTACGACTGCATCCAAGACGTCAGCGTGATGCCCTAGTAAATTATGCAAGGGGACATCGGAGGGGGAACAGCTGGTGTTGCTACTGTAACACGAGATGGTTATTTTTAATACAAAACAAACAAATAGACGCTTGGCTCCTTTAAATGTCTGTTGCTGTTCAACTATTCAGACCAGTTGAATCTTCTGAATCCAAGGCAATGAGATAACTGTGTGTTGAGGGACATGGTGAATTAGTCTGGTGGGCACTGTGGGGGGATGAGGTCCATCGTAACCAGTCATAAAGTTACACTTCCTAGAGCTGTAATAACTGCTGTTTAGGGATTGCTCTTTGGGCAGTGCCTTCTTCGCCTCGTCTCTGTTAATATTCTGTATGTCATCTGATTGTTGTCAGTTATCCCCATTCTATAAATGTAAAACGCTGCAAATTATGTTGACGCCATATAAATAATAATATTAATTATGGGAGAAATCCCCACATCGAGTATCGTAGCCTAAGCTTCTTGCAGTCATTCATGTTTATTTAGATTTGATCTATTTCCTACTCCCCAAGTGTCGGTTTAAAGGTCCAAATCTCATTGCCTTTCTTCACAATGTCAGAATGTTTAGTATCACAGTGCCAGAGCTGACACGCCAACGCATCGCAAAGTGCATAGTATTGGACCTAAATTTGAAATTCACTCTGAATTCCTGACAATTCTTACTTTAGTGAATAACTTTATCTGTCTCTAGTAATATCCCTTTTGCCAAAAAAATAATTTTCATTTTGAGAAAAAATAGGCAAAACCATTATGCTACAATTTCGAAAGATGTGTAGCTAATTTTATGGGTATGAATAGAATATGAAGACTAGGACAAGCAATTATATGTTGTTAAAATTTTGCAGCGTATTAAACAGAAGTAGAATAGGTCAGATTGTACAGCGCTTTGGAATTTGCTGGCTCTATATAAATAATAAAATAATAATAATAATAAGTAGCTGGATACATGCTCTAAAGAATGTAGACGTAACTTTTTACGTAGACGTTTTTTCTTTACACTGTCACGGTACACATACCGTATGCTCATAGTAAGTGATATTGAATTTATCTATACATTGAGTTAGCAGAGTTGGTAGAAAATGTATGGATTTAAAATTTAAATTAAAAAAATAAATAAAAATTCATGCATTGCATCGCCTGTCAATCAACTGTGAGCATATGCAGACAGCATGGTATGCAGACAGAAAAAACTGACAAACGAGAACTGGAGACTCCTAAACTGGGCCAATCATGTAGGAGGAGAGCAGGAAGTAGTCGAGAATGGGGATTGGCTGACACATTAATGTAACACTCATAAACCCGGGATCATGGAGGTGGAATCCGCTCTGGAAGGGAAGTAACCATTTAATTAATATCTCCAAAAGTAATAAAATATATCATATATCTTTATGAAGAATGATGCGTTCATTGCTTAAGGTGTTAGCACTTAAAGTTAACCTGTCATGACAACGTCACTCTAAAACACTCTAATACCAAACTGTGAATATTGCTTGCAAAGAGACCGTCGTGCTCGATTGGCAAATGTTTAACAGGGGCATTTATCACGATGCATATACAGAGCTATTAATTTAATTACAATGTCTAATCCTTACCATAATTATGCTGATTCATTCAGAACAATGAAGTCTAAACTGTTTAGTATATTTAATCAACAAAGTGTTCTACATATACTGCAGAAAACATTACTGGGAGTCAGAAATATAATATACTTAGTCGAGATAAATGGCGTCTGTTCCGTCAGCAGCAGAGCAGGTGAAAAATTGAGAAGGTTGGTTTTTGTCATTTGTCTGGTGTTTTGGGCGTCCTGTAACCCATTGCGTGCTATTTGATTTGCGATGCTTTGTGTTAAAATTGCTTCCCAACTGATGATCCACAGAGTATCAAATCCCACACTCCCAGTTATTCTCAACTCCTTTGTTAGTGGTCTATAGTTATCCTTCTTGTTATCCCAGATCTTTCGGAAAATATTCTTGTATGTAGTGTTGGCATTGAGCTTCCAATCCTGTTATATTTCTGGGAAATATTAATAATAGTGAAGAGGTCCAGGCACTCCAATAGCTTCAGACACATTTATTGGGACAAAAGGAACACTGCAACGTTTCAACCCACAAATGGGTCTTTGTCAAGTTGAGTGGGTCGAAACGTTGCAGTGTTCCTTTTGTCCCAATAAATGTGCCTGAAGCTATTGGAGATCCTGGACCTCTTCTCATATTTCCGCTTGTTGAGATTGTGCTGACCCATGGTCGGGTTTAGCACATGGGTGTATTGAGTGCGATTCCCATTTGGTATATTGTTATATTTCCGGGAAAGTCATGGCAAAGTATACAGCCGTTTCAGATTTTGTTCAGTTCCTTGTTATGTGTAGAGTGAAATTATGTGAATTATCGTTGGCTAATATTTTGTCTGGCATTGATCCTGCACCAACCTCCATATACATTTTCACATCAACACTTCTAGAATGGTTTCATCTGGTTTCCGGACTCTATGAAAACAGCCCTAACCAAGGTGTCTAATGATTTAATCATCACTAAATCCAACGACCGCTTTATTTAAATATTTTTTACCTCTCTGATGCTTTTGACACAATTGCCTATTCTCTACCCCTTTAAGTTTTCTCACAATTCTAGCCTTCGAGCCACCATGCACCCCTGGTTTCCTTTCCGATCATTAAGTACTTCTCTATTCGAGTTAGTATACCCCTCCTCGATCACTGTGTTCTGCAGGTCCCTTTTGCTTGTCCACTCTCCTTGGTCACATCATACTCATCTCCATACTGACTCATTTATGGGACGTTGCTGTTGAGCACCCCACCTTGTTCTATCAGACTTTTCCGCTGGTCTTCAATCCTTTAAGAAGTCTCGTCTATTTAGGAAATGTTATCATGTTCCCAGTTAAATTCTCCCTTTATCCCAGCCCTCCCATCCCTACTCATATAGTAGGATATCTGTGGATATCTAGAGCTTCCACAGTCAAGTTTGCTCTCACACCTAGTGGCTCGTCAACACTATTCGTTTATGTTTCACAGGTACATACCTGTTGCTATTAACTCCCTCGGACACGTTGTTATACCTTATGTGTTCACTTCTCCTAGATTGTAAGCTCATCAGGTCAGCACCATTTCCCCCCTTTGATTTTAATTCACATTAGCCTGTTTGTCATTTCTGTGCTGTGTTATATTCCCACGCAAAAATCATACAACTGTGGTGGAATATATTAACATTACTTAGATGACAGCAGTAATGCTATATTGTCTATATAAAGTTCAGTATATGCATGTGATTTGTATGTGCGTGTTGTATGTTTAGGTGCATACGTGTGTGTGTGCATTTATAAATAAATATGTCTATTTTACAGTGTGCATTTATAGATGTGAACAGACTGGTAAATATCCCACTTATTAGTATATATTTTTTATAATATTTAAAGCAATATTGCAATGTTAAGCTGTATGTGCATAGCAAGTTAATGGTCTCTTACAGCAGAGCAGTCTGTATTTGCGTGCTTTCCCCCAATATGCTTTGTACTCCATCGCCATGTGCCCGGCCGCCTGAGATACCCATTATCTTGGCAGAGTGCACCACAAATCAAATTGACAGACCAATCAACAGCTCCGGAGATCTTTGCACTGTACCCCCCCCCCACCCCTCTGAAACAGTGATTTCTTTCCTAAAACATATTGCCAGGATTGAAATAAATCACCCCCAAACTTGCCTGTTTGTTTTTCATTTCGATTCGAACACGAAAAGGGCCTGCTCTTTATTACACTGAATTTCTTTAATACCTTTTATTTTTTTTCCTTTGGCTCTCCCAGTATTTTGAATTTATTTATTTTACGCTCCTTTGTTCTCTGCTCGTACAGACAGACGCATTCTAATAGTTCTCTTAAAGGCATGATGAATGGATAGGCTGTATATTGATCACCGCAGTGATTGATTACAGGACCCCTTTGACAGATGAGCCTAGTACCGCAACTGCCAATAAAGGGGCACGAATGTTTCGTCTCTCTCGCTCAACAGTCTAATACTATATGACCCACCAGGCCGAAGGGTAACTCCCTCGTTTTGGCTCCAAGAGAGAACCCTCTCCGCTCTTTGTAAAATAATTCATCGAAATCTTAAAAAGCTCCGACATCAAGAAATTGAAGATGGAGAAATATGATGGATTATCGCTTGAAGAGAGTCGACTCTCTAAGGCTAAATTGATCCCAGAGAAAATGGTTTTGTCTTCTGTGAAAAATGGACAAATATTTCCCAAGGCTTTGGAGTGCAAAAACCCGGCAAATAATTTTCTTCATTTTTTTCCCCCTGCGCTCTCTTAGTCTGGCTTATTGCCTGCCTTAGAAAGCGCTGTTATCACTATTAATTTAAGGCAATTAAGCAAACCGGTGCCCCTGACACTACATTAGCTTGTATATTGCCAGGAAACACCTTGTCCATCTCATTATTTGATAATTAATTTTGGGGATAGAGAATATGGAGGAAAACTGAGGTTTTTAAAATATATATTTTTTGATGCCATGTGTTAAGCTGGCTGGGTCGTGTGCTTTACAAATTGAGCTTTCTTGTACGGTGCAGTATAGCGGGGCTAAAATATCAATATGTGACCTTTTATCAGTTAAGTCTTCCAACCTTTCATCCATTGCAGAAAATCTCCTCGCGGTAATATGGTAAAGATTTCCTCCCGGTAATATGGTGAAAGTTTCCTCCTGGTAATATGGAGATAGTTTCCTCCTGGTAATATGGAGATAGTTTCCTCCCGGTAATCTGGAGATAGTTTCCTCCTGGTAATATGGTGAAAGTTTCCTCTCGGTAATATGGCGATGGTTTCCTCCCGGTAATATGGAGATAGTTTCCTCCCGGTAATATGGAGATAGTTTCCTCTCGGTAATATGGTAAAGATTTCCTCACGGTAATATGGTGAAAGTTTTCTCTTCCTGGTAATATGAAGATAGTTTCCTCCCAGTAATATGAAGATTGTTTCCTCCTGGTAATATGGAGATAGCTTCGTCCTAGTAATATGGAGATTGTTTCCTCCTGGTAATATGGAGATAGCTTCGTCCTAGTAATATGGAGATTGTTTCCTCCTGGTAATATGGAGATAGCTTCGTCCTAGTAATATGAAGATTGTTTCCTCCTGGTAATATGGAGATAGCTTCGTCCTAGTAATATGGAGATTATTTCCTCCTGGTAATATGGAGATAGCTTCGTCCTAGTAATATGGAGATTGTTTCCTCCTGGTAATATGGAGATAGCTTCGTCCTAGTAATATGGAGATAGTTTCCTCCTGGTAATATGGAGATAGTTTCCTCCTGGTAATATGGAGATAGCTTCGTCCTAGTAATATGGAGATAGTTTCCTCCTGGTAATATGGAGATAGCTTCGTCCTAGTAATATGGAGATAGTTTCCTCCTGGTAATATGAAGATAGTTTCCTCCTGGTAATATGGAGATAGCTTCGTCCTAGTAATATGGAGATAGTTTCCTCCTGGTAATATGGAGATAGCTTCGTCCTAGTAATATGGAGATAGTTTCCTCCTGGTAATATGAAGATAGTTTCCTCCTGGTAATATGGAGATAGCTTCATCCTAGTAATATGGAGATTGTTTCCTCCTGGTAATATGGAGATAGCTTCGTCCTAGTAATATGGAGATAGTTTCCTCCTGGTAATATGGAGATAGCTTCGTCCTAGTAATATGGAGATAGTTTCCTCCTGGTAATATGGCGATAATTTCCTCCCAGTAATATGGAGATAGCTTACCTGCTCCTTCGCAATGGCCTGTCCAGCGTCAGTAAGGCGACCAAAAGTCGCCTAAGAGCCCGGAAGTCCCACTAGTGGCTGTCTGGTAGAGTTAACCCATAAAGGTAATTATTGACATTTATATAAACTGCAATAATTACATTTGAAGGGTTAAGAGACCTGGGACATTGCACCCAGACCACTTCTATGAGCTAAAGTTGTCTGGGGTCCCATATATTGTCATTTTAACTACATTTCCCCAAAACTCTGACTAGGCAGTGTATTATTGGTGTTAGATCAATTTAATGATGGGGAGTGAAGTTCTTCATAAAAGCGTGTTTACTGATCAAAGCTCAATAACGTGTCCATTATTTTGGCCCAACTCTGCTTCTCGATAATAGGAGCATAGATTATACAGTTATAACAAGGCGTTTCTTAATGTTAATGACAGCACTGGTTAGAACAGGGGTATTATTACAAATGGTATAATTCATTAAGGATATTTTAACCTTGGAACAACACCTACAACATCATAGTGCTTTGCGTCATTAAAAATAATAGGAGCATGCTGATTGGCTGATAAAATAATTAGTACAGTTGCAGTTCACTTGTTATTTTCCAGATTTTGGGATCTGTTAACCATATTTCTCTATTTTCTCTATATGCATTATTATTTAACTTTAAAATATAAAGATAATTTATAATTAGATTTTTTTTCCTACATTACCATGACAATTTACTATTTTTTTAACCAACTTTCTACTTGATTTTTCAGTATGTTGATTCCTAAAAAAAAATCTAGAAAAGACTATATAGTTAGAAGATAGAATAACCTCTTTATTCTGTGAAATTAATAAGAAAAATGGACACTCTCTTGAAAGGATATAAATCTTTTTTTTCTTGACAGGTCCAAAAGAACAGCCAGGTGGAAATAAAGCAGAATCCCTAGCTAATCCGACCAATCTGCCAGTTATCGAAATTGGGCAGAAGGAATAAACTTCAGCCAAATCAATAATCACCTGTCCACCACAATCAAGCTTATAGTGAGCGGGAGGCCGTGTAAACAAGACGCGCACAATATGCATGCGGAATGAAACTTCAAACATGCATCGGACAAGCAGAACTGACAACGCACACACTGACGGGATACAATGCAACAAACAGATACAGAATAACAACATGAGTTTTAGGATGCAGTTGCAATGCCTCCCATCATCAAGTGACTCTCTATTCAAAATAGCTAATTTGCATATGGGGCTAGCAAGGATTCTGTAGAAGGTGCATAGCAAACGTAGACATGGGATACCTGGATATTTTTTAACACATTCAATTTGAACACTTGTTGGACTCCCTCCTAGCATTAAATGAGTTAATCTGAAACTGGCTCTATTTCTTGCTGGTAGATGAATTATGAATTTCATGCTGACACCAGCAAGTCTCGCGCCAAACCCCTGAGCTGGCTGTGATGTGCAAAATAGTTTACTCCGGTGACCTGCAAACCAGACATTGTTCCAGAGAGAGGCGTGTAATCTTAATCATGGCTATTCACCAAAGTCTGTATTGTTGAGAATTCACAGTAAATTTAAAGTTTTAGACCAGAATGGCCGAACACAAAATAAAGCACCATGCTTACAGCAGCAGTGACTTAGTATCTGTGACGAATTGAACCTCATCACAGGTTCTTGGAGGGGCCTGCTGGCCAGCCTCTTACCGCAGGACTATGGCCCATGTGTTAGACTTTGGTTCAGAACTATGGAAATGCTTTGTTCGTGCCTTTTCCTTTGTCTGGTTTGGTATATAGGATTTACCGAACGGATTATACTTATGCTGTTCGTATGCCGAACCAACTACCAAACAGTTGGACCACCCGTAAGTGGAGTGTGCAGCTCATTAACCCTATTGATTTATGCTTAACCGCAACTTAATTGGTGATAGGCTGGATGGTCGTAGTTCGCATGAACGAACACGTGGCGGCGGCCATCTTTAGCCGCGAACACGTACCACAGAGAAGAGCGACATTCAGTGGAAACACACTCCCGAACAAGAGACACAGTCTAAGTGTACATACGAACTGGTTTCATTTGTACTTTTTATTGTACTTTGTATTCACGAAAGAGACCAACAGCACAGCCTGGAGAGTCAAAAATGGGTCGCAAGAGAATACTGAGAACGGGCAGCAGCTGAAATAGCCTGCCCTTCGGTCGGTCCCCGCTCAGTTCTCAAGCTGATTTTTGCTCATCTTGTGCCATTGCAGAGAGAACATATCTGAAGCATATCAGACTGGTCCCACCCATACGGGCAGTCCAGATCCGAAATGCCAGCAAGTTCTCTCTGCACGAGAGATACAGCAACCCCAGACGATCGTTTCAGCCTTGTTAGGCATCATCTGTGACTCTCCACAATTTTAAAGGGATAATCCAGACGTGGACCCCTTGCTCACGGTGCCTAGGGAGATATCAGCTATGCCTCACTGATGATGCCTAACAAGGCTGAAACGATCGTCTGGGGTTGCTGTATCTCTCGTGCAGAGAGAACTTGCTGGCATTTTGGATCTGGATTGCCCGTATGGGTGGGACCAGTCTGATATGCTTCAGATATGTTCTCTCTGTAATGGCACAAGATGAGCAAAAATCGGCTTGAGAACTGAGCGGGGACCGACCGAAGGGCAGGCTATTTCAGCTGCTGCCCGTCCTCAGTATTCTCTTGCGACCCATTTTTGACTCTCTACAAGTTTAAAGGGATAATCCAGACGTGGACCCCTTGCTCACGGTGCCTAGGGAGATATCAGCTATGCCTCACTGATGATGCCTAACAAGGCTGAAATGATCGTCTGGGGTTGCTGTATCTCTCGTGCAGAGAGAACTTGCTGGCATTTCGGATCTGGACTGCCCGTATGGGTGGGACCAGTCTGATATGCTTCAGATATGTTCTCTCTGTAATGGCACAAGATGAGCAAAAATCAGCTTGAGAACTGAGCGGGGACCGACCGAAGGGCAGGCTATTTCAGCTGCTGCCCGTTCTCAGTATTCTCTTGCGACCCATTTTTGACTCTCCACAATTTTAAAGGGATAATCCAGACGTGGACCCCTTGCTCACGGTGCCTAGGGAGATATCAGCTATGCCTCACTGATGATGCTTAACAAGGCTGAAACGATCGTCTGGGGTTGCTGTATCTCTCGTGCAGAGAGAACTTGCTGGCATTTCGGATCTGGACTGCCCGTATGGGTGGGACCAGTCTGATATGCTTCAGATATGTTCTCTCTGTAATGGCACAAGATGAGCAAAAATCAGCTTGAGAACTGAGCGGGGTCCGACCGAAGGGCAGGCTATTTCAGCTGCTGCCCGTCCTCAGTATTCTCTTGCGACCCATTTTTGACTCTCTACAAGTTTAAAGGGATAATCCAGACGTGGACCCCTTGCTCACGGTGCCTAGGGAGATATCAGCTATGCCTCACTGATGATTCCTAACAAGGCTGAAACGATCGTCTGGGGTTGCTGTATCTCTCGTGCAAAGAGAACTTGCTGGCATTTCGGATCTGGACTGCCCGTATGGGTGGGACCAGTCTGATATGCTTCAGATATGTTCTCTCTGTAATGGCACAAGATGAGCAAAAATCAGCTTGAAAACTGAGCGGGGACAGACCGAAGGGCAGGCTATTTCAGCTGCTGCCCGTTCTCAGTATTCTCTTGCGACCCATTTTTGACTCTCAACAGCACAGCCTGATTTCGTGGAACTTTTTTGGGCAGGAGCCTTGCGTGCAGTCGGTCAAATTATGACTTCCATGGAAATCCTGAACCCCTGAACCGATCTGTGTGATTTTTGGATATGTTGGTCATCCAGATTGGGGCTATCAGGGGATGTGACTTTTGTGGGGTGTTCATGGGTTTTTAGGGTACTTTCGGGATATTGTAAAATTTATGTTTTCTGTGATAATTGAGTTTAGTACAGTTGCTGACTCAATTATCTCTCAGGCACAGGGGAAGGATTACCTTGTTTTTTGTGGGAGTGTCCTGGACCTGAGAGCCAATATAATTACAGTGTTTACTTTGCCATAGTCTCCTCTCAGGTCCAGTGGGGAATGCCCCTGGAATATGTTATAGTAAACATATTCCAGGGGCATGGGGACCTGCATATAAGGCCAGTTGTGGTTGCCATTAAACAGTTCCTCTTCACCCTCAACATAGAGGGTCGTCTCATGTGTGGAGGGGACAGCTATATTCACTCTGGGGATTGCTATTATCACTATACTCCCTTGGATTACAACACTTGCTCTTGTAAGAGCAGCTTGCTTTACTCTCTGGGTTAGGAGAAACCTGATCCTGGTCTTGGGTCCAGGGTGGGTGGAGAACAGCGAGACTTCACCCAAGCTGTAAAGCTGGCTGTGGGGTTTATGGTGGTTATGGTGTCTGGTGGAGTGCTTAGGAGTACTCGTGTCGCTAGGAAGCAGCGATTGGCCAGGCTGGCCAGGCAGTCCGTCACAGTATCTAACTGGTCAAAATACATAGTAAAAACAAAGAGAACGTTACCTGCGCTCTGGCCCAAATCCCTATGTACCTTTAAACAAAATGGTCCCCAAAGAGCATAGAGCAAGCTCATCATTAGGGATGTTTGCGCTAAATGCAAGACACTACATCCATGCAGAGGGTGTTGAAACAGTACCTCTTGCATGGTCCTCCATTACTGGCCCATCCTGCTTGATTGGCAGGTTATCTGTTGGTTATTCACACCAAGTTGACCTACCAATTCTTTGGGTGTTCCCTTTTCGGATGGACCCACGCCTTTTGGCGGCACCAGTGATGCAATTCACGCCATTAGTCCATGTCCTCTTATGGTCGTATGGTCAAACCTTTAATCCAAACATTGTACAGTCAATATTCACAGTAAATGAATAGATTAAAAAATATGTTTAATGTGAATGTATTACTTCCTCCCCATCCAACACGGACAAACATCCAGTGAATGCATAACTTCCTTCCCATGCAACACGGACAAACATCTAGTGAATGCATTATTTCCTCCCCATCCAACACGGACAAACATCTAGTGAATGCATTACTTCCTCCCCATCCAACATGGACAAACATCGAGTGAGTGCATGACTTCCTCCCCATCCAACATGGACAAACATCTAGTGAATGCATTACTTCCTCCCCATCCAACATGGACAAACATCTAGTGAATGCATTACTTCCTTCCCATCCAACACGGACAAACATCTGGTAAATGCATTACTTCCTTCCCATCCAACACGGACAAACATCTAGTGAATGCATTACTTCCTTCCCATCCAACACGGACGAACATCGAGTGAGTGCATGACTTCCTCCCCATCCAACATGGACAAACATCTAGTGAATGCATTACTTCCTCCCCATCCAACATGGACAAACATCTAGTGAATGCAATACTTCCTTCCCATCCAACACGGACAAACATCTGGTAAATGCATTACTTCCTTCCCATCCAACACGGACAAACATCTAGTGAATGCATTACTTCCTTCCCATCCAACACGGACGAACATCTAATGAATGCATTACTTCCTTCCCATCCAACACGGACAAACATCTAGTGAATGCATGACTTCCTCCCCATCCAACACGGACAAACATCTAGTGAATGCATGACTTCCTCCCCATCCAACACGGACAAACATCTAGTGAATGCATTACATTACTTCCTTCCCATCCAACATTGACAAACAGCTAGTGAATGCATGACGTCCTCCCCATCCAACATGAACAAATATCTGGTGAATGCATTACTTCCTTCCCATCCAACACGGACAAACATCGAGTGAATGCATTATTTCCTTCCCATCCAACACGGACAAACATCGAGTGAATGCATGACTTCCTTCCCATTCAACACGGACAAACATCTAGTGAATGCATTACTTCCTCCCCATCCAACACGGACAAACATCTAGTGAATGCATTACTTCCTCCCCATTCAACATGGGCAAACATCTAGTGAATGCATTACTTCCTCCCCATCCAACATGGACAAACATCTTGTGAATCCATTACTTCCTTCCCATCCAACACGGACAAACATCTAGTGAATCCATTACTTCCTTCCCATCCAACATTGACAAACATCTAGTGAATGCATGACGTCCTCCCCATCCAACATGAACAAACATCTGGTGAATGCATTACTTCCTTCCCATCCAACACGGACAAACATCGAGTGAATGCATTACTTCCTTCCCATCCAAAACGGACAAACATCTAGTGAATGCATTATTTCCTCCCCATCCAACACGGACGAACATCTAGTGAATGCATTACTTCCTCCCCATCCAACATGGACAAACATCGAGTGAGTGCATGACTTCCTCCCCATCCAACATGGACAAACATCTAGTGAATGCATTACTTCCTCCCCATCCAACATGGACAAACATCTAGTGAATGCATTACTTCCTTCCCATCCAACACGGACAAACATCTGGTAAATGCATTACTTCCTTCCCATCCAACACGGACAAACATCTAGTGAATGCATTACTTCCTTCCCATCCAACACGGACGAACATCTAATGAATGCATTACTTCCTTCCCATCCAACACGGACAAACATCTAGTGAATGCATGACTTCCTCCCCATCCAACACGGACAAACATCTAGTGAATGCATGACTTCCTCCCCATCCAACACGGACAAACATCTAGTGAATGCATTACTTCCTTCCCATCCAACACGGACAAACATCTAGTGAATCCATTACTTCCTTCCCATCCAACATTGACAAACAGCTAGTGAATGCATGACGTCCTCCCCATCCAACATGAACAAACATCTGGTGAATGCATTACTTCCTTCCCATCCAACACGGACAAACATCGAGTGAATGCATTATTTCCTTCCCATCCAACACGGACAAACATCGAGTGAATGCATGACTTCCTTCCCATTCAACACGGACAAACATCTAGTGAATGCATTACTTCCTCCCCATCCAACACGGACAAACATCTAGTGAATGCATTACTTCCTCCCCATTCAACATGGACAAACATCTAGTGAATGCATTACTTCCTCCCCATCCAACATGGACAAACATCTAGTGAATCCATTACTTCCTTCCCATCCAACACGGACAAACATCTAGTGAATCCATTACTTCCTTCCCATCCAACATTGACAAACATCTAGTGAATGCATGACGTCCTCCCCATCCAACATGAACAAACATCTGGTGAATGCATTACTTCCTTCCCATCCAACACGGACAAACATCGAGTGAATGCATTACTTCCTTCCCATCCAACACGGACAAACATCTAGTGAATGCATTATTTCCTCCCCATCCAACACGGACAAACATCTAGTGAATGCATTACTTCCTCCCCATCCAACATGGACAAACATCGAGTGAGTGCATTACTTCCTCCCCATCCAACATGGACAAACATCTAGTGAATGCATTACTTCCTCCCCATCCAACATGGACAAACATCTAGTGAATGCATTACTTCCTTCCCATCCAACACGGACAAACATCTGGTAAATGCATTACTTCCTTCCCATCCAACACGGACAAACATCTAGTGAATGCATTACTTCCTTCCCATCCAACACGGACGAACATCTAATGAATGCATTACTTCCTTCCCATCCAACACGGACAAACATATAGTGAATGCATGACTTCCTCCCCATCCAACACGGACAAACATCGAGTGAATGCATGACTTCCTCCCCATCCAACACGGACAAACATCTAGTGAATGCATTACTTCCTTCCCATCCAACACGGACAAACATCTAGTGAATCCATTACTTCCTTCCCATCCAACATTGACAAACAGCTAGTGAATGCATGACGTCCTCCCCATCCAACATGAACAAACATCTGGTGAATGCATTACTTCCTTCCCATCCAACACGGACAAACATCGAGTGAATGCATTATTTCCTTCCCATCCAACACGGACAAACATCGAGTGAATGCATGACTTCCTTCCCATTCAACACGGACAAACATCTAGTGAATGCATTACTTCCTCCCCATCCAACACGGACAAACATCTAGTGAATGCATTACTTCCTCCCCATTCAACATGGACAAACATCTAGTGAATGCATTACTTCCTCCCCATCCAACATGGACAAACATCTAGTGAATCCATTACTTCCTTCCCATCCAACATTGACAAACATCTAGTGAATGCATTACTTCCTCCCCATCCAACATGGACAAACATCTAGTGAATGCATGACGTCCTCCCCATCCAACATGGACAACCATCTGGTGAATGCATTACTTCCTCCCCATCCAACATGGACAAACATCTGGTGAATGCATTACTTCCTTCCCATCCAACACGGACAAACATCTAGTG
Organism: Pelobates cultripes; assembly: GCA_933207985.1. Taxonomy (NCBI): domain Eukaryota; kingdom Metazoa; phylum Chordata; class Amphibia; order Anura; family Pelobatidae; genus Pelobates; species Pelobates cultripes. The sequence continues at coordinate 139,907,339 of OW240920.1, read as the reverse complement.
AATGCATTACTTCCTCCCCATTCAACATGGACAAACGTATAGTGAATGCATGGTGAGAAAAAATATTCTCATTTAAATATTTTTGGCCTCCTTTGCCTTTACCGCTGTGCTAGCTGCTCCCGAATATATTTGCATCTTTTACAAGTTTTATATTATTAGACCATAGAACAAGTAGTACTCTTTAAAATACTCAGATGTTATCAACATTTTGCAGCTCCTGGATTTTCTCCCCCCATTCCTTACTTCACTGGATCGTTTATGTTAATCCAAATCACACAATTTTTATACCTCTTAATTCAACTTGCCCTTGTAATATCATAAATACAGGTTAGTTAATGCTGACCCTGATCTCATAGGGCAGTAAAAAAAAAAGGCCACGTTTCGTGATCCAGGGATAAATTAAACTTTGTCATGCATTCTATATATTCTGAGACCTCTCTCCATAATAAGTTGATGTATTCCTTTTCTGTCCTAGCCGAAACGAGCGTTATCTATCTGTCCGTCCTCTTGTATAAGTCGAAGATTGAAAAATGTAAACGCCTCTTGCGAATCTGTCCTTTGCACATATGCCAAGGTGAACAGTCAATGTCAGAAGTGGCAGTGCAATTCTGAAGCTTCTAAATTTATTTTCCAGCAATAAAGCCCGAGAAATTCCTTTATAGCTCCTATACAACTCGTAAAGGTCTCTGGCTGACAGTGGTTTCAAATTCAGGAGAAATTCATCCTGGCGGAAAGATTTTATTAACATAAAGAGAAACGGACACCGAAAGGGAGAGAAATGAAAATTCACCCATTAGTTTATGTGTACGTTTATGTTATTTTTGCACAAGCTGATACCTAACTAAAAGTTCAATATGGGTTTCACAACTTTAATTATAATGAAAGATAATCATTTGAAAATATTTTATTTACATATTATGTCAGAAAGTGTTGGCAAGGCCAGTGCATACAATGGAAATTTCTTTAAAACCCGAAGTGCCATGCGCGTGGGCACCTTGCGACTTCATGGATGCCTACATAATTTTTTAAGAATTGTCCAACATTTCCTAACAAATGTCTATGCGCTCCCGAGGGTACCTAGACTGATAATATCACCTTAGACACTGAAGGACTGCAGAGATCCGTGTGGAGCGTGTCCAGAGCCCAATCTGAGAATGGGCACTGGAAATTATTTAATTGCAGCGTAGCATATATATATATATATAGGGATGTAACTGTGCGTCTGAATTTTGGGGTATATATATGTGTAAAGTGAATGTATGTGTGTGTCTGAATGCTACCAGAGTGGTAACAGACAACTTGTGTTCCATCTGAAGAGCTAAGAAAATCCATGTTAAAAAATGAACCCAAATTAGTGCATTAGTATTCACATATTAAAAACTACCCCCTTGCATTCACACACTAACACTGCAAAGGTATCTCCTTGTATTCACATTTTGAAACTATGCAAAGATATCCCTTTGCATTCACACACTGACACTCTGAACAGATGTATTCTACATTCACACACTGACACTCTGATTAGATGTATTCTACATTCACACACTGATACTCTGAACAGATGTATTCTACATTCACACACTGATACTGTGAACAGATGTATTCTACATTCACACACTGACACTCTGAACAGATGTATTCTACATTCACACACTGATACTGTGAACAGATGTATTCTACATTCACACACTGATACTGTGAACAGATGTATTCTACATTCACACACTGACACTCTGCATTGATACTCCCTTTATCCGCACACTAACACTCTGCACAAATATACTCCTGCATTCAGACACACACACGTTCACTTTGCACATATATACCCCAGCATTCAGACGCACACATACATTCACTTTACACATATATACCCCAGCTTTCAGACACACACATACATTCACTTTACACATATATACTCCTGCATTCAGAAACACGTAGAATACATCTGTTCAGAGTGTCAGTGTGTGAATGCAAAGGGATATCTTTGCATAGTTTCGAAATGTGAATACAAGGAGATATCTTTGAGGTGTTAGTGTGTGAATGCAAGGTGGTAGTTTTTAATATGTGAATACTAATGCACTAATTTGGGATCATTTTTTAACATGGATTTTCTTAGATCTTCAGATGAAACACAAGTTGTCTGTTACCACTCTGGTAGTTGTGTCCACCTTCATTACGCACAGTGAGCAGTACTTGTATTCATTCTTGCATCTACCATGGCTGGTCCCCTAACTCTCCTGGACTGCAACCCCCATTAGACGTTGCCTAGCTGAGAATAATAGGAGTTACAGTATGCAGGATTGTAAGTTATTAAACATCGACTTCGCCAAAAACCCATGTGATCCTTACAGTGATATTAAAAATGTTACTCAAATGTCACTCATTTAATAATCTCGACTCTCACAGCACTGCTTTTGATGTGAATAAGCCACGTTTGACATTTTGACCCCTTCTGTGACCACGTGTCACTTAATCTGTATTTTATATATGACATCATTTAGGCAAATTTTCCTGTCAATTTCTACGTATGCACGTAATAAATTCAAAATATTTAAAGCCCATGTTAAGAAAAAAAAAAAAAAGCTGTTTTAAAAATTGGATATTTACAATTCAAATTTTTCTCTAAAATAAATTTTTTTCAAAATACATTTTCCAACACAGTTTTTTTCCAAAATCGGGTACTGGTTCTGGGGAGATTAATAAATTAAAGATCAACTCAAGATCCTCTCAAATACTTAAGAAGCAGAGCATCTGCAAACGGATCTAGGACAGATTACACTTAACCTTATTCCCGTCTAAGGGATTATGATGAGAAGAACTCGTGTAATTAAGATGTTGCAGATGTTCTTAGATTTAGTCAAGATCCTGAAACAAAAAAAGTTAGGAAAAGGCCAAACAGCTGGGGGATTTGAAGCCTTCCTCTGACCATGCAGTTTTGATGACATTGTATAAGGACAAACTACAAACACGTATAATGGCACTCACAGTGGATTAATGGAGACATAGACGTCTTATTTGTAAAAAAAAAAAAAAAAAAATACAAGCAATTAACGATCTTCCGTGACTTGACATCAGACGATATTTGAAAACAAAGTAAAAATTTTATTTTTGGATCTAACAGGTTTAACAAAACAAAAATAAAGGTACATTTGTGTGAGTTCCTGAGTCACGGCACAGATTTAATATTTTGTTTTGGCAAAAGCTCTCTCTATAAATATACCCAAGGCTGAACTGTAATATGAAGATAATGAGATGTTTTCTATAGCCGGTTTGCGCTAGCAGTTATGGCTTTGTGTTTCCCAGCAAGCACTAAGTTACTGCTCACTTATTGACTGACCCTTTGGTGCCATCTGTAATTCTTTGTTTTGTAACAAGTGCAAGACTCCGGAGTAGAGGAGATCAGAGATTGAAAAATTAGATTCAATTAAATGGTGTCAGCCATTTTAACTTGATGACTGGAGAGATCCATTTTGACTTGATTAATGAGGAAGCCATTTTGATTTGCGAGATCATTCTTTTTTCACAACTTTGATGGAAGATGACATTTCCTGGCACCTTGAGAAGGAGGAATGGGAAAAATTAGGCACAAAAATACATTGTACTTGTTCACTAGAGCTGTGTTGGAGAATGTTCCAAAATTGGTGGCCTTTGGTCAAATGCCCACATTTTTTGTAGCCCCCGAGAGGTGTTCCCTGCAATATTTCTTTAACATTAAGCACACACTCTAATAACTCATGCACACTATTTATTAGATCATGCCTACAAGATAGCACAGCTTGCGCACAATATAGTTAACTCTTGCACACGCTTTAACTTTTCAGTGCACGTAAAATAATTCAATAATTTGAGCATACAATATCGTTAACTTGCCCTGGAGGTCCTTCCCCCCTCTTAAGATACTCATCTCATTGAGGGCACTCATAAGGTAAAAGGACCTCCAGCACAAGTTGGCTACTTGAGGCCCACGATATAGTTATATCATGTGCAGGATTTAGTAAAAGCATATCGTGCGTACGAGCTATTAAGATTGTGCACTTTAATCATTTCATTATTTTGCGCGCATAAAAAAATTGTTAAATCATGTGCATGCTGTACTACCTTGTGGACAGAATCTACTAAATCTTGCACAAGAGAAAGTTCAGTGTGCACATGATTTTAAAAAAGATTGCACGCTTATTATGCTCTCAAATAATTTAATTCTTTTTGCCGCACTAAATAGTTAAAGTGTGCGCACGGTTCGACTATCTTACGCGCGTGCTGTTCTATCACATGGGCAGAAAATTATTACAAATGGCACCTCTGGGGCTCTGTATATTGCAGATTTTTTATAGGTAATTTTTAAATAGCCTCATAAGTTCCCCAAATGATCGATCAGCTGAGACCGTTGCTACCTGTGGACAGTTAAAGCCTGCTTCTATACAATCTTTGAAAAGTCTGTCTTTTACAGGGATTTGTGTTCCCTACGTTTTTGCGATATAACGTTAGGATTCTTCTGATGAGACATTTTTACCAGGCGCAATTTTTCTCAAAGATTATAAATTTCAGCTGTTGCCCTGATACAGCAGATGTTGACCCTCTTCTTATGCTCGATTGGTCCCCGATGACGGAAAGCTATTGATTTTCGAACAGGGTTCTTTAGACGGATTAAACTGGTGATAAATAGCTCACAATTGATTTGCTCTTAATTGACAATTTGGTGAACCTGTTTCAAAACCGCAAGATTTGTTCTGATGGCTACGTATACGTGTATTCCTGGCACTAGGTGGCAGTGTCTCCATGGAAGATAGAGAGCCTCCAGACATCTATTTTTTCCTTCTTTCCAGGAAAATTCCACAGTTTAGTGATGTAACTACAGATGTGACCTGGGTCTAGCTTCCAAAGGCACCCTAGGCTTTCCACACAGTGGGATCCTTTTGTCTGGTGGTCTAGTGTGAGGAATCACAGAGCCTTCTCAAAATGAGTGCAGCTCAGAAGTGAATGGAAGCACTGGATATAACACAACCTCTGGCACCTCTTGGGGACATCACTTAGGATTTAGTGGAGAAGGGTCTTCATTCTTCCCCACCCGGGTCCCGGTGTCACCTTGATATAGGGAGAGGGAAGGGGCACTAGTGTCTACAGCCAGTAAAGCACAAGAAGTTCCAACTCAACATCTCCTCCTTGAGGTGTGATTATGGAACTACATCTATTGTTATTATTCTTAACATACTCAAACACGCACACAGCTTAAAGCATGAACAGGACGTCTTCATTGGTTTGTTGGACCATTGAGCCTTAAACTCAAATGACCGTCTCTAATTCCAAATTGGAATTCATTTACTTTCCCAGTAAGATATTGGACATACCTGAACATTTCTTTAGCTTTTGAGCTATGCAGAAATTTTAAAGGTCTTAATCCCCCTTTTGTATGATGTAATTAATTTTTATTAAAGAGATTTTTTTCAAGTGTATAAACAATGATTAAATTCCTAAATAATAACTACTGTAAACTCTGACAGTATACACGTATAAAATAAAAGAGCTGGGGTACAGCAGAGCTTAGCTGGAACTAGGAGGAAAAATGCAAGAAAAGACAAAGTAAGGATGGAAAGAGAATTTTAAACAAGGACATGGGGCAAAAAGACGCAACCCTCAGGCACAGCTACTGAGTCAGACAGTGTAAGCGACGTGTCGGGGGGGGGGGGTTGGGTTGAGTCTAAATCCCTATGAAGACATACCTGATTAACAATACAGTGTTGTACATGGGTATATCCCTCTGAATGTGTAATAATATATATACCGCACTGGATGTATGCTGACCCCTTTCTCTGGGTACACTTTAGTAGATAAAATCTCCAAATAAAGGATATTCCTGAGAAGCAGAGATTAGGTGAGAGGAGGCTTTTTTTCTACTTCCATTTTGGTAGTTTTAATACTAAACTAATTGGTTGCACTTTTTAATCAATGGGTTATCTGATATGTGTACTAATTAGGAATTATAGGGATTCTATAATATAATTTTAGGAATACAAGGTTGTATTCCTAACACCATAGTGCCCTCTGGACCCCCTCCCTCACTCCCCTCCCCACCTCCCTGTGGCCAATAAACCATTTAATCACATACCCGATTCCAACAATGATGTCCCTGGATACTGGGTTGGTGCTCCGCCTCCTACGACATCATCTGATGGGAGGGCTAATGCGCATGCGTGGCGAGCCCTGTAAGAGCATTAGGCCCTCCCCATAGGAGAGCATTGACTCAATGCTTTCTTATGGGGATTTCACTGGTGCTGGATGTCCTCATGCACCGCTTGAAGATGTCCAGCATCATTTGGGGGATCTGGAGTCCGGTAAACTTCTGGAAGCGCCTCTAGTGGCTGTCTGGTAGGCAATCACTGGGGGCTGTTTTAGCACAACAATGTAAATATTGCAGTTTGTCTATTGCAGGGCTAAAGGGGACACAGGGCACAGCAACCAGACCACTTCAATGAGATGAAGTAGTCTAGGTGCCTATAGTGTCCCTTTAACATATTGAGCTAAAAAAACTAGGGGCTGTCCAGCTTCGTCCCTTTTATGGGGATAATATAGGCCTTTTCGTAAATATCTAGGGTTAGGCCCAAACTGTCTTGGAGAAGTCTCGATCTAAGCGACTTTTCCCTTTCTTTTTTTTTTCTACTTTTCTCCATCAGAGATCAGTGACTTGGGACTGGTGGAGGTGCCCACGGGTACAACACCTGTAGGATGACATCACTTCCACTAAGGTGTCACCTGTCAGAGGAGAGCTCCAATCTATAACAGGCAGGGTTAAGGCCACCGAAGAGCATGTCACTCACATATGCCAGAGTGTTACCGCTACCACAGAGTTTGTTAAACAAAAATTGCAGCTGATTTAAGCAGGAGGAGGAATATAAAAATTTGTGGTATAGCACTTTTGGGACACTTTTTATCCTCCATTCTCCTTGCTAAACAAACAATGGCTGTTACCCTGGATGGGGCATATCGCATTACCCTAGATAGGGCATACACATTACTAAATAACCTAGAGCTCCGACAGCTTCACACCGCGATGTTCTAATGCGATTCCAAATCCCGTGCAATAAAACCTGTATTATGGCGCTACTCAAGAACAAAAAGCCTTTCAAGGAACACCAGCCATTCTATTACCAGGACTTACACAGTTCTATCCTCCAACGGCGACATGCCATGAACCACATTATCCAACTATTGAGAGCCACTGGTATACCCCATCGCCAGGGAATGCCCCAAATTCACAAAATCTCATCACCCGAAGAATCCTCCTGTTTCTTCTCTGCTTTGACGCTCTATCCTCATCCGTCCTTGACATTTGCCGGAACATCATCATCTAATGCCTGGGACATTAGAAACGTGACTCCTTTTTTCCCCAGAGACTTAGACAGGTATACTGGGTGAAAGAAAATAGTGCTATCTTTGTATTCACTTTGTTACGATGGTCCGGTAGCACTTGTTAAGCACTATATAGCCTGCATCTCACTCCTCTCTAATTCAAACCCCTCTGCGCCCTTGGTTAGGGGTAATATGGACAAAGCCCTTGGGTTTTCTCTGTATCAAGATTTCATGGTATATGCTCCACTCCCATAGGATCTTTCTCTGTTTTTTCTTGGTGTAGCAGACTAGAATTTTCTCAGCCTAATTCTAATACTAAAAAATTTCATGGATAAATTGTGTCTTCCTCATAATCCTGTTCTTTCTCTCCACCTCAGGCATGTTTTTTAATTTTTACTGATGTAAATCTCCCGCATATACATTTTTAAAAATAAGATAAAAAAATAAATAAATATATATCCAAAATCCATTGAAACATATCACACATATGTTCACATACCATGAAACATTGATAGTTATTTGCTCATGGATGGGGGCCTTATTCCTGTATTCCAAAATTGATTTACCTTGTACTGCGCTGCAGAACATGTTGGTGCCCTATAAAATAAGTCATGGATACTTCTGATCAAATATTTACCAAACTTTTAGGAAGTTTCAACTTTTGCCAATCCTTTCTAGACACGGTGGGAATGTTAACAAAGACACGAAGGGTGAATCTTTTAATGTATTTATTTTGTAGGTAAAATTACTTATTTGTTGTAAATGTTATTGAGAGTTTCTTAAAACAAGATTATTCCAAAGAGGGAGTGGAAATATTTAAAAAAGTATCATAATGTTATTTTTTGTTTTAATATACAAACAAAATGAGTTATTTGAGCTGTCGACCTCCACTCGATCAGATTCCTTTTCCCCATCTATTATTACTATTTGCCTGCCCCATATCTGACCCCAAAGCCCTCTTGCCCCTGGCAGGGCAATAGAACCTCTGGGAATGCACCTGATATATAGCTATCACCCAGCTGACACTCCTGACCCCTCATTCTGCCGTGTATAGACAGATAAATCTAAGCTTACAAATTGATTATAACCCATAGAGTCTGCAGCTTAGTGGTCAAACGAGATCAGAGCATAAGAAGAGGTTTAAAAGGGCACACAGGGTGCAAACTGTGCCACCATTACCGTGTGAGCCCATGGGCCATGTTGCCCTGGAGCAAAGTTCTAAAACTGCAGCAGTTACCATGGAGACCAATGGAATGTTCCAAGATTTGACTTTAGAACTGTACTAGTTTAGTCTGAGCACATATTGACCTTCTGTTCCTGTATATCCGGCTTGTCTTGTTTAATTTACTTTTATGTCTCCTGCACCCATTGTTTAGCGCTGTGGGTTATGTTGGAGCTTTATAAATAATAAAATTAATAATAATAATATATTTTTAAAATTCTTTATTTAAGTCCAGGCAAAGTATATATGAATAAGTAGATTAAGTTTAAGCAATTTCTGTTTCAAATTTATAGATAATATAGCAAGTATAAGTAAACCAACGAAGCACGGTTTCAGATGTCTGTTCCTACAATGTTGCAAAAATGATAATAGGAGCCGCACTCAATCCCAGAAGCCACCCGGTGCTCCGGAGCAGGACCAGCAATCCCACAACGATAAGCCAACACAAGAAATTCTCCAGGCACTCAGGTTTTCAAGCCGCAGGCAGTTTAAACAGAACAAAAAAAGGAGCAGCAACGTTTCGACCTGCTATGAGGTCTTTGTCAAGCCTGAGTGCCTGGAGAATTTCCTGTGTTCCTACAATGTGACACAGACAGGCAACTTGCTATCGGCATCCGAGATATCCTCCCGTTCTCCTTCCTCCTGTGAATCTCCTAGGTCTTACTGGGATGACCCACTCAGCTAGTGAAATGCTTTTCAAATGTAGATATTGTTGGGCAGGTGGTCGTTGTTGGTGCCTCGGGAAATGCGATATGGCACCTGTAGTCTAATGACACCATAACCACTACATCGACATGTAGTGATTATGGTGCCTAGACTGACACTGTGAGGTTTCAAGAGGTTTGTGGTGCAATCTGATAATTGGTTTTAACTCCAGTCACCAAGGAAACTATTTAAACCACTTGCAACATTCTGCATGTTTCCATGGTTACTGCTCCACATTTAGACCTTTGCCCCAATTTATTTTAACAACAACCCATATCATTCTCTCCACTGTGATGCCATGAATTTTAGCCATAATATTAGATTACAGTATTTCCAATGTAATGTCATGTGATCTAGTAAGGATACAAGGTTGGAGATACATTTCTGAAAATCTACAGTAGATCCTGATGGCCATTGGGAGCTCTTGACGGCAACTGGGAAGTGTGAGATCGGATTGGTGGGGGTGTCCTGAGCGGGGCGTTGCCAGTGACGCAACTCGCGTCACTCATAATGAGGAGACCAGCCTAGGGAAGGTGCTATAACTAATTTGGAGATTTTATTTTTCTCTAAATTTTGCAACTCAATTATTATTAACACAGTAAAGGAGTTTAAGCATGTGTGGGATAGGCATAAGGCTATCCTAACTATAAGATAAGGCCAGGGACTAATGGAAGTATTTAGAAAATTGGGCAGACTAGATGGGCCGAATGGTTCTTATCTGCCGTCACATTCTATGTTTCTATGTTTCTATATCATTGTCTAACAATTGCAATTTAATTTTCAATTCGGTACAAATTATTGTTTAGCGAATGAATCCCAAAAAATATCTGTTACTTTAAATATTCTGTGATTATGTCCCGCAGGAATCTGAAGGGTTAATGCACTCTCATTTTTGGGTAATATGAGTTTTATATCACAAAATATTGCAGTGCAGCGCCGGTAATTTACTAGATTACGCTTTTCTGCATCACATGATATATTTTTGAAAAAAAAATCTGGTTTTAAAGCTTTTGGAACAAATTATATTTAACAGAATTCACTTTATTTCCGGTGTGCTGGGGCTTTGACCACTAATCCCCCAGTCAAGTAATAAAAATTTTAATCCTGTGTTTAAAATATGAGATTTACTTGTCAAAATCTGGATCTGTACGAAGAATTATGATATTGCTTGTAATATTGTAAGTTCTATATAGTTCAGGCTAAAATTGTTTGGCAAATGCTTATCCCTAATACTCATAGTATACAGATAAATTGTATGTCGGCAGTGTTTAGAGAAGCTTACCTTTAGAAATTAGATTCAATCATCTTTCTACTTGTCGTTTCTCAATTATAATAAATAAAAAAAGGAATTTTGCTGGCTTTAAAGCTTAAGAACCTGCTTTGCATTTGGAAACTGTAATATGGCTTTCTAATAAAATGTCTGCGTTTTATCATTTTAGAGCGTAACTTCAACTTGCTGAAAGCGTTCTGTAACATTTTTGCATTGTGTTGCAAACATTATTATTATCTGATTTAAAGCACCAACCTAGTCTGAAGTTCTGTACAACGGGACCAGACATAAAATTGATACCATAAAGTGATATTGCCTCGCAGCAAACTCCCAGAAACCTTTGTAATGCAAAACCCCACCACCACCGATTAAGAAAAAAAATGCATTTGCCTGACCGTAATAAGTAAAAAGTTTAGAGAACAAAAAAACTAAAACACAGAATCATTTTATACACTACACTGAATAGGTTGTTCACTAAAATGTAATTTATCAGGAATTCAAAGAGAATGACATTTTTTAAACCAAAATAGATAAATTGGTAAAAACAAAATCTTTGTTTCATTTAAAGTTTTTGCCTAAAATCCACAATGAATTCCTGATATTTCGCTCTTTAGTGATTAATTCTGTGATTTGGGAGTTGAAAAGGAGGCATAACAACAAAAATCTGTTTCTAAGGAAGTTCTTGCCGCTATAGACACAGCTGTGAAAAAAAAGTTGACTTATAGAATTCCTATTTGGCTATTTTAATCTAAATGTGCTTTCCCCTGGTCAATTCTCCAAAATTCTTGACTTAACGCATGAAACTCCTAAGGTATCACGGAGCGGCAAACTCGCCACAACGCAGAAGTACAACAGTTTATCGCTGTAATATTAACCCCAGTAAACCCTGCTATAGCATTTACTGGGGTAAGGGGAACATAGAAAGGTCACCCAATTGCGACAGTTTCTCTTTAAAACGCGTAAATGAGATCCAAACGATTCAAATATTTGTAATCAAGAAACCCCATATATGCTCCAATTTTGTGAAAAAGCAATATTATATAAAAAGTGTAGAACATACATGGCAAAGACTGCACAGTGTTCTAGCTCTGTGCTCCACACAAGCCAACAGAGAAATGACTCAGATGCAGTAGCAAACAGCGCTGCATTAAAACTTGGACATTTTTGTTCCGCGGCAAGCAACAGCCACAATTTGTATTTCTGTGGATAGCAATAATCAATTATATTTTTTCCTAACTTTTAGAGCAAGCATGTTGACACACACTTTTTCAAACAACACACCGGCACGCAGACAAACGTATGATATTTAATTCTATTTAATTCTATTAAATTAATATTTAATAGAATCTTCCGTTCTAATTCACGGTGACAATGATGACAACAGAGTTACAAAATCTCTGGTATTTTTACAGAAACATTGTCAACGGCATGAACTCATTGCACGTGTTTACTGAATAAACCTTGTTCTGGATTTTCACGTGAAAAAATAAGTGTGAAACTCCCCAAGCTTGCCCTATTTGTTTATTAGACGTGTCACGTAGCGGATTATGGCTCTCACAATTTATGATGGGATTTCGCAAGGCACTCATTTGTTTAATAAACTGATAGCATTAAATATTCAGGCGCACAAGCCGTTCCGCCCACAAGCTGCAGCCCATGCAAATAGGCTCTGTGAGTACATCCTGATTTAATTAGACAGAGAGGTACAGCTGTCGCGCCCGACGCAAATACCGTGATTAAACTTATAGAGAAATGGCTAGTCAAAAACTTTTATTACCCTGATCTTTTTCGCTTTTCTTTGTTAATTCTCAGCACTCACATAAATGATCAATAAAGATACCTGTCATTATTTTTGAAAAAAAAAAAATCTTAAAATTAATATCTTTAAATAAACTTCATGGCTTTACATGTAGGTTAACGATCTTGTTATAACATTTAGTAGTTTATATGAGTCTAAGGCTTATAAATACTGTACATTATTACTGCAATAACAATGAGTGTGCGCATGGACGCGTGTATATTTCGAATATGAATAAGATTCAGTAAGTGAAGTTCCGTTCTTGAAAGCTTCTGTTTCATGCTGACGTTCGGATCGGGTGCCAACATATACAGCAGCGTTGTATAGTGTTTGTACATATTGTAAATAATTAGCAATTTTAAAATAATGAATTAATTAGTAATCAAATCATCAAATGATTTAGCCAGGACGGGGTACGTTTCATTGTCCTTATTTTCAAGCATGTTTTAGAACAGGGGTGCCAAAAATGTACGTCCCAAGTTGTTGTAGAACTACAACTCTCATGATGCTTTGCATATCTTTAGAATGGCAAAGCACCATGGCAGCTGTAGTTTAAAAAAATCTGGGGATCTACCCATTGGGCAGCACTGTTGTAGAGCATTTTATTACCCAAATCAAGTATTATTGAAACACAATATTTAACAGATATTCAGCTGCACCAACAAATCTCTCTTTTTCTTACCCCACAAACCCCTCTTAGATGGCCCAACATAAATTGTGGAGAAAGTATATGTACTTTCTGGGGTATCTGGGGCTGTTTAAATGTAGGGCTTTTAACCAGAACAATAACATTTAAAGGGACCTGCACGTAAGAACAACAAAGGATAGCATTGCTTCGAATACAATCCCTCCGTATAGATTTTCTGTAACTTTCCTGCATTAAGGAGATATATGGTCGCCCTCATTAAACCTAAAAGCTAAATCATCTGAACAGTTCGCTTATTCCCTAACTCAGGGAATATTTTGAATTTGCTAATTTTTTAGGACGAAATCATCAAACTGAAACAAATGTCAAACTCCTATACATTCCCATCTTTTGCAAATTCCCTGATCAGCCCTTCTTAATTCACAATTTGGTTTAAATTCTTTAAGAGAATTTGGCGTGAATTTAAAGTGTATTTCAAATTCTTAGGCAAACTAGAAATACTGCTGGATTGAAGAATTATTTTTCGATTTTGACTGTTTTTGACGAAATTCATTTTGAATTCCAGACATTTCTCACTTTAGTTTATAACCCTGTTTCACTTGAGAATTTCAGGACATACAGGCCTCTGCTGCTGCGGAACCTCTTGATTTATTTTTCCTCCAAGGGATTGTCCAACACATACTACCGTTGCTGCACTGACCTCTCTTTACCGCCCTGACCTCTGTGACGAGTAAACTGTTATACTAGCCCATGGTGTCTCCTGCCACGTGCATTCAGCTGCCGCTTGGGGATTTTTCATTCTCCAATGCTGTGATAATCCATTCTTTGTAACAAAGAAGCAGTAAAGATTCTTGTCTTAATTTAGTGTTTTGTTTACGTTTGAGTCCTAAATAAACCTCTCTGTAGCTATGTTTACCTAAAATGATAATTCCATAATAAATTTCAGCCAATCCGTACTTTAAATAAATTAATCCAGAAACGGAATACAACGTTTACGATGCAGGGGAACGAATAGGTGGGCCATTCGTTCGCAATGTATTCCTTACGACTTCAGGATGACTCTTAAACCCATACAATAACAGTTAAACCATTATAGAAGAGGTAGGCAGATTTTGGCACTCCAAATGTTAGGACTACATCTCCCCTGATGCTTTGCCAGCATTATGGCAGTAAGGGGGATGTGGTCCACAACATCTGGAGTGCTGAATGTTGCCTACACATGGCTAATAATGACTAATTGTGGCAAGTAATCATAATGTAAAGATCTGGCATTACTCTCAGAATTATAGAAATTAATTAATAACATATTTTATGTAAGCTTTACAAAACAAAATACCATACCTTGATTTCCCCTTTAAAGGCTGAGCGATAAAACACGCCGAGACATGAAAACAAATTACACTATTTTCCAAAACATTCTCCTTAAAAGGTCACTCAAAGAACCATAACCACAAAAGCCTACTGTAATGGCTATGGTTAAAGGACTCGGGGTGCAGGACCTCTGCGTTTTGTCACATCATTTTCAAGCGTTTTGACAGAAAATGGAGGCTTCTCGGCACCCAAAACACACACCGCTTTTTCACTAACTTCACATCCTCACTTCCTGGTTAAAATATTTGTACAGTTATAATTATTCGACTGTTATCGCTGTTAACGTTTTGAAACTGGCTTAGTACATATATCGACCAGCCCTTCTCCACTTCATCATACAAAAATCCCAATACCAGTTACAAAAATTTAAATAATCCAGAATGAACAACAAATCGGGATCAGCGACAGGCAATGCTTCCAAATGTTCTAAGCACTTATAGAGACCGTTAATAGAATTTCAACGGTGTTTTAAAAACTGCTAGCTTGTGTTATACATAGATTGCTCTGTAATTGCTTTGCATTGCCGATATTTAAAAAATTTAGTTTTTTTGAGGGGGAGGGGGGGTTACTGGGCCATGTTAAAGAACTTAACATAAGGGGTTACTAGGCCAGGTTACTGGGCCATGTTAAAGAATATATTAAAAATGTCCGCCCTCGAGTCCAAATTGATATTGATCTTAGAGGAACCACTAATGCCAATATTTAGGCTAAGTGACCCTACATTGTGTGAGCGGCTTATAAAAACTCACACTGAAGGGTGGGATTTGAGTCCCAATAATAAGAAATTCTGGGTTAAATAAACTGCCCCATTTAGCTCCCCATGTCTGTCACTTAGCCCAGCAGCCTCTTGTTTCTGAACGTATTTACGACCACTTAATCTCTGCAAGTAGCCAAGGCCAAATTTATCTTCAAGTATTGATCAGATTCAGACTGATAGAAGTTCAAGCTCAGGAGGTCTCGGTCTTTGACCCTCAAATAGGATATGAATCTCAATCGGATGGAGTGATATTGCGTCTGTACGCTTTACCGGGTTACAGACTGCCAGATTGAGGGGAGAGAGATCGAGAAAATCAATGAAGAGTGTTAATGTTCTAGAATTTATGGCACAGATGCAATTTTAATATTAGAACAAATGTTATATTGCGACGGGGTAGTACCATAGGTGGTGGAACGGTAAATATTTCTTACAGAAAGCCTCTTTCAGCAGGAAAGTGACGCGCCTAGCATATTAGTGGTGGTAATTTATCGAGCTCATTTACACCACTAATTTAAAACTCTTTATGAGGAAGATATTAACTAAAGTGCTTGAGGTTAACAGCAGCTTGCTGCTTTACACAGTTGCTATTTTGTATACAGTACGTCTACGATATGGACGCAGTATTGTTCCCTGACTGCACGTAGCAACATCCTGGGTGGGTTTTTAGTACATGATAGGAGTTGTAGTTCAGTAAAAATTGATCCACAGGTGAGTCTACAAGTGTCCCGCTGCATAACACTATAGCCACAACGTTAAAAAAATCTAACTTCTGTGGCTTGGAAAATTTGGTGCGAGCACACCTGCACACTTTCACCACTAGATGGCATTAAAATATTTCACTATGGCAGTTATTCACTAAAGAGATCAATCCAAGTGAATTTCAAATTTAGGGAAAAAGTAGCCAAACTAGAAAAATTCTTCAAGGCGGCTAATCTTCCAGTTCTGCAACTTTGGCCTTGAATTAGACATTCACTTCCAATTCACTTTGATTTCCCGACAATTCACACTTTAGTAAATAATCCTGTAAGTGTTTGTGGCAATCCCACTGTGCACCCATTCACAACCAGATACAAATGCAGCAGAGACAGCAGGAGACACTGATTATTATTATTTTTTTAATCGCCAACTTATTCTGCAGCGCTGTACAATATTATAAAGGGGGGAATTTTAACAGCAACAGTGAGACAATTACAAAATGATATAAAAACAATAGGTACAACTCCCATGATGCTTTGCATGACTTTAGAATGCTTTTAGAATGACAAAGAATCATGGAAGCTGTAGTTTCAAAGCATTTGGGTATCTACCTTTTGGGCAGCCCTGAACTAGAGTATTTTCAGAGAAAAGCCACTTCTTCGACATTAAAGGACCACTCTAGGCACCCCGACCACTTCAGCTTAATGAAGTTGTCTGGGTGCCAGGTCCCTCTAGGATTAACCCTTTTTTTTATAAACATAGCAGTTTCAGAGAAAATCACAGTGAGAACACGCAAGCGTCCATAGGAAAGCATTGTAAATGCTTTCCAATGAAACCGGCTGAATGCGCGCACAGCTCCTGGCCCGCATGCGCATACAGCCGTAAGGGAAGAGAAGAGGAGAATCGGAGGCGGAGAGCTCCCCGCCCGGCGCTGGAAAAAAGGTAAGTTTAACCCTTTCCTCTCCCCAGACCCGGGCGGGAGGGGGACCCTGAGGGTGGGGGCACCCTCAGGGCACTATAGTGCCAGGAAAACGGGTATGTTTTCCTGGCACTATAGTGGTCCTTTAACATGTGATGCAGGGGATACATACTGATCAAATATCTTATTAGCAGTTAATTAAATGGATGTTATAGATTGTGTTAATCTTTACTAATAATATGCCTTGTTATGAAAAACATCAGTTTGTTTTGACAATTCCGTTTACTGTAAGGGGACAGAGGAGGACACATGGAATTGATTCTTGCTGAATTTAAGTCTATAACCAAGATTTAATTTCCCCTAATTCTCTGATTAGCAGTTAGAGGGCCACCGATGGACTGCCTCTTCAAAAAAACAAAAAAGAGAAAGTGTGAAGTGATTTTTTTTCCTATGGGCTTTGCGTTCCACAAATTCTATTTATTTGGAGCCTGTTCTATGGTTTTATTTTTGGAATAGGAGGGAATAGAAAAGGGGCTTGCTTAACAAGTAAACCTTGTTTTCATAGAGTAAATCCTGTATATCATCTGATAGGTATATTGGGTAATTTACGGAGTGCACAGAGTGTATTCCCCAAACCAAGAATGCAAACTTTATAGCCAGACTATTTTGACTGTAATTTTCAATTCTATTCTCTATTTAGGAAATGAACCTTAAAGTTAAATTATATAAAATAAACCTAAATGAGCACAGCCAAGACACATTTACATTGACACTCAACTGCCCAAATATAACAATAAATAAGTAATCACTATTTAGTAGATATATCCCACATAAAAACATGCATGTATTCAGTTATACATTTCTATCATTGGGATATATCTAAAACAACTTGCAAAAGCTGCAGATCTCTTGTCTGCAGCCTTTGCAAGCCCTCCCCTTCTAGCCCCACCCAGACTGTCTGTAGCTGTCCAATCACAGACCTTCCCGATGCAGCCAATGAGAAGTCTTCGCAAGGTAGGTGATCTGGATTTGCTGCCTCTTGAGTTTAGCTCCACTGGACTATCCAAACCAGGAAGTAACAGAACCTATAATCTGATTGACAGCCAAGGGGGTGTAACGAGGTTAATTTATAAAAGTGTCAAATCAGAATTTTACCACATGACAGGAGGCTTCATATTTGCCGGAGCACAGAAAGATAAACAACTAATCAAAAAAAAGGAGGATGTTACACAAAAGGCCCTGTAAGCTCACACCCTTCCTCTTTCTTTGTTGCTCCAGCCAAGTGCACAAGTCAGAGTAATTGGTTCTCCCTATACTTTTTTGATTTCACGGCGTAATTTTAGCCTTATTTTGGTTACTTAGTTTTCTTTAGATTGGGTGTTTTAGAGGTGTTTTAGGGGTTTTTTAGGGGTGTTTTTGGGAGGGCTGGTCGGCAAGGGAGCTGAGCCACCAACCACTTCTGGTCTACAGGCTCTAGATCTTATCCTCCTTCATCCAACTTCTACCGACTTCTCTACAGGTGAGTCCTATTTCTGGCCTACCTGTTTCCAACTGTACCGCTGGCAACCTGTCTCTTTTCTTCAGAACTGGAGAACAATCTCAGGAGACGCATGGATTTTACAAACGGTACAGGGTTACATCATAGAGTTCGACTCACAACCGACCCAAACCTCTCCTCCACCAACACTACACATGTCACAGGAGCACGAACTTCTCGTGGATAAAGAGATCCATTCCCTGTTCGACAAAGGTGCAGTCCAATATGCACCGGATGGGGACGGTTTCTTCAGCAGCATATTTATAGCCAAGAAGAAAACAGGGGACTACCTACCGGTTATAAATGTCCTTCAGGACCTGCTCCTCGAAAACAACTGGTTCACCAGACTGGATCTGAAGGACGCGTACCTGTTGGTGCCGGTCACTTGGGAATGTTAACGCTTCCTCCTTTTCCTATGGAGAGGACGAGCATGCCAGTTCACATGTCTGCCCTTCAGTCTCAGTTTGGCTCCGTGGTGTTTCACGAAGCTACTGAAACTGGTGATGGCTCACATTCCATCTGAAGGCGTGCGGTGTCTCATGTACCTGGACGATTTGCTAATCTTCTGCAAATCTGCATCTGGTATACGATTGCAAAATAAATTTATCATTCACTTTCTGGAATCCTTGGGTTTCGTAGTGAACAGACAGAAGTCGGCACCCTCGCAGATGGTCCAGTTCCTCGGTTTCAAGATGGACTCGGTGAACTGTGTACTGCGCCTTCCGACCTCAAAGATTACATCCATCCGGAAAGAGATCAGATGGGTTCTTCGTATTGGACACAATTCCCCTCCGGTTGCTCGCCCGTATAGTGGATCGTCTGTCATCTTCAATTCAGGCAATATTTCCGGGACCATTACACTACGGCTCATATACATGAAAACCTGGCATGGCAAAGCGATCTTTGGCTCCTCTCCGGATTTCGTTGTGGAATCGGACACTAGCCTCTGGGACTGGGGGCTCACTGCACGCATTCCTCTAAGGGTGGACCTTGGCGGGATGAGGAGGCCAACCTCCACATCAACTGCCTAGAATTGGTCGCGGGGTCCTTCGCAATTCGCAGTCTGGCCAAAGACATGTCAAACTGCTGCATCCTACTCCGCATGAACAATATCTCCATGGTGCAATATATAATTCTCCTAGGCGTAGCCAGATCCCAAGCCCACACAGAGGCCATCAAATACATCTACAGATTCCGTATCTTGCGCAGCATCACGTTGAAAGCGAAATATCTCCTGGGGATTACCAAACTTACGGCAGACTGGTTCTCTCACTACTGGCGAGACAGAGACGACCGGAAGCTCAACACATCTGTATTTCGGGAGTTGAAACACCTCTGGAACTCATTTCACCTGGACCTGTTTTCCTCCCGGACCATTCACTAGCTACCGAAATAGTACAGCTCCTGGATCCGAACGGCACGGCAGTGGACGTGTTTCTTCAACCATGGCTGACATATGGAGTGTATGCATTTCCTCCATTCTCCATGCTGGAGAGAGTACTCCACCACACACGAATCCACAAAGCTTCACTCCTCCTCAAAGCACCTCTCAGACAGAGTCAAGCATAATTCCCGGACCTATTGGAGATGTCCCGAGATCACCCACTTCTTCTCCCATCCTTCCCTCTACTTCTGACGGGACCGAGGGGGAGAACTTCATCCCTCATCCTGGAACAGAAGCTTGTTCTAGTGGCCTGGATGACTTCTGGAGATCCTGGTCGGTCCTGGGCCTTTTGCAAGTGGCTAAGGATCTTTTAAGGGATTCTTGGGCCCATGCACCAGAAAATGCTACATCTCGGCATGGTCTTCTAGGAGTCATTGGTGTCTAGAGAGGGATTCCGCTGCCTCTACTGCATCTATCCCTATCATCGTGAACTATTTATCTCAGCTTTTGTCCCAAAGTCGATCGTATCATTCCCTCAATTCAGTGTGTTCAGCCATTTTTGCAGCACATGTTCCCATACAAGGTGTCCCAGTAGGTCAAGATCCTCTAGTATGTCGTCTGTTGCAGGTAGCTAAGTTATCTAGACCTCCAGCTCCTAAATATTTTTTGTCTCTGAGACGTAGAAATGGTGCTGCATTTCCTTAGAGATTGGCCTGATAATCCGGGTCTATCTCTTAGGCAATTATTGGCGATACTTACCCTTTTATTTCGGACATCGTGCGTTGTGCGGATTGGACACGTGAGAATACTTTTAGAGTATTCTACTTTCGCCAAGTTACTCATGCTTCTTTCACTCTTCTTAATAATCACCGTTAAAAATGCAAATATGAAGCCTCCTATTATATGGTAAAATTGTGGATTATGCTAACGTAGTGTACCTATAATCCTAATTTTAGTAATGACAGGAGGCGAATATTTCCCTCCGTATTTCTCTTCCCTCCCTTTTTTCTGTATGGAATGTACCAGGGTTTCTGTGCTGTACTATAATAATGTATGGGGGAGCTTGGGGGGACTCTAAATTCTATAGTAATCAGATAATATGTACTCAAATGTATGTTGTTGATATGTTCATAAGACTTTGCACTATTTAGTTGTTAAATATATGCAGACACTCGGCCATTTCAGATGCCTTTTACTTTTTCATTCAGTGTAATTGGTTCACTTCTGGAGTCAGGGATACAGTATCAAACTTCTTCGGCTATTTCCCCTTCTGGATCTATGGAATTCAGCATTGAGTATTTGGTACTTTGCCAATCCGTTTGTGGTTCATGGTTTATGTATTCGTTACCTGTTTATTGTCGCCACAAAGAAAGAAGAAGGGCGTGGTCTTACAGACAGTGGCGTACGGGCCCGTCACTCCTGGGGGCTTAGCCGCCCTGCGGAACCCTGAGAATGGGTGCCCACCGCCATGTGTTGCACGGATGGGGGGGCACAGATTAGTTTTTCGCACCGGGCCCCAAGGATTGTGTATGCCACTGCTTACAGGGCCTTTCGTGTAACATCCTCCTTTTTTCTGATTGGTTGTTATGTTTCTGTTCTGCTGGAGATTTTCAGTAAAGAGAGTTATGCAAATATTCGCCTCCTGTCATTACTAAAATGAAGATTATAGGTACACTACAGTAGCATAATCTACACTTTTGTGCAGAAACTTTGTAGTGCTGCTTTTAAACAGTGAATTGAAAAGATCTGAAACAATATTCAGCTATAGATACAGTCTTTCCTAATTGAGCCTCGATGTTGCAAAACGGTTTTCAGTTTGCTACAGTTCAGTGTTCAGCGAATAAATCCCAAATTATTTTATAGTATAATTTAAAAATTGTATAGTATAATGAGTGAATCTTCAATAATATCCCTTTGTGTATATTACCACAGAAAATTATCTGGAATAAATAACAACCAATGCCTCTGATTTTATTTAAATTTCTGTACTACGTATTAAGTCATGTTTTCATCTTTTAAAACACACACTAAGCCTCCTTTTTGAGTGTTTGACGTTCCTATCATATAAAGTATGGAGGTTTTATTTTTCTTCTAAATTCCCTGATAGAAAGGCTTTGTCCTATCACAGGTGGCCAGACTGCAGGACTACACAGAGGACATGAAATTTTATATCTTCCTCATATTGCAAAGAAATGTCCAATATTTCATTTACTTGAGAGCCTAGAATTCGTCTATTCATTAGTGAATAATAATCATGACTCGCATACTCAGTATACTTATTGATAAATTAAGATGAAGGTTAAAACTTTATTGATTGTAATAACATTAATGAAATATTTCTAATTGGCAGAGATAATATTGGAATTGGAGGGATAACTGAGGCATCAGGGGGTAGGAAGTGGGGCTAAGCCATGCCTGGGAGGGTTAATAAAGGGGACCCATCACTTCTGTGGACCTTATACTAATATGTAAAATAATGAAAATCAACTGTAAGTTGTATTAATATTTTTAAATGATTTTCTGTTTTGTTTTAAATTTATATTACAGATTAACCATTTACTTCACAATTCAGTTCAGTCCTGACACAGCCAAGGCACACATTCCATTGGAAGACGAGGAATTTATTTTAAACATTATTTCTCTAGTAGTGAAAATTTATATATTAAATTTACTTTTAGGACCTTGGAGCTGTTAAATGTAGGGAATTGCAATACAATATATAAAAATCCTGAGAAGTGACAGAGAGCGATAAGCCCCTGAAGCGACAATTAACTGCCTCTGCTCCTCTAAGTCGGGATACAACTTCAGTTACTGGGCGGGGTTATGACAACATATCCTGGTAACCTATGTCACCGCCCTTGAGTAACCTTAACAGAGAGAGAGTCGACAGAGAACTGTTACACTATAGCCTGTGCCAGTCTGTCTGCACCAGTGGGTGATAGGGATTTAAAGGTAGAGATTTATCAAATCTAAACATATGCTGATCTGGTACAAAGTACTACATACTGAGAGACAATCTGTTGGTTTCCATGGTGACAGCTAATTATTTAGCACTTTACCCCAGAATAGCACCTGTTTTTTTTGCCTTGATACATCTCCACCTTCTGTTATCACATAACTTTTCTGCTTCCCATCATGCAGTGCTTCCAGTACATGCAAATTGCTTTATATAAGATGCAATTTTTTTTATTTTTTTTACATTTGTTTAAACTATTTTTACTAGATATCTACATAAGATTGAATTTTGCTATAAATGTCCTTTAGCAAAATTCAATCTTATGTATATATCTAGTAAAAATAGTTCAAACAAATGTGAAAAAAGTATTTTTAAACAGTATATCAACCATCGATATATTAACTAGTGATTAATGTATTTTTTTTAATTATTTTTTTACATCGGAAGTAATTGGGCAAAGGGAAGGGTTAAATCAACAAATACGCATCTTACAAATTATATAGGCTTGCTAATATTTGCATAGTTTGGTGTCCTTTAAATGTCCTTCCAGGGTGTTCATTATCATAAAAATGTGTTCTGTTGTCTCTGTACACGTGGACTATTAACATTGCATATATTCTGACAATCAAGTCAGTCCTCTTTAGTACATGAAGGTTAGGCACACATAATACATTCCGTCTTTTATGTTATTACAGAAATAAATAATTTGGGCACAAGTTGATCTCTGACCTTTTACCTTTTCCCCTGATAGACACATAGTTTTACTATATTTAACTAATCCGGCCTGTCCTCTGGATAATAATTCCATTAGGATTATAAGATATTGCTCAGCATCGAACAATTTTATTTATTGAGATATCCCGTCCGAGTATTAAAATTTAAGACAGGGAAGGGTAGCAAATTAAAGTTACATTATTTATTAGTGATTTATAATGTTGGAGACAGAATGAATAAAACCAGGGTTGCAAGTAACTCAATAAATAGTGCATAAATGAAATTAAGATGTTATTTTTTAGTATGCGAGCAGGACTATGTATGTTAAATAAATGGAATATAGAGACAAAATAATTCCGAGAACATGCATACTTTTAAAAATCAATAGTTTTAGATAAAAGAAAGCAATTTAACCCCTTAAGGGCCAAACTTCTGGAATAAAAGGGAATCATGACATGTGTTAAACTAAGGGGTTAGAAAAACACCATTCGTTTTCTGAATGACAGCGATTTGCGCAGTTCTGTCTGTTTATGATTTGGTTATAAAGTTTTAAAAAGCAGATTTGAAGCAGAAAACAATAATATTTTATTTAATTTTTTTCTTTTCTATACAGAGCTCCATTCTTTCAGTTTTAAAAATGAATGTAACACTCTCTATGACATCATACGTTCTTTCTGAATCTGCGCAAGTTGCAATTGATTTGATGCAAATTTATGCAAATGTTTTATAATTATTCCTTGCAACTTTGCAACACACAGAAAGGTTCTCTGAACTATGTATTGTTTTATATTAATTGTGTCTATTTGGTGGAATAAACCATAAAATGACCAAACTGTGAACACAATAGCTCCTCCTAAATTGTTTACGTTACATCATATTACATAGTTACATAGTTACATAGCTGAAAAGAGACTTGCGTCCATCAAGTTCAGCCTCCCTCACATGTTTTTGCTGTTGATCCAAAAGAAGGCAAAAAAACCTAGTCTGAAGTGCTTCCAATTTTGCAACAAACTAGGAAAAAATTCCTTCTTGACCCCAAAATAACAGTCAGATGTCTCCTTGGATCAAGCATCTATTACCCCACTAATTAGAAATTAAATCCCTGTATGTTATTTTTTTGCACGTATTTATCCAATTGCTGTTTAAACATCTGTATGGACTCTGATAAAACCACCTCTTCAGGCAGAGAATTCCATATCCTTATTGCTCTTACTGTAAAAAAATTAATTTCTTTGCCTTAGATGAAATCTCCTTTCTTCTAGTCTAAATGTGTGACCTTGTGTTATATTACTTTTACTCAAGTCCATTCTACTAACCGGTAGACACTTGGACCAGTGACCTGAGCTGTAGAGGACTCTCTCCCCTATCAGTTATAAGGAAAGCGATATCTAACCTCTTTGTCCACAGACATTTAGAGTTTGTACAAGTGTAGGGTGTTATTAACATGTAATTAGTGTGCCCGATGGTAAAGCTATTTTTTATTCTTTTTTGACATGATAATATCTCTATACTATAGGATATAAATCCAGATTAGAACCTGGAGGAATCTGGTGTCCCAACATAAACTCAATTTTTAATATTATAAAATATTCAAAGAATTCTCAAGTGATCGAGTTAACATCAAGTTTGATGGCTGCTAAAGATCAATAGATACATTTGTCCTGCCCTTTTCTCATCTTAAAGCAGAGGTTTGTTTTATATTTAAAGATTTCTCAACTATTCTCTATATTTGCTCAGTGGCTGTCCCAAGCATCCTTTCGATTCCTTTGCTTAACAAAGTCTGTAAAGATTGCTGTATCTGTATTTCTGGTTTTCCGGTTTTGCCGACCTTTCGGATCTGGACGGCTGTTATCCGTAGATAGGATCGGGGTGATTTGCAATTTCACAGAAGAAATGCTATAGTGGGATACTGCAGCGCCTAAGTAGCTAAATAATTATTTGTCTAGGCAGAAATTTGCAAAGCTTCTAAATCTGTGTAAACAGACATGGGAGCCCAAATGGATAGAACGAAACAGTACACAAGGTTTACATACAGTATATGCAATGTGTGCTTTTTGGTTTTATCCATTTAAGCTCATATGCAAAATCTAAAGATTAGAACGATCTGAAGGGGGCGCTACTGAGCTGTTGCCTGTTCCCAGAATAGCAGCCGATCCTTTAAGTCAGGGGTGCCCAATAAGTAGATCCCCAGATGTTTTAAAACTTCCATGATGCTCTGTCATTCTAAATACATTCTAAAAGCATGCAAGGCATCATGGTAATTGTAGTTTTACAACATCTGGAGATCTGCCTTTTGGGCACCCCCACTTTAAGTCCTTCAAGTTGCGAGGTGTGGCCTCCATGGATTGGGTTTGTTGTTACAGCACATTCCACAGATGCTTTCTTAATCGTATTGAGATCTGGGGAATTTGGGACCAATGCAACATCTTGAACATTTTGTCATGTTCCTCAAACCATTCCTGCTGTGTGGTAGGGTGCATTGTCCTGCTGAAAGACGCCACTGCTATCAGGGAACACTAATGCCATGAAGTCATGTACTTTGTCTGAAACAATCTCAAGGTACGTGGTACGCATCAAAGTCTCATCCACTTGAATGCCAGCACCCAAGGCTTCCAAGCAGAACATTGCCCAGAGCATGACACTGCCTCCGCCGGCCTGCCTTCCTCCCATAGTGCATCCTGCTGCCATTTCTTCCCCAGCCATCCACCTGATTTAAAAGTAAACATGATTCATCAGACCAGGCAACCTTCTTGCATTGCTCCATAGTCCAGTTCTGATGCTCACATCCCCTTTAAGGGTGTTTTCGGCTGTGTACATGGATCATCATGGGCACTCTGAGTGGCCTGCGGCTACATAGACCCATATGCTCCAAACTGCAACTCACTGTGTGTTCTGACATCTTTCTATCATGGACAGCATTACATTTTTCAGCAACTTGAGCTTTTGTGGCTCTTTTCCGTGACTGGACCAGACGGGCTAGCCTTTACGCCCCACATGTATCAATGAGACTAGGCCACCCATGACCTGATACCGGTTCACTGGTTGTCCTTCCTTGAACCACTTTTGGTAGGAACTAACAACTACTGCATTCCGAACACACCACAAGACTTGCTAATTTGGAGAAGCTCTGACCCAGTCGTCAACCCATCACTATTTGGCTCTTGTCAAAGTCACTCAGATCTTTTTGATTGTCCATTTTTCCTGGTAACAACACATGAAATTCCAGAACAGACTGGTCACTTGCTGCCTAATATATCCCACCCCTTGACAGGTGTCATCGTAACGATAAAATCAATGTTACTCACTTCACCTGTCAGTGGTTTTAATGTTGTGACATGTGTATGTGTGTATATATATATATATAAATGTATATTTATGGTCAGGGGAAAAAGCCGATTAAGTGTTAACCGTTACATTTACTAAAAGTCGGTTGTGGTGTGCTTGTCGAAGTTCTTTTTCAGGTAGGGGGTATGTATCAGTTGTATGCAGATGACTTCCACCATCCGAAACTTTTGATTATGTGTACTGATACCTTCTGACTAGAGACCGCTGTGGCAGCCCCTATACGAAATGAATGGCCCGTGAAAGTTGAAGGATCATGCCCTATTTTAATAAACAGGGTCCTTACGTATACAAGGAATTTTAATGTGCTTAATGGGTTACTGTGTAAGCTCAGTAAAGGAGTGCTTTTGGCCTGACCTATGAGAGTTAGGTGATATTGGTCAAGTAATTGGACTGGGCACCACTTGTTCCCTGTATGTCGATAGGTGGTCCCATTTGATTTTTTTAGACTGTCGTAATGTTAAAGTATAATGGTCTCCTGCTTTGTTTAGGTCAGCAATTTTTAGCATGTTGGAAGTGTATATAAATATAAAAAAAAACAATGTACAACTAAATGGGTTTTAGTCATTTTTAGGGGCCCCTACATGGAGAACGAAATGCAAATGCTAATCTGCACAATTAACTAAGTTCAAATCCTATTATTTATAATGGGCCGGGCCAAAGTGTAGGAGACTGTAAACCATTCCTATGACAGTCAGTAAGTATTATATTAATGCAAGTTTTGCTGTATACCGGGCTTTAACATTTGTTTCGGGAAGGGGACACTTAGTTAAATTAAAATGTTTTTGCATAATAAAACAATATCGTTTAATTAAAATCTTTAATAATTTACTCACTTACCATGCATGTAGGGTCGTGGTGTCTCTTTTTTTTTTTTTCTCACAATAATAACTGGATTATATAAATTTTCCGAGTCCTGATGGGCGTTCGTCTGAATCCGGGCCATTTGGGTCGGGGAAGGGTTAACCCTTTTAGTGCCAGTGTTTGTCTTTGCACGGTGGATTGCAAATCGTGTTTACTGAAACTCAATACAGATCTCCCCAGACAGAGGTAATATCTTATTGCTGTCTACTTTATTATGTTAAATCTCATGCTTTAAGACAGCTTATTCCCTAAAGTGTGAATTGTCGAGAATTCGAATTGAATATTAAACTACAGACCAGTACCGCCGGCATGGAAATGGTTTGGAGAATTTGTTAAATTTGGCTATTCTGAAATAAAATAATTTCATTTTGAATTCCCAGGCACAATGGAGAGAATAGCCTTGAATATATTTTGTTATTTTTTTTATACTTTTTATAAGAACAAACACATCTCATAATTCTGTTTACATTGCCATATATGTGTAGAATAATGTTTTAGGTATTTACAGACAAGGTCTTTCTCTGCAGTACTTCTTAAAAATGATCGTACGAAGTGTAAGTAGAGGACAGTTTTATTCAGTTTTTTTTTCTTTTATCAATCTGAATTTGTTTAGTTTTTTTACTCTTTAATTGATGGGATGTTAATGACTGTTTTCTAATTATCCATCATTTGCAATGATTTTATTCATTGTGTTTATTGATCAAATTCTGTCTTTTAGAGATAAGTTAATTTCATGAAAAAAAAAATATATAACAAAAATTGGTTTCACTCAAAACTTCGACCAAACGTACATTTCTGGTTTAGTTATTTATTTACTAACTGATCCAATATTACCGGCAATAGATCTTCATTTACGTCACAGAGGTATTTTAGTTACATTTTATACCTTTTAGGTAAGTACATCGCAGATCATTCTTTTGGGGCCACTAAGAGCCAAGTGGATTGGTTATCCCATTTATACACAGTTGGAATTATGCTAAATATTGGGCCATTGGTGGTCCACAGGTTCAATGGGAATGGCTGTGTTAACTACACAAACCCTTCAACCCTTCACAGTAAGACATTGATTGATTCATTGATTACTTGAGTGGAAAGTCTTCCAGCCCTGATACATGGTCAGATGTCCGCCTATGTACTCCTGCCTCCATAAACATTCGTAAGAGCCTATAATCCTTCTCTTTGTGGTTCTAACGAGTATATATCTCTGCACAGGCCTTTTATGGCTCCCTAGACCGCCACCATGGAACACACTCCACTTCTCTGCAAAACAACGAAAGGAGGCCTGTATACCATTCAGGGCTTTTTTAAAGATAACAATGTAGTCGCCATAAACTGGGGAGAAAATAGCCGCGCTGTAATTACATCTCGCTAGCTGGGCTATAATTATATATCAATGATCCTACGATAACGTCGACACAGTTTGTACAGAGTCTGCAAAGAGTTACTTTAAAACCCGTGGATTCGATTTCAACTTTAACCAGGGATGTTTTTAGAAAGTGTGTGGCATGGGACTACATTAAGTCCAGCAAATGTTGTTTTAATTATTTATTTATTTTAAACCCCGCAATCAGTGAATTTTACATATTGGCATCACTGAGAGCATTAAGGCAGTGACATTCAGAATAGAGGGGGAGGTTGGTTATGTTTGGGGGTAGGTTGGGATTAATGGAGGGTATTCAGTGAAACAGAAAGCTTTATCCCATGTCAGTCCAGCACCGGATATATTAGTGTATCCAGCTCCATAATAATGGGCGTCAGAAGTGGCGCTACAATCATACAGTTATCTTTTTAATTCCGCCATATTATAGTGCTGTTCTTTCAATATTGATATTTTTTAGTAATTCACATTCACTGCTTCAGTGCACGATATATGGCTTATATACACGTCTAATCAAAAAAAAGAATTCTGCTCGCTGGAGCTCAGTGATGGCTAACTTTGGAAAACGCAGCTGTTGTAGAGCAGACTACATTTCCCATGATGCTAAGCCACACTGAACAGGTGCAGCTTTAAGTAAGTCCAACAATTAGTAAAAACGATAATGTTTACATTTACTTATAACGCGTGTTAATTAGCTCATTTTAAATACAGGTTAGCTTAAAAGACTGAGTGGTGTGCGGCATTTTTTTAACCCCAGGCAGTGACAGTCTAGTGGCATCTGTAACGAGGGACTGTCTCTTCTCTGGAAAACATGCCATTGGAGAAATCTTGGGAAATCCCCTATAACTCATGTTACACTTGATTCATACAATATTAAAGTTTTAGCAGATTACATCAAAATCCAGTTCAGTCCTGGCACAGTCAGGCACACATTGAAGTAACAGAAATATTTTTTTTTCATACAGGTAATAGCTGAAAACAACATATACCTTTAACTACCACGGTTCTGCAGTCTCCTGTTTCTCTAGCAAACAGCGATGCAGTGCCTCGCATGGGCCGTCTGTCAGGGTAACGGGCAGTAGGTAAAGGTATTGAAATATGATGGCGCACCCTGATGTCTCAGTCACTGCTTTGTTACGAGGTAGCATTAGCGATCTGTGCCACCAGAGACGTAGATCTCCTATTCCATAGACCATAAATACTTATCATTAAATATCTCCTTCCTGCATGGACTGCATGCTAATAGAGACTGCATGGGCAGGATAGATACAATGCAGCGTGGGACCCTAGTCCCGCCAGTCTATTTATATCATGCAGAATAAGATTTGCAATATTAGGAATTTTTCATTTATTTATTACACTTCTTGTCTTTTTTTCTATTTCTTTTTTTTTTTTTTAAGCTGTGAGCCTTCGACTGATAAATCACACGCTATTCAAGTTAACACAAATAAACGCTGTGTTACTCTCCTTTGTGACCCTCTTTAGAACGAAGAGGCCAATCATCCCCCGTTGCTTCCGATGGATAATTTTATGTCCTCCACCCTCTTGGCTTCTGTCTCTCTCATTTGTCTCCCGTTAACCTTCTTCTCCAACTAAGTGTCTGGCGGCAAGTTGAAGAGCGTTGTGTTAAATGGGATCATGACAGAGTCTTGTTCGACTGGACACTAAACAATTGTAGGTCATAAGCCCTCGTCCACGCTCCTCATTATTCATAGCAGGTGGCCGCTGAGTAAGAAGTGTGTCTGTCCACCGTGCATTGTGTGTATGCAAAAATCGAGGGACCTGTCTTGGGAGGCAGAAGGGCTGGGACGAAATTTATGTTTGTTAGACTCTTCCACCATGAAGTCATATTATTCAGTCCTTGTGCACATTTGTTCACTCTGCATCAAAACCAACACCAAAGTTGTAATTTCGCAAAAAGAGAAAGCCGTAAAGACGAAAACAGTAATCTAAATATTCAAAATGTAATCGTGAGCTGTGCATTATTTTAAACTTTACTTTGGACAACACAGAGCTAGAAAGTAAATCACCTTTTGAAAAAAATCTTTCTATTAAGAAAAAAAAATCTGGATGTAACTTTTTTTAAACAGATAAGATATTACACATGTGCACTTAAATTTCCGATCTCTTTTGATAATATTTCCCATCATGCTCCAGGTCTCCTCTCCCTGATTGGCTGCGTTTTTTTACTTTTTTTTACTACGTACAAGAAAAAGAAAACCATAGCATACTATAAATGCAATGCAAAAAATTGATTTTATTTATTTATCACATAGCAAAAAGTACAGCAAACAAGTGCATAATGCAAGTATAAAAAAATCACAGCATATAGTGAAAAAGTTGCTATACCATAAACACATAAATACAAACAAAATCAAAAATGTGCATAAATCTATCAATGTTACCAGAAGTACACTGACCAGAGTTTGGAGGCCAAAAACCCAAAGAGGAAGTCACAGGTAGTTTCCCAGCACTGGCTGCCGACATTAAATACTGCTAAATGGCCACAGCATCCGACCGGGCCTCTGATTACATTTGCCTGCCTATCGGGTTTGACCTATGTGGATGGACTACCAATAGGCCCCCAAAGCCTGGGCCTCGTACTCAGGGTGTAGCTGATGCGTGACCCTAAATGCCAACAGCATTGTGTGTTCTATGGTGGGTATGTTGAAGTCTGTTCTCAATGAGATTTGTCAAGATGTTGTGTTTTAAAGGAACACTCCGAGCACCATAACAACTTAATTGGGATCATGGTGTGAGGAGGGTTGTGCCGGTTAACCTCAAAGGGTTAAACCGTTAACGAAGAGTTTAACCCAAAGTGTTTAATCCAGGGCCCAATCGCTCTGTCTAAAAACATCTTCCCCAGTCCAGGACTTGAATCTGGAAGCCTCGGACAGAATGACGCTGATAGGCTGAGAGCCTCAAACCATTTAAGAACGGGGATTAACTGAGAGCGTGAGCTGCTCCTCTTTCCGTGGGTTTCCGATTCAAGCATTGGATCGTGGAGGATGTTCGGGGTCAGCAGATTCAGCAGTTTAGGGTTAAACCGTTCATTAATAGCTTAACCTCTTGGGGTAAGCTGGCGAACCTACTTGCACCATAACAACTTTACTCAGGTGAAGTTGTTATGGTGACCGGAGTGTTCCTTTATAAAATGGTGCAAAACTGTATAGGTAGTGCAATCACCAATGGAATGTTCCTGCTGTTTTCACCAGTTGCCATGGTCCCAGCTCCAGTTTTAGAACTTTGCATCACTTTCCAGAACATGACATTTTGATAAATTTGCCCCATTATCCTTCTATTTTTAATGAAATGCTGCGTTCTAGAGATCAAAGAGTTACAGTAAGCGCTAAATCGTATTTCCACCTGACGTCTATTGAAACATACATTACTTTGCTGACCTTTTTCATCTATTATCAATACCTTAGCTGAGCACAATGCGGCTGTGTTGGCGCCGAGGAGTCTGGTACAGTAGAGGTTGATCTGCATTGCTTTTCCGTAGCTCTGAGTGTCAGGGGGAGAGTAACCTTTTCACAGCACCCGTCTCTTCATTGGGAATGTGTTTATTTATTGTTGTTCTTTAAATCATGGCTGCTGAGTAATTTCAAAATATGTCAAGATTCGCCAAAAGGTCGAGAACCTGACAATCTTTGAGCTCTACCTCCGCGCGGCAATTTTTGGTTTCTATAGAACATCAATTCAATATTTTTCTCATGATTTTTTTAAAGATATTGGTCTTAACTATGATGCATTTTATTTCTTTCTGTACGTGTCAAGTGTTGTCTGCGGTGCAGTTTGGTGTGCGGTATCTTACAGGCTTATTCAAGAAATTGTTGGAAATTTAAAATGAATTTACATTTTTAGGCCAATATGAAGAATTCTCCTACCCAGCTATGATTTCAGTTTTTGGTCTAAAATTCCCTTTAAATATATTCCCTTTGAATTCTCCAGAATTCACACGTTGATGACAGGATGCCGAATGCTGTGTTTGTAATACCAGTTGTGTATCGTCAATGAATTGCAGTGGGAAACAGCAGCTCTCAATAACAGACTATACATGAATGGGGTGATATAAGCACAATAATATCCTAAGCCGCCAGTCAACATAAGCGTTGATTTAATTTTATCGTCTGAAAATATCGGTAATTATCGACCTTTTGCTGACAATTTTTTAAATTCAATTTAGGCTGGATTTAATGCAAACAGATGCTGGCAAACAGATAATGCACAAATACAACAGCCAGCCATTTCCTCTGTAATGAATGTGGACTACTACACCCATGATGCACAGCCATCAATTTGCCGACATTGAGTAATAGTTCATCTCCTCAAATATTTTAACCTTCTTAACATGTATTTTTTTTTTCTATTAAATCCTGGTTTTACCGTTAACATTTCAATTATAATAAGTCCAACATGAGAAGCTATAGCTAACAGGAACTGAAGAAAGAAACAAACGAAAAAAAAGAGATAATTTGGTGAACCATCTTCTCAGTAAAAAAGATTGATTAAAGGGACACTATAGTCACCAAAACAACTTTAGCTTAATGAAGCAGTTATGGTGTGTAGCAGATGGCATTGGGCTGTCCTCAGAATTATGTATATTCGTATGTTTTTGGTTTAATTTTGCCATGTGTATGTCAAGTGTATGCAGCATTCGGTAAAATCACTCCAGTTATTATGCGAGTGAAACTACCGAACAATCAGACCACCCCAGGAATAAGTGTGCCTCTAATTACCGTTCGCAACAATGTTGCAAACGGGTAATTGGTTATTCGTGCGGTGTGTACTTTGTCCTCTGTGTGGCCGCCATTCGGGAGACGAACACGTGGCGGCGGCCATCTTTAACTCCCGAACAGCGGTATTTTGCCGTCGAGTGTCTGGAACCCAAATCGGCCACTCGGTTAGGCAAACACCGCTGAGACTTCCACACTGCCGCCAATTCGTGTAAGAACTACCGAATGGCCCCCCGTTCAGTAAAAAGAACCCCACGAACAAGGGGAT
Organism: Pelobates cultripes; assembly: GCA_933207985.1. Taxonomy (NCBI): domain Eukaryota; kingdom Metazoa; phylum Chordata; class Amphibia; order Anura; family Pelobatidae; genus Pelobates; species Pelobates cultripes. Next base: position 139,873,432 of record OW240920.1, on the reverse strand, counting down.
TTACCCGAATGCTCCCTAGTTCTCTTAACCCAAGCCATTTGGGTGTTTCATTCCCTTTTCTGTGACCGACCGCAGGGCCAAAATGTATGGAACCCTTTTCGGCTGTTAACTCCAGCGCGGTCGGTCTTTTTAGTACCTCCAGGAATTTCCCGAACCCCTGGTCCGATCAGGGTGATTTTTGGATATGTGTCTCACCCAGATCAGGGCTACCAGGGGATGTAATATTTAAAGGGGTACCCCTATGTTTAGGGGTACATCCAGAAAACAAGGGGAACTGTGTCCTACATAATGGGATTATGTGTCATACTAAGGGGAGGGGATGTGTGGGTGGCAACTCGTGTATGATTGGTGTATTGTGTAATTACTGTAAATCCCTCCCTTGCATGGGAGAAAGCTTTAAAAGAAGGTTGTGTGATTAAAAGTTCAGTTCTGCTCCTGATGCTGTGTGTCGTCCAGTCATTGGGCTCTATATTGGGATATTCGTGGATTACCTTGCTTGCTGTGACTATTGTTATATGGGATTTTATTACTTGTTCCTGAGCCTCACTGGGATCTTTAGTGGAGATAACCTGTGAAATACTAGCTCTCCGCTACATGGTGTATAGAACATGCCCCTGCAGTCTCACTGCTCAATTCTCTGCGATTTAGGAGTTAAGTCACTTTTATTCTGTTTATGTAGCCTTAGCCACACCTCCACTGACTGTGACTTGCACAGCCTTCCTACATACTTCCTGTAAAGAATCACATTTTTACACTTCCTATATTGCAAATTCTGTTTAATTCAGAATTTCTTATCTCCTGCTCTGTTAATAGCTTGCTAGACACTGCAGGACCCTCCTGGATGTCAGTAAAGTTCAATTTACAGAGCAGGAGATAAAAACGTTTAAAGTAAGTTACATCTGATTAAAAATGAAGCCATTTTGTTTCCATGCAGGCTGTGTCAGTCACAGCCAGACGAAGTGTGGCTAGGGCTGCATAAACAGAAACAACAGTGATCTAACTCCTAAATGGCAGAGAATTGAGCAGTGAGAATGCAGAGGCATGATGTATACATTATAACTGCTTCAGTAAGCTAAAGATGTTTGACTATAATGCCCCTTAAAATGTAAACTACTGTTGAAAACAATTAATAAAAGAAAACTAATCTATACAGTTATCAGAACTCCCTGCAGCCAATAGGATTGCATTTAGCATAGGCTGAACTCAAATCCGATACCATTTTGGTAATTATGTAACACTAAGTCACTTTCTCATATTCTAGGCATTCAATGACGGTAGAAACAATTCCATAAACGCAAGCTTCCTATAGCTCACTTCATTTCCCTCAATCTCTGTGTTTAGGCAGGTTTAATGAACATTGGTATTCATTTGATTGGTAAAGTTCTTACGAGAAAAAATCTGTTATGTCCGCTGGTTCCAAAACAAATTCCACCCTAAAATCCATTAGTATTGCTCCACGTTGCGCCCATTGATATAGCACGGGATTTAGTATATTACGACTGTAGTTTACTTTCGATAGTTCTATGTAGTTCACAGAATGAAGGGCAGTGCCACATCTGCTTTCGTATATGTCATTTTACCCCTAGTTAATGGTCTTGCAGAGCTTAGCATGGCTTTCCCCATATGCCAGTAGATTACGTCTGTTGGCAGCTGGTATCACTGACTGTTAGATGGGACAGTTTTCATTAGCAGTGTTTGACATTATTCGGCCCTACATGTCGTCAATCCTAGGCTGTCAGAGCCTCCGAATGAAGGGCCATCCAGATGTGATTTATCAACTGCGTCACTGTTTGCTAAAAATATGTCTGTCTATTGAATATGTTCTGTGCCCTCTTAGTCATCAGAAACCGCTGATTGCAGAGTATCAAGAATGTCATTTCCATAGTCTACTCAAGTCAGGGGTCATATAGACCATATGGCTATTGCGGGAGTCTAAATGGATTTTAAGTACGCATTTTAACTTGTTCATTCCACTTGGGCCACACTAGGGCAAAGGTGTGGGACAGTTTTAATTTTGTCAATTAACAATTTTAGTCAGATTTTAGTCGACTAAAACTAGACTAAATCTAAAGCAATTCATATGACTAAAATACGACTAAAACTATGATGGCTTTTTAGTCAAAAGACTATGTCTATAATTAAATTGAAATTTTCCGCCAAAATGAACACTGCACAGAGGGTCTGTAGAAGGGGCAAAAGAGACAGACCAGGGCTTGGGAGAGAGACACCTAGAGGGGCTGGGAGGACACAAAGAGACACAGAGGGGCTGTGGAAGGGGCAAAAGAGACAGACCAGGGCTTGGGAGAGAGACACCTACAGGGGCTGGGAGTACACATAGAGACACAGAGGGGCTGTGGAAGGGGCAAAAGAGACAGACCAGGGCTTGGGAGAGAGACACCTACAGGGGCTGGGAGGACACATAGAGACACAGAGGGGCTGTGGAAGGGGCAAAAGAGAGACCAGGGCTTGGGAGAGAAACACCTAGAGGGGCTGGTGGGACACAAAGAGACACAGAGGGGCTGTGGGAGGGGCAAAAGAGAGACCAGGGCTTGGGAGAGAAACACCTAGAGGGGCTGGTGGGACACAAAGAGACATAGAGGGGCTGTGGAAGGGGCAAAAGAGACAGACCAGGGTTGAGAGAGAGAGAAACCTTGAGGTGCTGGGAGGGCACAGAGAGACACAGAGGGACTGGGGAAGGTGCAACAGAGACAGATAGAGGCTTTAACTAAACCCATTAGATTTTAGTTGTGTCAACTAAAATCTACTGGAGATTTAGTTGACAAAAACTAGACTAAAACTAAAATAATTCAGATGGTTAAAATACGACTAAAACTAAAATGGCTTTTTAGTCAAATGACTATGACCAAAACTAAATTGAAATTTGCTGCCAAAATGTACGCTGCTGTGGGACCCATATATGAATATTCTGATTCACAACTAGTTAGATAAGGTACAGGACAGATCCATTAAACGCAGAATGGAGTATTATTAAATCCTGGACCAGAGTTTCTGGTTTAGAGAATAAGGATTCTTGCTTAGAACACAGAAATCCACCTTCAATCTCTCTCCATTATATAACTACAGTCAGGCACTGTTGCAAGTTGGAAGCGTTTCTCTTAATGCTGTGTTTAAATTCTGCCCCTCTCTGTTCTAGAGTGACGTTTAAGTCTTCTCTGATATAAATGTATTGCTGAATCGTATATTTTCCTAAGCCAAAAGTCTTCGATAATGATTTAAAAAAAAATGTTGTTCTTGATCATAAACTCATTTAGGCAGGGCCCCCTTCGCCCACTGTTCTCGTATGTCAAAAGTGTTTTGTCTTAATTAACTCTTAGTCTTGGTTTAAATATTGTACAGCGCTATGGAATATGTTGGGGCTCTATTATAATTGTAAATGCAATTGATGCCTTCAAGCCCTTAAATGGGGGCCATCACTTCTCTGGAAAATATACCGTTAAATAAAACATTGCGTATCCACTATAACCTCTGTTAATTTTAGTTTCATGCAATGTTCCATTTTAATTTAAATGTATATTACAGGTTTAGGAAAACACAATTCAGTTTATTCCTGGCACAGCCAAGGCACACATTGCATTGGAGGAGGGCAGAGCTTACAACAATGATTGACAGGAAGACAAGATGGAGGCACCCAGTTCCAGGATAGAGCTAAGTACAGCCATGTGGATTTCTGTATTTAATAATATTTTTCACATCTCTGAAAAACTTATTTGTTAAATGCAGGGGATAAGAACACATACTATTAAAAAATTCTGGAAAATGACAACTCTCCTTTAAGAGAGATGGGCCAATTTCTTCCAGCCATAATTGATAAAAATTATCTATGTGCAAGTTAAGCACATTAATTTTAAAGAACATTAACAGAAAAAAGCTCTTAAATCCCACAACGAGATAAATGGCGTTCACAACAGGATGACCTTTTGCTGCGCCATTCTGACATTGAATAATTTTGAAATTATTTGCATTTTAATTTCAATCCTAGGAATAAATGTTGGCAGGATTGCACATCCCGTGATGAATTCTGCTGGACACATATGGAAGACAATGAGGAGTTTCTGAAATGTACCACTTTGCTCCTCATCCTGTACATAAATAGGGGGTGTAAAAAATTGATGGGGTGTTAGTGACTTCATAAAGGAATATCCATTAGTTCTGTGAGCTTTGCAAACCCTTCCTTTCTCAGTGAAAGACCTAATGTAATGAACACTTCTTTGTTATCATAAACATAGCGTACCTTGACTAATCTGTCTCTAGGTTCTTACATTTATGGCTGATTTTTACCTTAAGTACTGTCTCCTGGTGATATAATGGCAGCCTCAACTATAAATGTCCAAGGAAGATATTATGATATAGAATATTAATTGGTCTAATATGTCATGACTCCGGGCTATAAAACAATTCATTATCGGCCTATAACAGGCCAGTTTTAGAAGACTGAAGAGCAAGGGATAAAAATAATAGGTATATGCAAAATACAGATTAAGCGATATATATGTAGTTTTTTTTATGCAGATCCCACTGTGGTATCTTTCAGACAACCCAATATGAAAATACGGAAAAGGAGTCTTGCAAATTGTGCTTTTGTTTTTAAAGAATAAAATATATATTTTTTAAATGTTAAAACTAGTGTTCCCTATTGAATGGGACCCTCATGGTTTTCTGCCTGTGGGGTCGCAATCAACAATAAATACAAGTTACACCATCTAACTGGAATGTACTTTTCTCGGACATTGTATAGTATTCCTGCTGAGAAAGTATTTATAGGAATTCTGTATAATATCTGATTTTACAGGTCAAATAACAAATTTAAAGGAAGAAGGTACTTGGGAGCCATACGATATTATCAGACCTGATGACAGTTCAGTTTTAAAGGTTTGCAGGTTCCTCTTAGTTTTTTTAGTTATACATAAGAAAAAATAGGGACTTTCTCATGGGAAGAGTGACCGTGATCTTTGATAATAAATAAATATATAAACGCAGGTGGCATTAGGGGACTGTATAAGCAAAAGAAAACTGAAATAAACTAAATTATGCCACTGCCACTTTAAGGCTGAGCTAGTTTATTTAGCAGGTTCCAAGATAGGGACAGGAGTTCTGCTGTAGAGCATGCAGGATCTCTTCCCCAAAACCATTTTGAGAAGTAGATGTGCAGTGAAAGGAGGGCATTTGAAATCTGCAAGGAAATATGACTGGAAGTCACTGAGTGAAGAAAATCAAAATGACTTGACATTGTTTATGACGAATAATTTCCATTTATTCAAAAAGCCCAAAAAAGGAGTGAGTTTGTCGGGTATCCAATAAGGTTATATTTCATTATGCAACCAGTTCAAAATCTTTTCTTGTTGGCTGCGTGGACGGAAGTTTACACTTCCACGATGCTCCAGCTGATGCGATGTCCTTGAAACACATACAGGGCTAATTACTAAACCAGGGGCTCCCCAGGGAATGACACATTTTAGGCACACATAGCTCAGCTGGAAAAACTCCTCAACTCATTTTTCCAAACTTTTTGAGGATAGAACCACTTCCGACATAGAACACGTTAGGCTCTCTGCACTGCGCTGAAACTTCATCACATCATTCTTCAGATGTGGATTTCACTTGGACTTCAAACAATGTTAATGGACATCTGTCACCTCAAAAGTCTATTTTTTAATATATTAATACTTTCATCAAGTTTTGGAAGGTAACAAATATGTTTTTAAATGAAATATATATTTTTTTTTTAAAAGAGAAGTCAATCCCTACATTTAGTCTATGACAAGGGCTTACAGCCATATACATAGACCTCGGGTCAGACAGTGTTTGAAACCCGACAGTTAGTCTCTATGGTCTTCCCTGCTCCTATGCAGGGAGTGAATCAGGGAAAACCATAGAGACTAACTATTGGTTTAGATATTTTATAAGAATACTTTATAAGAAGACCCTGAGTGCTCTTTTAATATGAGGTCGTATTATGAAGATGTTCTGCAAGTTGAAATTTCCTGATAAATTCCCAACAATTTGTGGTTTTATGTCATCATTCTGAAAGTGGAACAGTCAGTGTTGGAACCAATCCTGTTGACCGTATTGGCTCCCATGTTGATTTAGAACTTTGTCTTTTTTCTGTTGGAGATGGTTTGATATATCTCCACCTATGAATCTAATTCTCAAGCACATTGGAGGGAACACATTGTGTACAGTATGATTATCAGAAATCATCTATCTCTCCGAAAGACACTTGTCTACGAAGGCATTTCCTCTTAATGAGCAGGGAATTATGGGATAATCCCAACAATGATATACCACGTTATAGGAGCATTGTGATTGGCAGAGTCACATCCTCGTCCAGCCGGTGCTCTAAGAAGCCTGGGGATTTACAGCAAACACAAGTACTGCAAGCATAAGTATCTTTTTTATAGTTTTTGCATACATTGTTAATGTATCTTATGTATAAACTATGAAAAATGAATGTGTGTTTTCCAGCCTGGAGTGTCTGTTAAATATATAAAGTCTTCTGTAAAATTCAATATTTATTCAAGTTGCCCATTCATCGCCTCCTTGACAAAGGCTACAGAAATCACCAAAACGCCAACATCAATAATGCATTTTTTTTACTGCAAATATTTAATGTGATCTTCTCTTAACGTGCGTTCCTATAATTACTGCTTTTTCATGGCATTAAAAACTAAACATTTTTTTCTATACTCAATAAATATACTTTATTTTTTCCCAATACTTTTTATAATCTTTTTTTTTCTAAAAAATTCCCCTATTTTCAAACTAATTTATTGCCCATTTTGCTTTGTGCTGGGTTTATGAGTAGTTTCCCCAATTTATGATGACTCCAGGACCCATTAAGACCTAAATGTTGAAAACTCACCCTTCCATCTGAAAAAGGGCGATATTAATTAAATCCATTGGCAGAGTGAGAGGCCTCTTGACTTGTCCCTCGGGCACCATCTAATAGCCTGTATTATAAAACTCCTCATCACGAAATATCCTCCTAGTACGTCGAAACCCATTGGGAGCCTGCACAAGTGATTGCAAAATTAATTGAGAAATTCCAAGGACTCTGTAGAGCCACCTGCAAAAAAGCAACGCTTGATCTTATCTTCAAACACTTTAGAGTCCCAAAGGGACACTTAACACTTTATAATACTGTCTGTCCAGCAGCACGCATTAACATGGAGCCCAAGGGGGATAAATTGGTACATATCGATATTCGCCATGATTCTAGCAGCTACTTCCACATATAACTATCATCACTCGTCTCCTGGGTATCAGAAGTCTTTTTACAGTTAAATTGTTTGAGGGTTTATATTTTTTTATAGGATAGATTGTGATTGCAGGTAAGAACCAATTTGCTCATTGTCTTTCCATTCTTTTATCTTCCTAAAAAAAACATAATTTTGTTCATTTTATGAATTTTTACATCATCATATCCTATGTGTTCCTCAATCGCTTTTTTTTTTTTGATCTATTTCTGTGCAAGGAGATTTTCAGTATCTATTACCATTGTTTAGGGTTATTTAATAAACACCGGACATTAGTGAATCTAAACCCGAATGGTAAAGTTTGGCTAAAATAACTAATTTATAAAATTCTACTACTCAATTTTCTATTTGGATTAAAATTTTCTACACTTCGATATTTTATTGAATAACCTTAACAGTATTAAAAAAAAATACATATTTATATAAATTTCCCTTTAATATTAAGTCCATTTTTAAACTAATTTTTACCGTAGTTAGAGCACCAATCAATTTTTACCAATTTCCTATAGAAACCATTTTCACTGGGAATTTTACAATTAAAATACAGCTCACCTTTTCAGCTTGAGCAATTCAGGACAAGTCCTGCTTCAGTTCTGAAATTTAAATTTGAAGACAGAGGTAATTACAGTGAAATAAATAGCCAAACAGAATATGGAACCCAGTGCGAGCTGGGAAACATGCGTTAAACAGAATAACCTTGTGATTTAAGAGAAAATGTTTTACATATTTTCATTTTTTTACTTTTAGGTTAAAGTTGCACTTTAGATTAGTTAAAGAAAAGTACCATAACGACCATTTTAGTATATTTTAGTATTTTGCTTCTTACCTGTTAAAAATTCTATTTTTTTTTTTTTAGACTCCACTGAGCCAAAGGATCTAATTTTGGAAGCTGTCCCCCATCTCTCGTCAAATTGTATTTGAATTAATTGAAAATGTATGTTTTCACTCAACAAGAAATTATAGAGAATTGACGAACAAACTGTACATTTTAGGCCAAAATGAAAAATTAAACGCGAAAAAATGTTATTCTAGTTTGGTGATTTTCGACCTAAAATTTGCAATTATCTTGTCAATATTTTCATGAATACCGGTAATTTAATTTGAAATTTGTTTTTGTTTTTTTATTCCTCGAAGTCAGCAAGCTAGCTGCTCCCACTCTGTGGATTTTTGCAGAAAGTCCAACAAGTCCAGTAATGGTTAATTCATGAGTATGACAATAGACTGGATTGTTTGTGTACCGCTAATGGGATGCAGTGCATCCAAATTGTCCTCTTTTTTTTACTTCCCTTTTGAGAAGACCAGCTGTTAGCCCTGACTTCTGTTCTCTGGCCTGGGGGGATGCTCAGCACTGTGTGTCCCCTGGGGGTCTTGCATGATGTCGCTTCATTAAGCACTAAATGGTTACATTAATTCTAACAGCTCTTCAGAGATATAACTGTCACACATGATTTAGTCCTCTCCATCTGACGTGGGCATTTACCAAACTCGCAGTAAATGCTCGATTGAGTCACCACACTGGCAGGTGGGGTCATTGAGACGCTGCATGGTGACACCAGTGTCTGACTGGAATGTGAGAGTGTTTTTAATTTTTATTGCCATTTTGTAGCACCAACGTACTTGGCAGCGCTGTACAATTTTAACACGGAGATATACCAGCAAATAAAAGTATTACAAATGTTACCAGGTTAATGAGGAACCAGCTCTAAGAGCTTACAATCTAGAGGTGTAATCTTTATTGAATTCTCAGAGGCAAAAAGAAATTAAAATAATTGCTATTAGCTAAACATTTGTATCTTTTTGAGTGCCATTAGGGGAAACATGACAACATGGATTATCTGCATGAATCATTTTTAAGATTTACAGCAGGTACTTCTAAAATGCCCGTTCCCTTCATTATTTATTGAATTTAAATGGGTGGTAGTGACCAGCAGCTCCAAGTTTATATTGAGGGGGGAGATATCTGATATTAGTTACACAGACGGTATGATTATCAGGTCCACAAAACAGGAGACAGATGTCTGTGCTACCTGCCCACCTTCTACACCACCGTAAAAAGTTGGATTATTTAAAAGGACCCTCTTGGTACTATTACCACTACAGCTTATAGTACTGATTATGGCCTAAATTTAATATTTTTGGATAAACTTTTCAATTGATTTAAAGGGACACTATAACCACCACAACTACAACAAAAGGTGAATGTAGTTGCTCCGGTGAGTATTGTCACCCTGCAGGCTTTTCAATGTCAATATTGTCTTTTAAGACATGCCTGCCTAGTTATACCTCTAGGTGCAATTACTCAGATGACCACTAGAGGTGCTTCCAATCTCAGCATTGAGGGGATCCTGAGGAGATGCTGAATGGTGCAGCATTTTGCCGTGCATGCGCAGTAGCCTCCCAATGCTGTCATATGAGAAAGTATTGGATTGGCTAAGAGCATCAAAATTGAGGCAAGACCAGGTGAAGCCAGCTGCGGTAAGACGCTATAGTGTTCCTTTAATATTTTTTGATGAAATTATTTTTTCAAACTATTTACATATCAAAAAATATATCATATATAAAAAAAATATTAAGCAGCAGACCCTCCCTCCCAGACCCTCCCACCTCCTGGACAGCTCACTAAGAATGCAGCTTCACAATGGATGCTGTCCAGGAGGTGGGAGGGTCTGGGAGGGAGGGTCTGCTGCTGATTGGCTGGAATGTGTCTGCTGACTGTGAGGTACAGGGTCAAAGTTTACTCAATGATGAGTCCATGGCGAACCGTTCGTGGCGAACCATTCGCGAACCGTTCGGCGAACAGTTCGGGACATCACTATATATCAAGTATATAAAAGAGCTTTTCCAAAATTATTAAATTTAGGCCTATTTTGCAAGGGGTCTGCTGGCAGAGCGCTTTGATACATTCTGGGACTCTCATATAGCCCAAATTATTAGAATACCTTACACCATCATGGTTAGAAGAACCCTTTAAATGGTTAATATCGGGTTAATTTGTTAAAAAAATAGATGTTTTTGTGTTCAGTGTACCAGCATGCACTTGGCTTATTTTTTCAAAATGGCTGCTAATTTTCTATCTTGTGCATGCGATTTAAGAATATTTCCATTAGTATAATGACTTTCTCTGCATGTTGAGTGATATGTGTTGTTAGAAATATATTAAACATAGTTAAACCATTTCAAAAAAATTCTTGAACACATAGACCATATATCCTTTGCTGATTAACATAACGTTGCTGATTTTTGTCATTTTTTTTTTTTTAAACCTTACATTTTAAAATACCTCAGATAAAAAAAATTCTGTGAAATTCCAATTAGGATAGGGTTCCAAAAGAATACATCACCTGGTAATGTAATTTGGTGCGTGCTTTGCAACATTGGTAACTGGAGATTAATAGAAATCTAAAACACTGAGAGTATGGGGAACCATCGAGTTCATCTGGTGATTTTAATTGTGAAGACTCAATTCTCAAGAAAATTCCTTTTGTGGAGAGCATTGTTTCAGGGGTTTAATATACAAAAGGCTGGAGCTAGTGCTTTGTGTTTGGTCTCTCATATTTTGCCATCGGGATTAAAGGCTTTTAGAAACAAATTGTGTTAGGAAACACGACATGCATTTTTCAGTGGGATTATAAATGTTTTTGACGCATCATTCGGAAATTGCAAATGCCTTTCACTACCCTTGTTTGCAATGACTCAAGTTACCCGGCCGACAAATTAAAAAATCCCTTGTTGGTCAACGCATGTTCAGCAGGAATAACCTGATTATGGCGTTTCTTTTCGGAGTCCTCCGTAAGTTATGAGTACTCGCTGTAGGTACTACAGATGTTGGTGAGGTCATTATCCCATGATCCTCAGCCTACCTTTACACCAGAACTGTTAAGTACAACTAAAGAATGGTAAAACATCATGGGAACTTTTTCACAATAGTTGAGGGATGCTTCCTTTTGCCACTCTTGCTTCAGACCCCTTTGTATATCATAAAAGACTGAGTTGACATTTCCAGCTATCGAACCTCTGGCTCTAGGATTCTACAGCTGGCTTTCTTAACCAAAGTGCTATTTAATCAAAATTTAGCTTAATGAGATAGTTATAGTGCACAGACTCTGCACTCTCCATTTTCAAAGTTCCTTATCTACCAAGATAACTACTTATCTCATAAACTCCTGCTCTCTCTGTGAGTTCCGTTTATCCTAAGTCCAGTTTTCAAGTTATTTTTGTGTCATTGTGCCATAACTATATTCATTTTGGTTGAAAATAGAGTGCTAAATGGATACAGTACAGACTACCGGTAAGTAACAGCGCACACACAGAAACACAGTTTTAAACCCCACAAGGCTACCCCAAATCTCCTATCTTAGCACACAAATATGAGGATTCAGTTTCAACATATGGCCATACAGTGTTAAGTTCACCACTACTTCACAGTACCCCAATATCGGTGGGTCCTACATAAATTTTTACCATTTCCCCACATTAGGATATGCTATTCCGTCCTACAAAAGGAAGGCTTTAACACCATTGGAGCATCATAGCTAGCCATAACGATCAGGCCTTCTTCCAGCCAAATACTTACCCTCCGAGGAGATCGAGATTGGGGGACCTGCCTGACAACTCAGGCAGCGCCCCTGCAGCAATCCAGCTGATCCAAGTCATGTGATTGCGATGACACTGAGTTCACGTGATTTAGATCAGCTTGATTGCTGGATCGGCATGATATGTAATTCCAATCTAAGTGTATTTTGATACATATAAATATATATATATATATATAAAAAGCAAAATACACAGTTTTATATATATATATAAATTAACTTTCTCACCCCCTGTGGATGGTATTTTACCTCATTCTCTGATCCTCTACCAGAGGCCTGGGAGTTTGAGGGTTCTGTGCAGTATCTTAGCTGTTCCTAGAACTGCATCTTCTGGACAGCGATCTCAGATGTCCCACCTGGAATCTGTTGAAGCCATTCCCCCAACTTGGCCCAAAGTGCTTCTATCACAATTGTGACTACCACTGCCTTTATTTTCCACATCCTTTCAAGCTTCTCATCTCTCAGTCCCTGGTATTTATCCACCTTCTCGTGTACCTTCTTCCTCATGTTATAATCACCGGGTAATCCCACATCCACCACCGCTGCAGTCTTCCCTTCCTTGTCTACCTCCATGATGTTATGTTGGTTGGCCAGTACTTACTTGTCCATTTGGCTTTGAAAATCCCACACGATCATAGCTCTGTCATTTTTAACTACTCTTTGTGGTATCTCCCATCTGGACTTAGACAGGTCCAGACCATATTCTGTGCAGATATTTTGGAACAAAATCCCAGCAACATGATTGTGCTTCTCAGTGTATGCTGTCCCTGCTAAAATTTTGCATCCGGCCACTCTGTGCTGCATTGTCCTGTCTGGTGTGGAAGACCCCCATTTCTATCGATCTGGTGTTGAGTGCATGTTCCTGTGCTGCTAGGATTAGTGCCTCAGTGGTGTATTCCAGACCTGCATTTTCCAACCTTTAGTAGAATTTTATAATGTGTGCCACATCCACTTTCTGCCTATGGTACACCCCATGAGGAGATACGTCTTGCCATGGAACCTCCTCCTTTTCTGCATCCTTTATCTGCTGTTGTCTCAGACATTCCCTTAGAAGTTCTTCTTTTGGAGCCATCTTCTTGATTTCATTGTGGATACTCTGTGTTTCATCAAGGACTGTGGCCCTGAAACTCATCAGGCCCCGACCTCCTTCCCTTTGGCTGGTGTACAGTCTATGGAATTTCAGGAAATCCTCCATTTATAGAGAAAGGTCTCCGGGTCTTGAGATCCATGGTGACCAGTTCTTCTCTTGGCCAGGTTATTATTTCAGCTGGGTACCTGTGTTTGATGGCTTGGATCTTGTTCTTGCCATTGCGCTGGGACATCAGGACCTGTCTGACTCTGTGGAGGTACTTGGACATTGCTATCCTCCTTGCCTCTTCCTCATGGTTGTCATGTGTTTGTGGTACCTGCAGGTACTTGTAGCTGTTTTCTACATCTCCTATTTGACTTTCTGATACTTGAACATTCTGTCCTGATCACCTTTTTCTCTTTTTGCTACCATCCACCCGCAGTTATCTAATCCGAATTACATACCCTAGTTAGGTGAATCAGTGAGTCAATGTCCCTCTCACTCTTGGCATACAGCTTGATGTCTGATGGTAGCTTCACTCTTGAACCTGTATCCATATCCATTCTTTATGATAATCTGGCTAAGAGGGTTCATGCCTGTGCAGATCAGCATTGGGGTAGCACATCACCTTGGTATGAGCAACATTTGATGTTCACTAGTGTCATTGTCCTGGAATTGACTTCTAGAGTTTTTTTCCAGGCCGTGCACAGATTAGTTGGTGTTTTCCTCTGGTGTTGTTTCTAATCCCCTTTTGAGTATTGCTCATGTACTGATTTATATGCCCATCAATCTTGGAAGCTATGATGCCTGACAGGACCTTCCATGTTGTGGGGAGTCAGGTGATCGGTCTTTAGTAAGATGGTGTTGTTCCCTTGTGAGGCTCCTTCATGACCAGTATTGTTCTGTCTTGAGGGAGCCTGTTGCTAGTAGCTGGTTTTTTTGTGCTGCATAGGTGTTCATGCAAGATTGTTAGTTTCTTTATCCAGTAGGTGTGAATCATGTCAGGTCCAGGGTCTATGTGGGATATTCGTGATGGTGACAGGTTCCTGTTCTGGGAGAATGCAGTGGTCTGCTTTCAAATTCTAGTAGCCACTGGGCCTCGGTGTTATGTGGTGCTTCTTTCTCCCAGATATTCTTCCAGTACTGTTCCGTCTCTGCTCTGGCCGGGTCTTTGCAGGAGATATGGTGGATACATCTTGGATAATGCTTTGGTAAACAGGGCATTTATTCTCTTAGACTCTGCTTCTCTGGTATATAGCATAATTCTGGTTGCCAGTGCTGACAATATTTCCAGAGCCTCTGGTATAGGCATATCCTGGTATTTCCTCAAATACTTCTCCTTGATCTGCCCGCCTCTGTGAAGTTAATCTGGCTTACTAACTTCCTTCTGTGTTGCCTTTGTCTTGGCTGCCGTCTTGGTCTCCATGGTGGGCATTGTTTCTCCTTCAAATATAGAAATCAGGTATGCCTAGTGCAACACACAGGATTGAGGGAGTCTGACTTATAATGGGTCGCTCAAAATACTGGACAAAAACAGGAATTCACCAAATACCTGTCCAAACAATTGTGAGTCAAAAAGAATAGCACCTTGGTACAGTTCAAAAAGTCCAGGAGCTGTTATACCCAAAAATGGCTTAAATGTGTACGGTTATACTGAGTATCTTGCAGCAGACATCCAAATATAACAACAATATGTATGGTGTGTACAACTTTAAACCTGCTAGAGACAGATTCAATATGGTATACACCAAATGATCTACTTCGCTTAAGTAGTTATATAGTATAAAATAACAGCATGGATGGCTGTTTTCTCTTATGTGTTAAGGTGTAGTGACGCCGTTGATCCAGGTCGATATCTCTTTAAATCAACTATTGGCAGATTGACTAAATAATATGCTAAGAATATTTCCTATAATTGTGCAGACCCAATGAAGATACTGCAGAGGATGTAATGGGAATTACACAAATTAGAAAAATTAGAAAAAAACACTAAAATCTAATGCTCAAAAATAAAAGTAAAGAAAATTCTAATAATCAAAGAATTTTAATTGCAATTCAAAAAACATATCAAAGAATAAAAATATGTAAAAATACGAGTCAGGAACGGTTGCCAACCGTTCCTGCCAACCGTTCCTGACTCGTATTTTTACATATTTTTATTCTTTGATATGTTTTTTGAATTGCAATTAAAATTCTTTGATTATTAGAATTTTCTTTACTTTTATTTTTGAGCATTAGATTTTAGTGTTTTTTTCTAATTTTATAATTTGTGTAATTGTTTCTCCTTGGTGGTCCTTGTAGGACCGCCAATGCTGTGACATATATGAGCCTCTGTGACGGTTTTGGTTGTGATTTTGGACAGTGCAGCTAGCATACTGTCTGGTGGCCATTTTCCAGTGATCTTTGGTAGTCTTGTCCAGTGGTCAAGGACTGCTAGCTTTTTAGTGACATCTTTCTTATATCTGTGGGTCTGCTATCTTGGGGCAGAGATTCAGGTGGTTAAGTCTACCCTCTGTGAGTATAGGTGTGGGTATGGGAATTTCTGAGATAGGTAAGTTTGTGTAGCCTTGTGGGGTTTAACCTGTGTTTTTGTGTGTGTGCTGTTCCTTAGTTTGTATAAATTGGGATCTTTACAGCAGCACCACTGCTGAGAAAGGCATGTTCTGGGTGTGCCCCCAATTCTCCTTTTTTTCTATGTAAACTTTACATCAGGGGTACCCAAAAGGTAGATCCCTAGTTGTTTCAAAACTATGGCTTCCATGATACTTTGCCATTCTATAGCATTCTATATTCTATATAGAATTCCCATTGTACAGCACTACGGAATCTAATGGCGCTATATAAATAATAAAATAATAATAATAATAATTCTAAAGGCATGCAAAGCATCATGGGAGTTGTAGTTCTACAACATCTGGGGATCTACCTTTTGGGCACCCCTGCTTTACACAGTGACTATGAGTAAAGGTTAAAGGACCACTATAGGCACCCAGACCACTTCAGCTCAATGAAGTGGTCTGGGTGCCAGGTCCCTCTAGGTTTAATCCTGCAGCTGAAAAGATAGCCGTTTCAGAGAAAGCTATGTTTACACTGAGGGTTAATCCAGCCTCTAGTGGCTGTCTCTAGTGGTTGAAAATCCCTGTGAGAAGACACTGGACGTCCATAGGAAAGCATTGAGTAATGCTTTCCAATGGACTGATTGAATGCTCGTCTGGCTCTTGCACATTAAGTTCTGACGTTGGCAGGGAGTGGAGAGCTCCCCAGCACAGAGGGAGCCCAGCGCTGGATTAAGGTAAGTGGCTGAAGGGGTTTTAACCCATTCAGTCCAGCGAGAGGGGGGCCCTGAGGGTGGTGGGGACCTAATGACCCTGTAGTGCCAGGAAAACTAGTTTGTTTTCCTGGCACTATAGTGGTCTTTTAAGGTATAGTTCTTAAAAAGTAGCAGTTAACTGATATTTTGATATTGTCACTGACACATTAATAGCAAACATTACACAGACAGTATTAGAAGATATTATAGAAGATATTAGAATATATTTGTGCAAATATAGCCATATCACCTTCAAATATTTTGCAGATTACAGTTTACATTCAAAATTCCAGTTGAGTTGATTTGTTGACAAATGGGACATAATGATAATTGCCACTAATTACGCAATCTCAGCAATTGCAGGGACACTGATAATAAAATTATGCAAGACGCTGCTCTGGATCTACATTCCATGTATCTGTAGGTGCAGAATTCTCCTGCCCCCAACAAAAATCTAACGTTCTGTTTCTTTCTCCAAGATTTAGAGACAGTCAGTAAGTATATTTCTCACAGCAATCATTAAACTGCAAAAAAAAAAAAAAACATATCAAAATACATAAAAAGGAAAAATTCATATTCGTAGTGAGGGGAAAACACCAATTAGACAAGTGACTGTAGGTAGTTGACTATCGTGTCTCCTGGCAGGACAGGCCCTGGATACATGAAACAACAGATGTAAATTCTACATTAAAAGATGTTTTATCAGTAAGCAGGATTGGGCAATTTACAAACGGCAAGCATCCATTTAATAACTTGTGTTTTTTTGTAAAACTGATTATAAAAAGTTGTCTTACAATATGTCAGGTCACCTCAAAGGAACACTTTTTTTTAAAATTGTTTTTCCAAAATTGAAAAGATATACCCCAAAGAAAAATTGCACTTGTTTTTTTTCTGCATGTTTTCTTTAAAAACATCTTTCAATACCTGCAGATCTGCTGTCTGCAGCCTTCGAATGCCCTCCCTTTTCAGTCTCTGGCGGCAGATTGACCAATCAGAGACTTCTCATTAAGAAGCCTCTGTGCTGTAGCTGTGAGCATGCGCACACACGCTCTTTCCCATAATTCCATATGTGCTGTAGTACAGCTCATTAAGAAGAGGAAAATGCAGGTGCGCACCACAGTAGCGCACCAGCCATTTCAGTTAGCTCTGTGGAACCTGAAAAAAAAAACTGAAAAATCGGAATCGGAAAAACTGACGATTTCTATTGAAATTGCTCATTTTATAAACTGTCGAAAAAAATGACAGACTCCAGCAAGCTGAAGTGATTTATTTATTTGGAGTGGTTTTTTTTTAATACAAAAGATGTCTGCACCGGTGTCCATGTTGTAAGAGTAGGATTGTGTGCCGTGTTGTGTACTTGGATGTATCTCTCTTCCGCTGTGTCTGTGTTAAAGCAAAACCAATGTTACTTTTTGTTTAAAAAATAAATAAATAAATAAAAGTGCTTACATGACAAAATAGTGGTCATGTAAGATGTAATGTTTAAAGGACCACTCTAGGCACCCAGACCACTTCAGCTTAATGAAGTGGTCTGGGTGCCTGGTCTTTCTAGGGTTAACCCATTTTTTTATAAACATAGCAGTTTCAGAGAAACTGCTATGTTTATGAATGGGTTAAGCCTTCCCCCTAATCCTCTAGTGGCTGTCTCATTGACAGCCACTAGATGCTCTTGCGTGATTCTCACTGTGATTTTCACAGTGAGAGCACGCAAGCGTCCATAGGAAAGCATTGTAAATGCTTTCCTATGCGACGGGCTGAATGTGCGCGCAGCTCTTGCCGCGCGTGCGCATTCAGCCGGCAGGGAGGATCGGAGGAGGATCGGAGGGGGAGAGAAGGAGGAGAGCTCTCCGCCCAGCGCTGGAAAAAGGTAAGTTTTTAACCCTTTCCCCTTTCCAGAGCCGGGCGGGAAGGGGTCCCTGAGGGTGGGGGCACCCTCAGGGCACTATAGTGCCAGGAAAACGAGTATGTTTTCCTGGCACTATAGTGGTCCTTTAACATTTGTGAAAAGTCTAAACCCAGATGTCTGGCAAAGAATCATTCCTGTAGTCCTGAATTTCTTATCCTTGCTTGATATCTGCGGTGTTAGAATTTTTTTGGGGGGAGGGGGTCAGTTGTGGTATTCTACTGGCACTCACCATTCTGCTGCAGGGACCCTATTACCTTTATTTAAAAAGAGGTTTGTAATTTTAGCAGCTTTTTTAACATTGCTGTTTACATGACATCTATTTTGTTATGAAACCAGTACCTTAAACCAGAAAACAAACTCATTATTTGTTGTATCCACAGATCAGTGTTCTACATTAGAATGTTGTGAACAATCACTGGGCTTTAGGAAGGGGAACAAGAGCGCATCGTCCTCCGGCTACTCACAGTTCATCCAACGTTTCCTTCATTCATTACTGCAGGTAGATCTGCCACTATACCTCAAATCATTACCTTCACAGAATGAAAGAAAGGTTACTAACCCTTGTGATAACAGAAGGTATCCTGCTCGGGGACTGGCTCTTTAACACACAGACAAACCACAAATCACAAGGCACAACTCTGTATATGAAACGTGCAGACATGGTCACACAGTTTACGTTCAGTCGTTTAATCAGACAACTTGGCAGTAATGCTTCCAATACATTTAACCCCTTAAGGACCAAACTTCTGGAATAAAAGGGAATCATGGCACAGACTTGGTCTGCCGAAGGAACTCTCTGAATCTTCTTGTAAAATCCTGATGCGGATGGGTGTATATAGATATATATATCATTTTTTAAAATGTATTTATTTTAACTGATTTCACATTTTCCTACTTGATCTGAGAACCTAATGGTGTGTAAATGTGCCTGTCAGTAAACTGCAATATATGTATACTTAATATTTATATAATATTTGTATTAGGTATATATTTGGCAGTACACTGATTGACGCATTTTCGTGCCTTTTTTGTTTGTCTGATTTCTTTCTACGAAACTTTTTCAGGGGACAAAATTCGAACCAGCTGAATCACCACATCCACGAAATCCTGCGTCATGGAATTTTTTAGGTATTTTGGATAAATTTGTTTAGCCAAAACAAATGATTTTCCCACCGTGCACAATCTATTCAATTTTTAAAAAGTCAGCTCTGTTCACAGTTTGCCTATTTTGGCCTCAAATTTCTAACATTTTAATCCCCGACAGTTCACGCTTTAGTTAATAACTTTGTTAAAGTATGAAATAAAATGTGAAAAATAACTCTAATGATGTGGTTGGCCAGTCTGCATAACGGGTCCTCATAAAATTGAAGATTTGGGGTTAGCTATCAATATTCTATAACAAAGTGTTTGGAATTATTACATTGCAGAATAATTAACAACTGTATAATCAGCCAAAGTTTTGCGTGCATTTAATTGTGCGTTTTTTCATTTGAGATATATCTAAAAACAGTTTGCAAAAGCTGCAGATCTCTTGTCTGCAGCTTTTGCAAACCCTCCCCTTTTAACCCCGCCCAGACTTTCTGTGGTTGTCCAATCACAGACTTCCCAATGCAGATCAATGAGAAGTCTTTGCAGGGCAGGTGCTCTGAGCAATTGTAGAACACTGAGGTCTAAGGGGGACCCAGCAAAAAGTGGGTGCTTCCATAAATCGATATCTCATTCCCTGCTGAGACTGGTCAAAATTTGACAGGAGAGATCTGCCTTTTGCCAACCTCATGCTTGTCCAACGTAGAGACTACTTTGAGTTGCATTGAAATTCCAACGCAGTCTGGTCATAATTTCATTATATTATCTGTACGAATCACTGGGAAAAGTGACAAGTCTGCTTTAATATTTTTAATGCATAATTCACATATTACTAGTCTGTCACTTAATTAATTCCGCCCCCGCCCCCCCCCCCTTTTCTGGTCTGTTTTATTTAACATGTACTGGCACAAAAAAAATGCTTAAAGACAATGTTCTGCTGCATTTAGATCATATTCTAGCTAATTTACATCATAAGACTTGTCTTGCAAGGAATACGTCAATGCTGCATTCATAAGGTAGATCTGCAGATTTCACATATCAATCAATTTATTTAATGTTTAGTTCATGGGGAAAAAAAATGTTCTGCATATTGTAAAACGTGAAAAAAAAGCAAGCTAAAAAGTTAGAGTGCGTTTCTATGTTAATTAATTAAATATAAAATGATTCAGAAGATTAAAAACAATTGTTTCCGCTATATACACAATTTTCTATTTTTACACGTACATTTCATTTGATCGACTCGCAAAAAGCCTTTAGCAGACTATCACGCAGTATTGAACTATTAAATATTCAGACACCAGGCTTTATGCTTTTCAAATTGTATTTTATAAAATGCAGTTAAATTATTTCTGGTTAATAAATTTACTCAGACAGAATTAGCATTTTCTGCTGACAAAATGTATTTCATATGTTACTGTTTGATCATTAAAGAGAAATAAATATAATATAAGAATTCAGTGTATGGGGACAATTTACATGCTAATTTTTTCACCAATAAAACCCAAATTATTTTTATTTGCTGTGTAGTGAAAATCATTAAAAGATATAACGGAAATATATTAAAAAAAAAAAGATACTGTCATGTTAAAAAATATATACATGGCGTTTTTTAACTGGACAAATGATGAATGATAACAAAAAATAAATAGAACAACGGATAAAATTTTGGCAACAGACTGTAAGTGCAATTTAAAAAATGCTTTCGCGGTAAGAATGTTTTAATTATTTTTTTCTCATTTTTTTTTTTTTTTTTTACAATACAGGTGATTATTTTTCTTTAAGTTTCAACTCATCCACAAATGTTTTGTTATCCGATCGCAAAGGCAGAGCAGTGTTTGAATGGAGCACAACGATTCAGAGCAAACATCTACTTCGTAAGTTATTGACACCAACCATCTACAAATGAAATCTTTTAACGTTCTTGACAAATCCTTATATTCAATAAAAAATGAATTAACTTATTAGACTGAACGCTTGCCTCTTTCACATACCTTTAGGAATTTATATAAAGATAGGGAAATGGTGATAGTACCTTCATACGTCAAATGTAATTAAGGTCGTAGCATACAACACAAATATATGGATGCATTTAAAGAGATTATCTATAAGATTGTAGAAGTCTCTCTCTTCAATTTCTATGTCAATATTACATAAGAATAAGCTATGACCACACACATAGCAGGTTCATGTTAGTGATACTTTGAGAAGAACATCTGAATTAGTTGAGTTGGACGAAGATTTCCTACATTCTTCAAGAGTCTCTAAATCCCATTATAGTCTGTGCCTTTTGTATCAAATTTCACGGCGATTCCTTCTGATTGTTTTTTGCTTAGTTTCCACTCTTTCATCTGATAAAAAAAGTTCTTGTTTTTATTAAATTAATGAAGTCGCTGAGTAGACCATACCGAGGGTGGTGAAGTCTCATATCAAAATTGAGCATGGTCAACCTCATCTAACCAAGAAGCTGGACTTGCTGGGAAGTCTGGATACCCACCACTACTACCAGTAGAAAGGTCAGAATTTGGTCCATTTGCTCCTAGTACTCTCATCGAAGGTGGGACACCTTGAGCACCTTGACCCATTATGCCCAAACCCACATCTGTGAAGGCCAGACTTGAAATGAGAGGCTGGTGACCAGGCATGGCTTGTATCGAAGCAGGGGATTGAGGGATTCCATAGGGGCTGTTGGACCTCACATCATGATACTGGTCCTGGGTTGGAATTCCACCATGTTCCAACGAAAAAGCCCCATTACTTCCAGCCTGCCTGCCCAATACAGGCGATGCCTCACTCAAACTGTTGAAAATCCCATTGGAGTGGCTCAGATCAGACATAGACGGCTCATCTGATAACCAAACAAACAACACACGTTACCATTATGATCATTTACTCCGCAAAAAAACCCAACTTTTTTATAAATAAGAGCTTTAGAAACACTAACCTTACTATATTTGAGCATGACACAAAATAATGATTAGATATTGTCAAATTTAGCCTTGCCTATACAACTATTATATTATTAACATTATCGTATATATAGCGATAACATATTCTGCAAAGTTTTACAATATAAAAAAATGGGAAATAAACAGCTGGTACTTAACAAACAAAATAAAAAACTAAGAGATGAAGAGGACCCTACTCAAACAAGCCTATAGTCTAGTAGAATATTCATATTTGCTTCTTTTTTTTAAATGTATATTAAAGATTTAACTATTAATATCAATCCAGTTCATTCCTTGCATAGCTAGGTCTCCAAACATGTTGCTGCATTCAAGTGCAAATCAACAAAACACCATAAAATAGAAAAAGCTAATTCAACAGAAAATATGTTAGAAATGAAAAACAGCCATTCAAATCGAATATTTTAGAATGATACATTTTAGCTGTTTCTATAATCATTTGGTGGATTCCAGAGCATTGTAAATCATTTTCCCTTTAATACA
Source organism: Pelobates cultripes (assembly GCA_933207985.1). Classification (NCBI taxonomy): domain Eukaryota; kingdom Metazoa; phylum Chordata; class Amphibia; order Anura; family Pelobatidae; genus Pelobates; species Pelobates cultripes. The sequence continues at coordinate 139,850,749 of OW240920.1, read as the reverse complement.
CTGATTGACGCATTTTGGTGCCTTTTTTGTTTGTCTGATTTCTTTCTACGAAACTTTTTCAGGGGACAAAATTCAAACGAGCTGAACCACCAGATCCATGAAATTCTGCCGTCATGGAATTTTTTAGGTATTTTGGATAAATTGGTTTGGCCAAAACAAATAATTTTTTTATTTATATGTTTAAAAATAAATTTAAAAAGGGGGAATACAATATTTACACTGGGTTGTGGTATGAATAATGTGGGCCTAACCTGGGCCTAAAACTGTCTTTATTTAAGATTTTTTGTAAATCTGACTCTGAGCCTATTCTCAAATTCTTCTGTTCTATTTGAATCAATGGCCACTAGTTGATATATTTGGACACGCGTTTTAAATCTGTTTGAAAAGAAAATCCCAAATGATATATTTAGAGAAATCCCCACTAAAGTTTATGGAAAGCTTTGTAGAAAAATCATTTGGAAAGTCTCTCTAACAGATTTGAATCAGCGCTACGGAATCTGATGGCGCTATATAAATAATAACATAATAATAAAATAATAATAATTTCAAAATCTTATCTAAAATCTGAAATCAAGGCCAATTTTGCATGGAAACGTTAATCAGTCTGCAGATTAATGTTTGGAAACATACCTGTAAATGAGACTTCCGCGTCACTGTCCGGTCCCTCGTCCTGGATGCTATCCTTATCGGACTTAGAATTCCCTCTCGATCTTTTCATGTTTCGGAAATACTGTCCCCACCTCTGTCTCCCTGCATCTTTTTTCAGTCTTTTTTCCTTTGCTCTCCTGTTCTGGAACCAAACCTTTAAAAGAGGAATTTATTTAATACAATATTAAATTGCTTCAATATACCAGAAAAGTATAATTTGCTAAATTGAGGATGTGACGTAAGAGACACACAGTAGGCTGAAATTTAATAATTTTGCCATGTTTTAATGCATTATGAAGGCAGCAAACAAAATCTTAAAAAGTAAAGGAGAAAATTAAACTCTGAAGTGGCTGGATTATCTCAGCCAATCACTGCTCTTACTTACATACATGGGAGTAATTCGGACATCTAGCGCTTTACAGAAGATGTCTATTCAATAAATTCTACTTGCAGAATAAAGCAACCTAAGTCACTTTGGTTTGATATCTAATATTTATGAATTCTTGGAGTGTCCCTTTATGTTCAATTTGTCCTTTTACTCTATACATTTGATTTTCAGTAAGATTTGAAAATAACTTTTTTATTAATAAAGTTATATTATAAAACATTAATTTATTTTCAAAATAAATATGTAATCATGCTTAAAAAATACCATATTTAATTTAAAAGGAAGTTAGAACATAATATTTTGATTCAGAAGATTTTTCATCCAAAGATAAACATTTTCCAACAAATATATTGATAAGAATTAAATCATCATTGAATAGCAATTCTCTATATGCATATAGAAAGTAGGTACAATATAGATATAGAATGAGCATTTTTAGAAAATATAATTGTTTAACCATATCTAATTTTATTTGGATATGTGCTTCTATATATAAGAAAACAGTAAAGATAAAGTAAAGACTTTATTTATATGGAAAAAAAATAGAAACATGTAGAAGCTTTTTTGTGGAGTTTAACAATTCTTCCCTGTATACAATTTTTATTTATTTATTATTATTTTTTTAGTCCTCTCTAAGATATTTTTTAAAATGTGTGTTTTGATATTTTTAAGCAATACCAATGAATATGTATATATGAACTGTGTTATATATGTTACCCAAATGACATTTATTGGAATAATTTTTTTATTTTATACTTTTTTTTAAATAGAATTTTACAGAAAATCGAAATAAAATAAAATAAAATTTAAACAAAACAAAACATAGCACATGCATAATAAGAGCAGCGTACAATAAGTACAATAATTCTAAATTTCTGGACCGACCACTAAAATGTAAATCAAACGCCTACAGTTACATAACATTTATGGTATGTGAAACCTATACTACTTTTATAAAATATTTTCGTCGGTTATAAATGTTAATAAAAATAATATAAAATAAATATTTCAATAGTCACCATGATAAATGATGCATATTGAAATGTTTTACATGCATTTCTAAATTTCACATAAAGTGAAATCAGTTGGATGTTCTATACACTTTATCATTTAACGAGGCAAGCAGCGCTGTTATTTAATAGTTACCTGCACTACCCTCATGTCTAAGCCAGTTTCGGATGACAGCTGTTCTCTGACGTGCCTGGCTGGCTTCGGAGAATTATTATAGGCATTTTTTAATGTTTCCAACTGTTTTGCTGTTATCGTAGTTCTTGGCCTTTTCGCTGTTGATTCCGCTTCTGCATTTATAAACAATACAAACAAATGAAAAAATTTAAATAACTTTTTAAAAACTGAAGAGAACTCTGATATATAGCAGACTGTGTGTTTATTTTTTCCTTGTTTTTTTAAATGTGCATTGTTAATAAACATTGTTTATAAAAGGCAACACAGATGGAAGCAAATCCCATTTGTGTTTGAATTTATCCAATAAATCACAAACTGACTAAAGTGATTAATTAAAGGTTATTCCAAGCACCATAACCACTTCACTGGTTTGAAGTGCTCATGGTATCTGCATTCTGTATCTGCAGTGTTTTGCTATGAAACATTGTAAATACAGAGTTTAACCCCTTCTATAAGTGTAACTCCACCTCCAGGTGCGTCATTGGGGCATCAAGAGTTCCGGGATGGTTAATGTCAATACTCTGCATATTTGGCATGCTGCTGCCAGACAGCCAATGGTGGCACAGAGGGTGGGCCCCATATCCTCTCCTCAACCCGCACTCCCTGACATCCTTCTCCCTCAAGTAAGGGGGGAGCGAGGTAAGCCGAGGAGGATCAGGTGCCGGGAGAACTTGGCCGTGGGTTGCAATGTTGGTTATAGTCTCTTTTTTTTCTCTTTTTTTGGGGGGGAACGGGGGCAGTATAGAAAGGATTATTCTGACCAAAAACAGTTTTCTTAAAAACACTGCTGTTTGGTTAAAGTGACCCTTTAACTTGTGATGAACAAAACAAAAATCACATCTCTTTTGCAATATCGAAACTATTACAACGTTTTTATTGTTTAACAGTAAGCGGGTCATTTTCAAGTGGGTTTAACACGTGAAGAAAACAAATTAGAAGATTTGCCAGTAAACAACTTGTCTACTGGGGCTTCCTTTCCTGACTGTAAACGGGGTTGTCCTTTTTGCATGTATTTTGATATACTTTTTCGGCTTGCCAAGTGATAATTTATTTGTGGAGGGAAAAGGAGGGAGGGAGGAGAGGGGGAGAGAGATATACTGCCTGACTCTATTCTGCATCCTATATTCATGGAGTAAGCAACAGAAAGGGGATTTTTTGGGGGGTTGCTATATGCAGTGTTGTTTGTTGTATTGCTGTGTAGGGGGTTGCTGTCGGTAGTGTTTGTGGTATGGCTGTGTAGGGGGTTGCTGTCGGTAGTGTTTGTGGTATGGCTGTGTAGGGGGTTGCTGTAGGTAGTGTTTGTGGTATGGCTGTGTAGGGGGTTGCTGTCGGTAGTGTTTGTGGTATGGCTGTGTAGGGGGTTGCTGTCGGTAGTGTTTGTGGTATGGCTGTGTAGGGGGTTGCTGTCGGTAGTGTTTGTGGTATGGCTGTGTAGGGGGTTGCTGTCGGTAGTGTTTGTGGTATGGCTGTGTAGGGGGTTGCTGTCGGTAGTGTTTGTGGTATGGCTGTGTAGGGGGTTGCTGTCGGTAGTGTTTGTGGTATGGCTGTGTATGGCTGTGTGGGGGTTGCTGTCGGTGGTGTTTGTGGTGGCTGAGGGGTTACTGTCGGTGGTATGGCTGTGTGCTGCTGTGTGGGGGTTGCTGTCGGTGGTGTTTGTGGTATGGCTGTGTAGGGGGTTGCTGTCGGTGAGTGTTTGTGGTATGGCTGTGTGGGGGTTGCTGTCGGTAGTGTTTGTGGTATGGCTGTGTAGGGGGTTGCTGTCGGTAGTGTTTGTGGTATGGCTGTGTAGGGGGTTGCTGTCGGTAGTGTTTGTGGTATGGCTGTGTAGGGGGTTGCTGTCGGTAGTGTTTGTGGTATGGCTGTGTAGGGGGTTGCTGTCGGTAGTGTTTGTGGTATGGCTGTGTAGGGGGTTGCTGTCGGTAGTGTTTGTGGTATGGCTGTGTAGGGGGTTGCTGTCGGTAGTGTTTGTGGTATGGCTGTGTAGGGGGTTACTGTCGGTAGTGTTTGTGGTATGGCTGTGTAGGGGGTTGCTGTCGGTAGTGTTTGTGGTATGGCTGTGTAGGGGGTTGCTGTCGGTAGTGTTTGTGGTATGGTTGTGTAGGGGGTTACTGTCTGTAGTGTTTGTGGTATGGCTGTGTAGGGGGTTGCTGTCAGTAGTGTTTGTGGTATGGCTGTGTAGGGGGTTGCTGTCGGTAGTGTTTGTGGTATGGCTGTGTAGGGGGTTGCTGTCGGTAGTGTTTGTTGTATTGCTGTGTAGGGGGTTGCTGTCGGTAGTGTTTGTGGTATGGCTGTGTAGGGGGTTGCTGTCGGTAGTGTTTGTGGTATTGCTGTGTAGGGGGTTGCTGTCGGTAGTGCTGTTTGTTGTCTTGCTGTGTAGGGGTTGCTGTTGGTAGTGTTTGTTGTATTGCTGTGTAGTGGGTTGCTGTCGGTAGTGTTTGTGGTATGGCTGTGTAGGGGGTTGCTGTCGGTAGTACTGTGTGTTGTCTTTCTGTGTAGTGGGTCGCTGTCAGCTGTGATGCTTGTGGTGTTGCTGTGTTTGATATTTTGATGAAGTGAGGTAGGTAGGTAGCAATGAGGATGTAGTAGTGATGAGGTAGGTTACCTCTCTGCTTCGCCGTCTCATAGTCCACCTTGCACACCAGCCTGCTGTCCTCCATCAGGTAGAACTCGTCCCCCGTGGCCAGCTGCCTCTTGCACACAATACAGGAAAAGCAGTGCAGGTGGTATACAAATTCCTGCGCCCTCCTCACCACCTGGGTAGGGGGAATCCCTTGTTGGCAGGCAGCACATTTAGTTCCAAATCTCCTATGGGGAATAATTGGGTACATGGTCAGCCGATACAGACATTGTACACCAGAGGTAAATTACAACCCCAGGTCTGATAACACATGACAATAATCTGTGAACAATGTCAAAGTTATCACAATCCCCAAAATAAACATAATAAAAATATATTTACAAAAAAAAAAAGTTATCACAATCCCTTTGTTCCTACACTTTTTACACATTTACCACCATCGTTCTGGTGAAAAGGGGGACCTTTAATAATCACAATAATCATTAAAAAGGGTTAACGACAAATTACCATAACCATCCGACACATAGCAATCTGTAGGGACAGGATAAAACACAATAAACTCCATTCTAACAATTAACCAAAAACCAGGAAACTATTTCAGTGTTTACATAATGAGCAGAACTAGTACCACAACCACCGCTCCCAAGTAGATGACGCAAAATTATCTCCTATCGTTAATCAGTCAAAGCAAATAATGAACAAATAATCACTTTAACAAAAAATAGAATGACTGATTACCAGCGGCGTACTAAGGGGGGTCTGCCCCGGGTGCCATTAGGTAGGGTAGGTGCCACCAGTGATTACCAGGGGTGTTCCCAGCTAACAAAACTTGGGGACAGCTAACTGGTGGCTCCACCCGAGCAGCCATTCCCCGCGTCTCGATGCAAACCTCACCCATTGTGCAAGCTGGGGCGTCAATCAAAATGTAGACAGAAAAAGAAGACACCACACTGCCAGATATTCAGTGCAATCCTGCCCAGACATACTATTTAAGCAATGTACACAGAGTACACTGTCAGCCCCTCTGTCCAGCACCCCCTCCTGACTGGCGCCCCTTCCCCTCGGCAACTTGGAGGACCAATATATTACTGATCTTTTCTTATGTCAGGGACTGCTTTCAGAGGCAGCTGCTTGATTAAACATGAAAAGAAAACAATAGTATCTTAGAGACCCCCCACCACCTTCAGAGCCAAATCTCAGACTTCAGCCCCTAAAGCCATCGCCAGCAGCACCACTGATAATACAACAAATAAACACATATACTGTAGGCACAATGGCCAAACTGAACCCATTTGGAGCACAATGGGTTAATGACACACGTCACCCATTGTTGTCACCAATGCACAACAAAGAGAGTGACACCCACAGACTAGATCATTTCTAGATTCATTTTGGCCTACACTAGGTCTATGGATGGTTGGATGGATCCATGGATTGCATGGTGTGCCCTCATTAGGTATGTGGTTATGGTCTGGGGGTTCCTCCACCATGTTAATAGTTAAACTATTTTTGAATGGTTTGACTTGTTACGTGGGGCCTGCCAGGGGGCCTCACTTCCACCGCCCCCAAAGAGACAGGCTACCTGTCATAACTCAGGCCGACCCACTGAGGGCAGGACATACAGGAAGCAGTGTTTCTGTGCTCTGCAGGGTCCTAGTGCTCTGAACATATCGCAAATGTGTCTTATGCCGCACTTGTGCTATGACTGTTGGAGACACTTCCCTGGTTTGCCGACAAGCAGGACACCAAAGAACTAAGGCAGGACAGCGAGACAGATCCCAAATATCGGTACTGACCTGCTGACATTGGGACAGTTGGGAGGCATGCTCATTTATATTCTAGTTATGATTACCAGCCAGCAGGGGAACAAATTTATCTGTGAGAAACCACTAGTCACTGAAATAATGAAAGTAAAGTTGCTGAAATTGTCTGCTTACCCCCTGCTTTCAAACAGTACAGAAAGTTTCAATGGGTCATATCATTCTTATTGTTAGTGTTGGGAGGAGTGTATGGACTCTACCATTTCACTATTAACATTACTTTAGCAGTCTATAGATTGATAAAGATTGCTATAGCAGTTTTAAATATCTTTATTTTAGAAATATACAAGTCAACTGTATTTACTGTATGTGGGGATTATGCTCAAATGCAGACATTTGTTTTACATTTTGTAAGCTGCACTGCTAATAATGCCTTCGGGGGACTCACAAATACCTATAAGCGAATTTTTGGACCATTTTTATTTATATATTTTTTTCACATCTACTGGATGTCACTTTCATACTAACATTTCAGACCCTGTGTGATATATTGCAAGATACTGTTTAAGCATCTCACTTCTCAAACATTTTTATAAATCATGAATGAATAAGAGAAAAATTTAGATTGTGTAATTTTACATATTTCAAATGTTTAGTCTACAAAGCAATCTATACGCAAAATCGATGTGTGATGTGTTTAAACGTTAATTATGCATTACTCAAATAAATATTATGCTAAGAATTTTGCAATCAAATCGTGCTCAGTAGTGAAAGGGTTAAGCCGCGCACACAATTTCATCTCAAACCTCCAGTGGCAAATGGAATTTTCTCACTAACAACCTATATCTTAATGGATAATATTAGCAAATATCTTTTTGTTATGTAGCTTAGATATAGCAAACACAATTAGGTATAACAAATACAATTAAAATCCTTTATTGATACCTGTAGCGGTATTGTAATTAATTTATTTTTTTATAGCATGTTAATGGCAAATAAAAGAGGTAACATTATTTGACATTTTTAGCTATAATTTAAAAATTAGATTCCTTGAAAGGTATGTGATGAATTATAAAGAAATTGAAAATGTATTAATGAAAAACAGAGCTGATAAATTCTACAATATCCCAACTTGAGAATATTCTTATAAAACATGTCAAATTTCATTCCAGTTAGCAACAATTCACTGACTAGTAAGGTTAGAATTGTGCTCCAATATTGGGTACTTTACATCAACTATGAGTCCAGATTTTTAATTCAGATTATCTGATCCAGCACCATATTATATTTATTGGGTAGATTTTAATAATTTTAAAGCAACACATTTTGTGATAAATTTTATTGGGGTTTATCTATTTAACAGGGAATTGAAAACCAAAATAATCAATCTGTGACGATAGCTGCCTGGGGACATTTTTCTAATATATCTATTTTAGACTGAATTTGCAGCTAGCGTTTCAATTCGATGCTTTATTCGATAATCCGTATGATTTATACATCTCCCAGATATTTGTGAACAAACATTCAACGAATCTGCTATCACCTTGTTCCTGAAATAGTTAAATAATATCTAAATCCTGATTTAACCATTTCTTATCAATCTGCAATATATTTTTATATACAATACAATAGAAAAAATAAATCTGTTAAACCAATTTGTGCATTAATGAAATACTTAATACTAAATAAAATGTAACCACTCACAATTAGCATGCATGTAGATGTTAAATTGCAGAAAACAACTACTCTGCATGTTTGTTTATTATTGATTTAAAGAGAAACATAACATTCTATATTTGTATCAAAATTCGATTCAGTTTATTTACACTGGGATTAAAAGGTTTTGCTCCATAACAATAGAAGATTGCTGAAGTACAATAAGGAAAGGTCATTTAATGATAATAATATATGTAAGCATCAAAATGCTGGAATTAATTAACCCCTTAAGGACACGTGACATGTGTGACATGTCATGATTCCCTTTTATTCCAGCAGTTTGGTCCTTAAAGGGTTAAAGATTTTTACAAATTCTACATAAGAATTAAGAGAAAATAAGCCAATGCAAACGACTAACAGCTCAAATAACACATCACTTGCAGATTCCAAATTCAGAATTTAAATACACCAAAATTAACAAAATAAAAGCTATATTAAATCTCAATGTACATGTGATATATCTGTCGCTATAGTCACATTAAATGATTAGCTTTTATTTTGATGCAGTTGATGTTTTTTTGGTAATTGCCTTTTATAGAAATAGGACCATCCCTTAATGTGACCCAACTTACTTGAAGAAGTCCTCTTTGCAGTAGACACTATCCCCTCTGCTGAAGCATTTTTCTGCCAGTTGAATTTGGCAATCATGGCATTTTAAGCACTTGCTGTGCCAATGGCTGTCCAACACCTTCAGGATAAAACGATCCACAATGTGCTGATTGCACCCTGCACACAGAGGGATCTCTGCAAAACAAAACAAGCATCCTCAGTCACTTGGCAACCCCCCGAGAAAAATCAGATACAGTCAGCTGGCACCCCAAAAAAATCAGATACAGTCATCTGGCACCCCCAAAAAATCAGATACAGTCAGCTGGCACCCCAAAAAGAAATCAGATACAGTCAGCTGGCACCCCAAAAACATCAGATACAGTCAGCTGGCACCCTCCAAAAAAAAATCAGATACAGTCAGCTGGCACCCCAAAAACATCAGATACAGTCAGCTGGCACCCTCCAAAAAATCAGATAATATCAGCTGGCACCCCCAAAAAATCAGATACAGTCAGCTGGCACCCCCCAAAAAAAATCAGATACAATCTGCTGGCACCCCCAAAAAAAAATCAGATACAGTCAGCTGGCACCCTCCCCAAAAAATCAGATACAATCAGCTGGCACCCCAAAAAAAATCAGACACAGTCAGCTGGCACCCCCCAAAAAAATCAGATACAGTCAGCTGGCACCCTCCAAAAGAAATCATGCACTGTCACCTTGCAGCCCAGGAAAACTCCCATTCAACAACTCCCAAGAAGCTCAGCCTGGCTTAATGAGATCCTGTCATTTGTACCTTTAAATTATTTGCCAGTTCTGGGCATATTAAGGAAACCACGAAATTGTTTATTTTACACATCACATAAAATCCGTAAAATGTTGTTTTAAAAAATATATATTATAATAATTGGAGTAATTAGTGATCAATAAAGTTTAAATGACCAGATATATATTATAAACAGATTTTAGTAATTATTAACATTAAGAATCATTTACCTGTAAAAAAAAAAAAAAAATGAATGAATTAAATACAGTCTAATTCCATTTAAGGCTGCAACCCATATATGAAAATAATTTGTCCCTACAGGGCCAACCTAGTCAGCAGCGCTGTACAACTAAGAGACAGCCAGCTATACATTAATTCCAAAGAAATATGATTACAAAGAACCGTTTACTGCATGCAGAATGTAAGGTTTTACAGCAAACTGTAGTTAGTAGTCCCATGAGATTTATTAACAGGCACCTCCTACAATGTGCCCAATACACCTGAAATTTTATAGACAATCTCTGTTTTATAGAAAAAAACAGTAGAATTGTTTTTTTGGGTTTTTTTTGCATTACATATTAAACTGTATTATCTGCTGTCAGTAAGGATTGTCAAGGCCAGAGTAGTCGAACGGAAATCATAGCTGGCTGACAATTTTTCCATTTTCAGATATTTTAACCTTAAACCTGCCATTCACTTTGAATGAACTTTCCATTCTCACTCTAGCTATTAGCTCTAACTGGGTTCTCTGTAGGATCTTGCAGTACTTTATAATATAGGTGCTGTTAGAGGAGAAGGTGAGGATCTGGAGTGGGTTGCCCATAACACCTCACACAGGGGGAGCCAAAAAATATCCCCCAGCTGCTCAGGACTACAACTCTCAGCTATTGCCAATCTGTGCCACCCCATCTCCCACTCTCACCACGCAGGGCAGCCACAACATATCTTACTTTTCATCATCAGCTCCAGAGAATTGTAAGATAGTATCTGGACTCCTCTCTGCAGGTCCTGGACTGGATGGGAGAGGGGTCGAGATTCCCAAAATCCCCCAAAGAATACAGGTGTGACAATGAGGGATCATGCTCTCCCATCAGCTAATGGAGACACAATGGGACAGGCGTGACAATCTCCCCAGCCTTTGTCAGCCTGACCAATCACAGGTCCAGCCTGGCCCCCAGTTCACACCTGGTGATTCTACCTGAGGACCACACACATCACATTCAGGAAGCTCACAGTCAGGGCATTAACTCCACAATACAGCCTGGTCCTGGGCTAATGATCTGAGATCACTCACACTTCCTGAGCTACTGCAAGAATTCAGGGAAATAATGACACATGTTTATTGTCTATTATTCATTCATTTAGATTAGTTACATGTGTGTATAGCAGTGTGCACTCATATAACATGCAACAATGTAAGATATGGAAATAGATGTTAGAAAATAGGTGTAAGTGTTCAGTCTCCCTCCTTAGGGAATTCACACTCACACTGAGTGCCCTGAAACCTGCCAGGTTCAACTGACAGACAGACAGGTTAGATAGATAGATAGATAGATAGATAGATAGATAGATAGATAGATAGATAGATAGATAGATAGATAGATAGATAGATGGATAAACATAGATACTGGATAGAT